>CM055070.1:43142249-43199178 GCA_029204045.2 Tillandsia leiboldiana
GTGAAAACTCGTTTTCAAACATAAGCGCCGAGTGTGGCGCTCTTTTAAATCTGTGGATTATCCTTTTCAAATTGATCGGCCATGCGCTTTAACAACTGAATGCTAGTTGTATGTTAGTAACCGATGTGATTGGAATGGTTTGTGAATGTTTGGGAGATGTACTAAACGCTACGCCGTGCCCATACAGGGGAGACTCTGTCCGTTTGAAGAGAGATCCTGTATGTGCGGCGGGTCTGGGCACGCGCCGGGGAAAAGTCTCTTTTGAAAAGAAAAAAAAAAAAAAAAAAAAAAAAAAAAAAACCCCGGGGCGTGACAGATTAAGATGGTATCAGAGATTGAACTCCTTTCAATCACAACGGTTAGTGCCGACATCCATGTAAATACCTCACTTGTGCTACAGATGAATGAAATGGGTAGGGCATAGGAGTGTAGAACGTGAGTGATCGGGGGCGAGATTTGAGTTTTTCTCACTAGGCGGTTCGTGGTTGGTAAGAGAAATCTGATGTTGACCATTGTGTGTGTGACAGACATGGCCCGTACTGATCATCGGCTGGGGATGCCGAGGCAGACGCGACAACGTCTACGGCCGCGGAGAACCAGCTCCTGGGGCAGCAAATTGCGGGAGATGGCGGGGCAACTGGCCACTCTCATCGATCACGTGCGTCAGTGACGCAACAGCAGCAGGCCGCGACGGTGACGGCCGCCCCGGTCCCTCGCAGGGGCCACCAGCACCGGCCACGATACACCACCGCCAGCACCGGCCGCGGCACCACCGACTGCGCCACCGCCCGGCAGCGACTACGGACCGGCGTCGGGGACAACCAGCAGGGTTACTCTTGAGGAGACTATAGTCACACCTACCCCTACCGTGGCTGCCGCCGCCACGGGGGGGGGGACGGGCGTGATGACTGAACGAGATCGGGTGCGAGCCAATCTGAAGGACTTCAAGAAACACGACCCCCCCACGTTCGAAGGAGACACGACCGATCTTGGGTCGTAGAGAAATGGGTGGGGTCGATGGAGAAGCTCTTTGAAGACTTACTTATGGAGGATCACGAGCGGGTTCCCCTAGCCGTCCATTGCTTGGAAGGGAACGCCCGCTTGTGGTGGAAGACGTACGCCCCGATCCTGCTAAGGGTACCGCTTTCCCGTCCTGGGCAACATTCAAGAAGGAGCTGTTCGAGGCCTTTTTCACCAGCAGTGTCAAGAAGAAGTTGGAAGATGACCTGAATCATATCCAGCAGGGAAACCGGACGGTCATGGAGTACCAACGGGAGTTCGTCCGCCTAGCGAACTGCGTCCCGTTCGTTATAAGGGATGAGGCTCACAAGGCGCAACTCTTTGTGGATGGCTTGCGGAGCAATATCTTTGAGGTGGTGCAAGCAGCGGACCTGCACACTTTTCAGAAAGTGTCGACAGGGCCACTACGGTGGAGCGGGGTTTTGCGGTCACCCGCGCCAGAAGGGAGAACTCGGCACGATTGGAGGACACATGGCGGGAGAGTGCCCTCAAAAAGGCGACCACTGCTTCAGGTGCGGCAAACGGGGGCACTTCCGCCGCAACTGCCCCTTAGGCGGGGATCTGCGTCCTCTGCAGCTTCTGCACCCACGCCACAGCTCTCAGGGCGGGGGAAAGCTCCTATGGCGTCGACCTCCAGACCCCCTGCACCACGACGTGAGGAGGACAGGCAGCCACAACCAGGCGGGAGAGTTTTCTCAATGACCCGCCAAGAGACCGTTCCGCCGGAAGACGCCCTTGCAGGTATTACCTCCGTCTCAAATTCCCGTGCTAGAACTCTTTTCGACACCGGAGCAACACACTCGTTCATTTCTCGTGATTTCGTTGTTATGCATGATCTCGAGGAGGACCCCCCTTCAAAATCTCCTGACGGTTCAAACGGCGGGGGTGTCACGCCCCGGGTGTAAACCAGAACCCGGGCCCGTCCACAGATCCGCCGTGCACACGGTATTTTCCGTGTACACGAAGCGCCAGTAACCTGCTCAGATATAAGAGATATAATAAAAGAGCAATAAAAACAGAGCTGAACTAAAACTAATACATCTCAGACTGAAGCTGGAAATAAAATACAATACAATACATCTGTATAAATGATACATCTGTCTCTCCCAGCTCACCAAAATAAATACAACCTGCTGGCAAAAGCCAGTCCCAAAGTAAAGGTACTACCGTCTGAGGAAACATGGGTACACCAACAATCCAGCTAACATGCTCATCCTGCCTCGAGATCTATCTACTCGGCCGTCCTCTCTCCTCGACCCGCCACTGTAAGCCCAGTGGCACCCGCATAAAACACTGCAAAACAAGGGAGAAGCAAAAGAGGAAAGAAGAATGGGGGTGAGACTACTAGTAAACCAGTAGCCTCCCCTAGTGGGTAAAACCTCAACTCTGACACGCCCACTAGGTCTACCAGAGGCAAAAGGAATAAAGGTGGTATGCAATGAGTATGACTCCTGATGAAAAGCTACCACTAGAATGCCTCTAAAAACTGAGCTAAAAGAATAGCTGAATGTATGCATCAGAATGTCAACGCCTGCCTGACCAGACCCAATCGATACACCAGTAAGCACTGGTACTGCCTGCTCTGCCTGCCAAATCGGGTATGCCCGCCTACGCATAACACCGATAGGAAAAGGGAGTCTCGAAGACTCGAAGCCTGTAAAAACGCACACTCCGGAGTGGCACTCGAGGGGAGCGACCCACACGAGTATAATGCCTGGGTAACAAGTACCAAATCAGCAGGACTGGATCATGACTCTGATCACGGTGGAAAACCCATCCACTAAAAGAAATCCAAATCCTCTATCCCAATCTGATGCAATAACCACTGTCCGGTCAACCGCCAAAGATCCGCGGTTGCCGCAATGCCCGGCCCTCACAGCCTGCCTGTCCCAAAGCCCACAACTGTCTGACTACACTATCCCAGTCCCTGCTCGAACCCGAGCGCACTATCCCCCGAATATAAATAAAAGAAGAGAAAAGCATGGTTTCTCCTAAGTCAATTCCAGCATGATAGTGTAGCAGAAAAAGGTGGCCTAACTAGGTGACCATACAAGCATGCAAATGTCCCAAGATGATATAAAAATAAACAGATGTCGATAACCTTTATAATGTTAGAGCATGTATAGAACAGTATGAGAATAGTAAATATGAGATAGCCTGTGCCTGCCTATGCCACAACCCAAAGCCCACAATTATTGATTAGCCTTACCTTTTAACATGATGTTACTGTCCTACAATCATAATCCCCAATCAAGCAAGTTCTAACAATATCTGTTTAATCACAATAAGCCTGCCATTGCCACACATAAAGTGCATTTATCCTTTTAATCAAAGAAGCTACTCAAATGCCTAGCGGGTAATCAAAAGATGGAGGGTTAACAACCACACCCATAATGACAATCCTGACCCAGGTCCGACATCCGGTCAACCACCTACTATCCGCAATAGCCGCAATACCCCAAAAGCTAAAATTCAAGCCCCGGCTACACTATGCCGATCCCTGCTCAAACCCGAGCAACAAATAGCCGCCTGCCTAAGGAATAGGGGGAAGAAGAGACAATAGGGTTCCTCCCAAGGCAGTCCCAACATATAGTGTAGCGACCAGAAATGGTCTAACTAGATATCCCTGAAATCAAGCCTATCTCCTCATGGAAGAAAGAAGGGGAGTGACAAATAGTGGTTCATCATGTGTATCAAGTAATAACTCCACCTGGGTGTAATCATCATGCTAAATCATAATCCAACCGCACATGTCCATAACCTGCTAATCACCCTCACATGAATCATCCACCTATGCCTGTCCAAAAATCCTCAAGTGGTACCCTCCCACAAGACGCCTCACAATATCACAATATGAAAGTACATCCCCCCCCTTATGCAAGGTTAAATGCTAAAACGATGTCCATGAAGCATGTATAAGTTCCAACATGTCAAGTTTCCAATATAATGTTTTCCATATGATAGGCTCACAATTATCTAGTTAAGCATGCATGTCCATTAGGTGACCATTCAACATGTCCAATAAAGGGGATCACTCTAATATTCCTAGTGGGTATATCAGAAAAGAGGAGTAAAGCAACCACCCACCTCGAGCGCTAAACCCTGATCCCAACAGCGAAGTCCGCGCCCGGTCTCAACGATCACCACGGTGCTGCACAAAATACCCCAAAAGAACAAGCACAATTAATCCACCATGCTCACACCAAAATCTGTCCCAAATACAATCAGTCCACAGTTTTGCCTTTTTCACCTGCGAGATGTGCTCGAGAAATTCCAGGAAAAATACCGTCACGATCCTCGCGACGAACCGGTCGAAACGAGTACCTGCACGTTCCCACACGAGTTTTCTACGCTGAGATCCAAAATCGACAAGAGAACTACCCCGAACAATACTTCCACCCAAAACTGTGCTACAAAGTTCTGTAAAAAGGGGTTTCTCACCTTCGGGGAAAATTCCAGAAAATCCAAGAAAATTCAGAGAGACTCCTTGCGGTGCGTAGATGCAAATTGCCTTTTGAATCACCTCAATCCGATGTCTGGTTGCGGAGATATCGCCGAAATACCGAACCGCTGTCCAAAACTCCATCACAGCAAAAGAGGTCACAAGATGATCCGAAAAACCCATGAAAACCTCGGGATGGGAAAAACCAGCAAACACGGAAAACGTAGCCCTACCTGTCGTGAAGACGATGGCGCAAGAATCGCTGAAAAAGAGTGCCGGGGTAGCTCGGGAGAGTCCGTGCACTGAAATGCGACGAAGGGAATCACAAGGGAACGAGCGTCGCGCCGCGCCGTAAAATCCAAACCTCGGAGTGCGTGCCACCACAAATCTTGGAAATCCTCCAGAAGATGTAGAACTCGAAGGGGAACAACTTTGCTGAAGACACCTTGGTGAGAGGAGGCTCGGAAATGGTGGAAAAAGTGAGAAGAAAGGAGCTCGGGCTGTTTAAATAGGCCTCCCAAACAATTAGCAAAATGCCATCCGGGTCCCCATTCTCGGGCGCCCGGAAGTTTCCGGGCGCGCACAGTGCGGCCCGGCCCAAGACTTTCGGGCGCGCACAGTGCGGCCCGGCCCAAGGCGCGCCGTCGGACGGGATCCACGGTCCGTCCGACCCGCCTCAGCGCCCGCCACGTGTCGCCCGAACAGGCGACAGCCCAAATCCTCCACTCCTGCTGCGCCACGCGGCCAACCCCGGGAGTCGACACGCGTCCCCGACAACAGTACCGTCGCGCCTGCGCGCCTGCCCGCGCCAGCTGCCCCTCCTGCCCGCACAGTTGACCAGCCAATAGGGAAGCGCCACGCGTCCCTGCCACTGACCGCTGCACCCGGTGCACGAGCCTCCGTAAGCCGAACCAATGGTAACCTGCCACGTGTCCACTCCGGTGCACCGTGAACCAAAACCCAACCATCATGCTCCGTAGACCGTGAGCTGTGAGCCGGCCTATGGGGTGGTGCCACGTGCCCCCGCCTTGGTGCACGACGGCCGCGTGGACCGCGCCTGCCCGCGCGCCGCGCGCGCTGCCCGCGCCCTGTGCCGCCGCCGTTCCGCCTGCCCGAGGCCGCGCCGCCGCCCGCCGACGCTGCCCGCCGCCGCCGCCGCCGCCGGCGATCGCCGGAGTTACTGTTCCGGCGGTGAACAGTACCCGAAGCTCAGAAAAATCCAGCAGATAGTCCATCTTGACCGTTTTCGCGCGCTGAACCCGAATTTGACGTCCGCTTCGCCAAATTCCCATCCAATAAATCGCCGGAGGCTCCCGAAAAGGCATTTTCAATCCGAATTTCGTGCCGAGTCCAAATCTGATATCCGATTTGCGCGAAAACACCTATAAACATCCGACGGGGTTCCCTGATTACCCACGTGATCCACTTTAAGCTCGGAGTCAATCACTTGTGTCCAAATTGGCGCACGAACACCGCCGACATGCCCCGTAGGCCTCCAGAAGCTGCCGGTCACACAGTAAAAGCCCTGTAGAGTTCCGGATCATCACATCCTCCCCCACTAAAAGAAAGTTTCGTCCTCGAAACTAAAGCAACTCTCAACGAGTCTCAGAAACCAGGGGTAAGTACTCAACACCGCCGTCTCCCGCTCTCAAGTCGCCTATCACTCCCCGTGATTACTCCTCAGCAATAATAACAGCAACAACCAGTACGGCATAGCCCGATCGCGCAATTCCCTCATCTCACAAGCCGGAATTCGCAACGAGCGTCCCTCGTACTCCAAACTCTCGCAGGGCTCCAAAGAAGTGAGTCAATCACGGGCGAGGAGTTCAAAACACAACACTCCTGAGCGAAGACGCAGAAAAACCTCAGGGACTCCATCAAAAGCCTGGGGGAAAGAACGAACAGCCAGTGCAACACGCACTAAAATCACCCTCTAGAGCCGACTCAACCAGGGCAACCCGAAACACATCCACACAAGCACCCGCACAGGAAAGGGGCCCTAACAAGCAGGGGTTCTCACTCGGTCACTGATACCAATCTTACCATCCGCTCGTCAAATTCTGCTGGCACCATCCGGTCCAAAAGCTCCTCACCTCAGTAGTAACTGCCGATCTCGGCCCATCTCAAATAGCATCTATTTTGACTGGACTTCCACCGCCGCCCCCGCGGCTAAATACGTAATCCAGGAAGATGTGCTCTCAACGATGAAACTTGTACCAAAACCATTTAGCATAAGACCTTATCCTCACAGACCTTGCCACAGCATCTATAAATGCTTCACAAGCTCTAAATCACTCAGGGAGGGGTAAAAGCCAAGATATCCCTGAAAAATGCCGCTATCAATCCGTTCAAGCCCAACTGGAACACAGAATTCCTCAATCTTAAAGGCAATAAGGCATTAGTCATTCCATTGGCCTCACTGTACTCATAATGCCCCTAGCGTGTCCTGAACGTCATCTTGGCGAGATACTCAGCTGTAGTTCCAAATTGATGCAGGCATCATAATCGAACATCTGCCGGAGTATAACTCCATCCAAAAGGTCCTAAATAATACCCGGACCTGCCTGGGCTCCACTCACAAAGAACTCTCACAGTCGTGTATCAACGACGCGGCACTAGGTCCAACAAACCCTCTATCCATCAGGTCCACGCACCTATGCCCACAACTCTCACAGCTCTACAAATGATATTTAACGAGGTGCTATCGAGGTAGGCGCAGTTCCCAGAACCACGTCAATCGAAATCACAATCTCCCTAACCGGCGGCATCATCATCGGCTCAGGTGGAATCACACCCGGGATCTCACGGCAACAAGAATATCCTTACGTCCCGGTGCCGCCGTAGGCACCTCTCCCACTATCGCTGTAACCTGAGTACCCAAACAGTCGCAACAAACAAGCCTTCTATTGTCTGCCTCGCAGAAAACAAGGTCCTTTCTCTCAGCAGTGAAACATCCAGTGGCACTATGCCAACCATCCCAAGCACTGGGTCTAAACACCGAACAGGCCACAAATACCAATAAGTCTGCCGGCATAACTTACGGCCTCTACTGCACTGGATATGATCCACAAGCCTTCCCCACCTGCACAATACCAACAGTAACCTGTACTCTAGTGCACGGGGCACAACTCTGCCTCTAGCCCATGCCGGACTGCAACATGCTCTAACTCTGACCGCTGTGATAAATCACACCGGCGACACTCGATCCACTACCGTGGCGCCCTCCAACCGGGCGGCACAAATTCATCCTCTCGATGCAAGTGGTCGTCGCTCAGCCTGCCAAACATATCTAGACCAATCACAAAGGGAGCTCGACCCCTGTCCCTGCCACACTGAGGCGACGAATGTGGTCCTCTCGCAGACAGCCAATCCACGCTACCAGCTGCACCACTCTGATAAAAATGGGCTGATGCTGTCATCGGGGTCCACCCAACCTCTGACGTCTCAGAAATCCACCTGGATATCATCGTCATACGACAAAGCACCATCAATTCATGCAATTCCTTATACAATTACCCTTACTAAGCGTCACCCCCTCAATCAATATGTTGTAACCCCAAACATGCATGTTATCGATCACCAAGGGAACATCCCCCTGGGGTAAGCGTTACATAATCCATCCAAAAAGGATATCCACCATCCTGGAAAGGGAAACGAAAATGTCCTTGCCGGCCGACCTGCCCACCAATACCTAGCGCCAAGCGCCTATAGCCAGAAACTCGCCTCTGGCGGCAGACCCCTAACCAACGGAACTGCAATGCTACGCGCCATACCCAATGCTCCACTATCAAAGCACCCCAAAAATCTAAAAACCTGCAAAAGAGGGTCCGAATAACACGGAAGGGCATCCTGGCGCAATCCACTCACAGTCAAGCATATCCTATGCGCCTTGTCCCCTAAATCATAGAGCGCGTAGTTCAGTAACTGCGTAAATCCTTTTGACACCAAGAGGCTCTCAAGCAGTCTTTCCATCACCACCAACCACGATTCTACCCCAAGAGGCTCCAAACTTAATCCTATGAATCGGGGTGGTTTATCTGCCAAAACTGGCTTAACTGATCAATGGTGTCCCATAGCTCATCCGCTGTCAACAATCCACCCTGCCTCGGCGCCTCGGCACTAACCAATGGCACGGAGGGCTACTCACTCCCTCAGTACTACAAAATCCCCGCCCCTAAGGATACTGCAACCGGGTGGTCTCAGAAAGATAGCACCGTCGAGCTGCCCGCTGCTCCGACAACTGTGTCACTCAAAACCAGATGCCCGCTCACTCTGCCGCTGATAAGCCTCTGACAATCCTGTCATCAGGGTCCCGAGTCCTCCGACTCTAATCCGGTATCCGGCCTGAAACAACTAGCTCAGACCCAACTGCCGCACCAAGGTGCGCCCGGGTCAAGGCCCAACGTCGGGGAGACACCGCTCGCCACGACAAACCGCAAATCAGCACACCCCAAACACTCGACCCAATCTAGCGAAAGTCAAAGACATCCTTCTATTCTGTAACCTTATGTTGTCTGCAGCCAACATACTGTCCCACAGAAATAGAGTATGTCGATCCCTCTTCACTCACAGGAAGAGTAAAACAAATAAATCGCCGACTTTCGCAAGGTGTCGCGTCTCTCGCGTCCTATCATCCTAGGGTCTGCTAAAAGCCTAGGGTTTCCTAAGTCCCAACCGACCTATCCCTAAGCTCTGATACCAACTTAATCTGTCACGCCCCGGGTGTAAACCAGAACCCGGGCCCGTCCACAGATCCGCCGTGCACACGGTATTTTCCGTGTACACGAAGCGCCAGTAACCTGCTCAGATATAAGAGATATAATAAAAGAGCAATAAAAACAGAGCTGAACTAAAACTAATACATCTCAGACTGAAGCTGGAAATAAAATACAATACAATACATCTGTATAAATGATACATCTGTCTCTCCCAGCTCACCAAAATAAATACAACCTGCTGGCAAAAGCCAGTCCCAAAGTAAAGGTACTACCGTCTGAGGAAACATGGGTACACCAACAATCCAGCTAACATGCTCATCCTGCCTCGAGATCTATCTACTCGGCCGTCCTCTCTCCTCGACCCGCCACTGTAAGCCCAGTGGCACCCGCATAAAACACTGCAAAACAAGGGAGAAGCAAAAGAGGAAAGAAGAATGGGGGTGAGACTACTAGTAAACCAGTAGCCTCCCCTAGTGGGTAAAACCTCAACTCTGACACGCCCACTAGGTCTACCAGAGGCAAAAGGAATAAAGGTGGTATGCAATGAGTATGACTCCTGATGAAAAGCTACCACTAGAATGCCTCTAAAAACTGAGCTAAAAGAATAGCTGAATGTATGCATCTGAATGTCAACGCCTGCCTGACCAGACCCAATCGATACACCAGTAAGCACTGGTACTGCCTGCTCTGCCTGCCAAATCGGGTATGCCCGCCTACGCATAACACCGATAGGAAAAGGGAGTCTCGAAGACTCGAAGCCTGTAAAAACGCACACTCCGGAGTGGCACTCGAGGGGAGCGACCCACACGAGTATAATGCCTGGGTAACAAGTACCAAATCAGCAGGACTGGATCATGACTCTGATCACGGTGGAAAACCCATCCACTAAAAGAAATCCAAATCCTCTATCCCAATCTGATGCAATAACCACTGTCCGGTCAACCGCCAAAGATCCGCGGTTGCCGCAATGCCCGGCCCTCACAGCCTGCCTGTCCCAAAGCCCACAACTGTCTGACTACACTATCCCAGTCCCTGCTCGAACCCGAGCGCACAATCCCTCGAATATAAATAAAAGGAGAGAAAAGCATGGTTTCTCCTAAGTCAATTCCAGCATGATAGTGTAGCAGAAAAAGGTGGCCTAACTAGGTGACCATACAAGCATGCAAATGTCCCAAGATGATATAAAAATAAACAGATGTCGATAACCTTTATAATGTTAGAGCATGTATAGAACAGTATGAGAAAAGTAAATATGAGATAGCCTGTGCCTGCCTATGCCACATACCCAAAGCCCACAATTATTGATTAGCCTTACCTTTTAACATGATGTTACTGTCCTACAATCATAATCCCCAATCAAGCAAGTTCTAACAATATCTGTTTAATCACAATAAGCCTGCCAATGCCACACATAAAGTGCATTTATCCTTTTAATCAAAGAAGCTACTCAGATGCCTAGCGGGTAATCAAAAGATGGAGGGTTAACAACCACACCCATAATGACAATCCTGACCCAGGTCCGACATCCGGTCAACCACCTACTATCCGCAATAGCCGCAATACCCCAAAAGCTAAAATTCAAGCCCCGGCTACACTATGCCGATCCCTGCTCAAACCCGAGCAACAAATAGCCGCCTGCCTAAGGAATAGGGGGAAGAAGAGACAATAGGGTTCCTCCCAAGGCAGTCCCAACATATAGTGTAGCGACCAGAAATGGTCTAACTAGATATCCCTGAAATCAAGCCTATCTCCTCATGGAAGAAGGAAGGGGAGTGACAAATAGTGGTTCATCATGTGTATCAAGTAATAACTCCACCTGGGTGTAATCATCATGCTAAATCATAATCCAACCGCACATGTCCATAACCTGCTAATCACCCTCACATGAATCATCCACCTATGCCTGTCCAAAAATCCTCAAGTGGTACCCTCCCACAAGACGCCTCACAATATCACAATATGAAAGTACATCCCCCCCCTTATGCAAGGTTAAATGCTAAAACGATGTCCATGAAGCATGTATAAGTTCCAACATGTCAAGTTTCCAAGATAATGTTTTCCATATGATAGGCTCACAATTATCTAGTTAAGCATGCATGTCCATTAGGTGACCATTCAACATGTCCAATAAAGGGGATCACTCTAATATTCCTAGTGGGTATATCAGAAAAGAGGAGTAAAGCAACCACCCACCTCGAGCGCTAACCCTGATCCCAACAGCGAAGTCCGCGCCCGGTCTCAACGATCACCACGGTGCTGCACAAATACCCCAAAAGAACAAGCACAATTAATCCACCATGCTCACACCAAAATCTGTCCCAAATACAATCAGTCCACAGTTTTGCCTTTTTCACCTGCGAGATCTGCTCGAGAAATTCCAGGAAAAATACCGTCACGATCCTCGCGACGAACCGGTCGAAACGAGTACCTGCACGTTCCCACACGAGTTTTCTACGCTGAGATCCAAAATCGACAAGAGAACTACCCCGAACAATACTTCCACCCAAAACTGTGCTACAAAGTTCTGTAAAAAGGGGTTTCTCACCTTCGGGGAAAATTCCAGAAAATCCAAGAAAATTCAGAGAGACTCCTTGCGATGCGTAGATGCAAATTGCCTTTTGAATCACCTCAATCCGATGTCTGGTTGCGGAGATATCGCCGAAATACCGAACCGCTGTCCAAAACTCCATCACAGCAAAAGAGGTCACAAGATGATCCGAAAAACCCATGAAAACCTCGGGATGGGAAAAACCAGCAAACACGGAAAACGTAGCCCTACCTGTCGTGAAGACGATGGCGCAAGAATCGCTGAAAAAGAGTGCCGGGGTAGCTCGGGAGAGTCCGTGCACTGAAATGCGACGAAGGGAATCACAAGGGAACGTGCGTCGCGCCGCGCCGTAAAATCCAAACCTCGGAGTGTGTGCCACCACAAATCTTGGAAATCCTCCAGAAGATGTAGAACTCGAAGGGGAACAACTTTGCTGAAGACACCTTGGTGAGAGGAGGCTCGGAAATGGTGGAAAAAGTGAGAAGAAAGGAGCTCGGGCTGTTTAAATAGGCCTCCCAAACAAATAGCAAAATGCCATCCGGGTCCCCATTTTCGGGCGCCCGGAAGTTTCCGGGCGCGCACAGTGCGGCCCGGCCCAAGACTTTCGGGCGCGCACAGTGCGGCCCGGCCCAAGGCGCGCCGTCGGACGGGATCCGCGGTCCGTCCGACCCGCCTCAGCGCCCGCCACGTGTCGCCCGAACAGGCGACAGCCCAAATCCTCCACTCCTGCTGCGCCACGCGGCCAACCCCGGGAGTCGACACGCGTCCCCGACAACCGTACCGTCGCGCCTGCGCGCCTGCCCGCGCCAGCTGCCCCCTCCTGCCCGCACAGTTGACCAGCCAATAGGGAAGCGCCACGCGTCCCTGCCTCTGACCGCTGCACCCGGTGCACGAGCCTCCGTAAGCCGAACCAATGGTAACCTGCCACGTGTCCACTCCGGTGCACCGTGAGCCAAAACCCAACCATCATGCTCCGTAGACCGTGAGCTGTGAGCCGGCCTATGGGGTGGTGCCACGTGCCCCCCGCCTTGGTGCACGACGGCCGCGTGGACCGCGCCTGCCCGCGCGCCGCGCGCGCTGCCCGCGCCCTGTGCCGCCGCCGTTCCGCCTGCCCGAGGCCGCGCCGCCGCCCGCCGACGCTGCCCGCCGCCGCCGCCGCCGCCGGCGATCGCCGGAGTTACTGTTCCGGCGGTGAACAGTACCCGAAGCTCAGAAAAATCCAGCAGATAGTCCATCTTGACCGTTTTCGCGCGCTGAATCCGAATTTGACGTCCGCTTCGCCAAATTCCCATCCAATAAATCGCCGGAGGCTCCCGAAAAGGCGTTTTCAATCCGAATTTCGTGCCGAGTCCAAATCTGATATCCGATTTGCGCGAAAACACCTCTAAACATCCGACGGGGTTCCCTGATTACCCACGTGATCCACTTTAAGCCCGGAGTCAAACACTTGTGTCCAAATTGGCGCACGAACACCGCCGACATGCCCCGTAGGCCTCCAGAAGCTGCCGGTCACACAGTAAAATCCCTGTAGAATTCCGGATCATCACAGGGGGGGACTTTGGAGGCGGTCAGTTTAGTAGCCGCCTGCTCGATTAAGCTTGGACGACTGGCTTGCCCATGGGATCTAGTGGTAATTCCCTTGAAGGAGTACGACGCGGTGTTGGGCATGGACTGGCTCACGAGGTACCAGGCGCTCATTGACTGTGACAAGCGAAAGGTGCGATTGCAAGAACCGGGCTTTCCTGAACATGTGTATATGGCGGGCAAGAGCATCACCTTCCCGGCGGTCATCTCGGCGGCGCGAGCCAGAAGATTGGTAGAGGGTGGATGCGTGGCCTATTTAGCATCGGTGGATCTGGCCACCCGACCCTCGTCGACACTTTCAGACATTCCAGTGGTGAGGGACTTTCCCGACGTCTTCCCCGCAGAACTGCCTGGGATGCCCCCAGAGCGGGAGGTGGAGTTCCCTATCGAGCTACTACCTGGCACGCAGCCTATTACGAAGGCGCCTTATCGAATGGCCTTCGCAGAGCTAAAGGAGCTTAAAGCACAACTGGAAGACCTCTTGGACAAGGGGTTCATCAGACCGAGTGTGTCACCCTGGGGTGCACCGGTACTCTTTGTGCGGAAGAAAGACAGAAGCCTGCGGCTCTGCATCGATTACAGAGGAATAAACAAGGTTACCGTGAAGAACAAGTACCCCCTGCCCAGAATAGATGATCTTTTCGACCAACTGAGGGGGGCGACGGTCTTCTCCAAGATCGATCTGCAATCAGGCTACCACCAACTCCGGGTTCGGGACGAGGACATCCCGAAGACTGCCTTCCGGACCCGGTACGGCCACTATGAGTTCACAGTTATGCCCTTCGGCCTCACGAACGCCCCCGCGGTCTTCATGGACATGATGAACCGGATCTTCAGACCCTTCTTGGATCGGTTCGTGGTAGTCTTCATCGACGACATCCTGATTTACTCCACTACAGACGAGGAGCACGAGGACCATTTGCGAACGATCCTCCAGACCCTCAGGGAGCAGAAGCTGTTCGCTAAACTCAAGAAGTGTGAGTTCTGGCTGCGCGAAGTCGGCTTCCTAGGACATGTGATCTCGGCACAGGGGATCGCTGTGGATCCCAAGAAGGTAGAAGCAGTGGTTGACTGGCAGCCGCCGACGTCGGTGACAGAGGTTCGAAGTTTCCTAGGATTGGCGGGATATTACAGGCGTTTCGTTGAGGGTTTCACGAAGATTGCTACCCCTTTAAATCGATTGACCAGAAAAGGGGAGAAGTTCATATGGACGGCCAAATGCCAGGAGAGCTTCGAGGAACTCAAGAGGAGGTTAACCAGGGCACCAATACTTGTACTGCCGACACCCGGAGAAGATTACGAAGTGTACTGCGATGCATCAAGGATCGGTCTTGGAGGTGTTCTGATGCAACGGGGGAAAGTGATTGCCTACGCGTCCAGGCAGCTGAAGGACTACGAGAAGAACTACCCGATACACGACTTGGAATTGGCCGCGGTAGTCTTCGTTTTAAAACTGTGGAGGCATTATCTCTTCGGAGTCCACTGCAACGTCTTCTCAGATCATCAAAGTCTTAAATACATCTTTACCCAAAAGGAATTAAACTTGCGGCAGAGGCGGTGGCTAGAGTTGTTGAAGGATTACGACTTGACGATTCAATACCACCCCGGGAAGGCAAACGTGGTAGCAGACGCACTGAGCAGAAAAGGGCATCAAGAAGGGGCATCGGAGAGCACGATAACGAAACAGGACCACCTGATCGCGGAGTTCGCGCGAATGCAGTTGGAGGTAGTACCAGCGGGCACGGTCATGCGACTTCTAACCTTGGTGGTCAAGCCGACGTTATTTGAGAAGGTCCGGGAGGGACAGCAGACCGACCCATATCTACAGCGCATACGAGACAAGATTTCCCAGGGTCAAGAGAGCGATTTTGCAGCGGAAGACGACGGCACCTTACGGTTCCGCGGACGGATCTGCGTGCCGGACTCATCAGAGTTGAAAGAAGAGATCTTAGCGGAGGCACACCGAGCCCCTTATGCGGCACACCCAGGGGGCACGAAGATGTACAGAGATCTCAAACAGACCTTCTGGTGGCCTAAGTTGAAAGAAAACGTAACACGTCACGTGGCTCACTGCCTTGTATGCCAACAGATAAAGGCCGAGCATCAGCGACCCGCAGGGAAGCTACAGCCCTTACCGGTACCAGAGTGGAAATGGGACCAGATCACCATGGATTTTGTCACTGGATTTCCACGTTCACAACAGGGCCACGACGCGATCTGGGTCATAGTCGACCGGTTAACCAAGTCAGCACACTTCCTGCCAATTCATACAACTTGGACCCGCGAACGGTTAGCTCAAGTCTACATCAGCGAGATCGTGAGACTACATGGGGTACCGGCATCGATCACCTCGGACAGAGACACGCGCTTTGTCTCGAAGTTTTGGCAAAGCCTTCAGCGGGCTATGGGGACCAGACTACAGTTCAGCACAGCCTTCCACCCTCAGACGGACGGACAGTCGGAGCGCACGATACAAACCCTTGAAGACCTGCTTCGCGCCTGTGTGCTGGATTGGGGAATCGGTTGGTCACGCTACCTACCCCTCGTGGAGTTCGCCTACAACAACAGCTACCAGGCCAGCATTCAGATGGCGCCCTACGAAGCCTTATACGGAAGGCGCTGCCGATCCCCGATTTGTTGGGACGACTTGGGAGAACGGAAACTCTTGGGACCCGACTTAGTGGAGGAAACCGAAGAGAATGTACGCCTTATCAGACAGCGCCTGCTGACCGCCCAGAGTCGACAGAAGAGCTACGCAGACCAGAGACGCCGTGACTTGGAATTTCAAGTGGGGGAACACGCGTTTTTGCGGGTCTCGCCATCCAGAGGAATTAAGCGTTTCGGACTAAAGGGCAAGCTGAGCCCACGGTTTGTGGGGCCATTCGAGATTCTGGAGCGTATTGGCCCAGTAGCTTACCGCCTCGCCCTACCACCAAACCTCGACCGAGTTCACGACGTGTTCCACGTCTCGATGCTTCGGAAATATCTCCCCGACCCGTCACACGTTCTGGACGCCTCAGCACTCGAACTTAAGGAGGACCTAAGCTTCGAAGAAACCCCGGTGAGAATCCTGGCAAGGGAAAACAAATCACTACGAAACCGAACCATCCCCTACGTGAAGGTACTATGGAACAACCATGAGGAGCGGGAAGCAACTTGGGAACTGGAGTCCAAGATGAGGGAGTGCTACCCCGACCTTTTCACGCCCACCCGGGCTTGAGTTTCGAGGACGAAACTCGTTTTTAGAGGTGAGTGGTGTAATAACCGCGGGTTTACTTCCCTTTTGGTCTTACCTGTGAATTTATTTCGAACCGCTTTTCGGCTAAGGGGTCCGGGGTACGTTTTTTTTCTCGCGTCATTTTGGGCAGGCCGTCGGGGCTCGCGGGTATTTTTAGAGAATAAAGCCCGCGAAACGAAGACCGGCGGCGCGATCGAATCAGTTTTCCGACCCCGGAAGCTCCCGGAATAAATTCCTGAAGTTGTTGATGTTCGAGGGGTCAGCACGCCTTCGCTGAGGTAAACCAGACCCGGATTTAATTAAACTTGATTTAATTTAATTTAATTGGATTTGAACTAGTTTAACTCTACTCAATTTAATTTCTATTTGATCGATGTTAATCTAATTTAATGTGGTTTAATTTAGGGGTTTGGGGAACCAAATCCCCGTCGGCTGCACCCAAACAACTGACTTAAACTCCAAGGGGGGGGGGATTAGGGCCCCCCGCTCCTTTCTTTTCCCCTTTCGCACGCGTGAAAACCCCAAGCCTTTCCCCCACCCGTACCGAGGCGACGCGAGAGCCGGAATCTTGACGAGGAGAAGGAGGAGATTGATCGCCTCCCCGCAAGATCCGACGAGCGCAAAAAGGACGATCCCTCTCCTTCGCCCGGCGCCGACGGAAACAAGGTGAGCCGTGCTTTCGCCTTCTTGTTTCGTTTCTTGTTTCGTTTCTTGTGTCGGTTCTTGTTTCGGGCAAGGGGAGGGAAATCCCTTGAATTGTCGGGGGTCTCGTGCCGCGTGCGAGGCGATTTCGGGGACCAAACGGGAGGCCGCCGCCGCCGTGGTTAAACGGGAGGCCGCCGCCGCCGTCACCGTGTTCACGGGGTCATCGCCGAAGCCGCCGTGATCGCGGGGTCGCGATCAGAGCCGAAAACGGACGCAATGTTGGGGTTTTCTGGCCGTGGTCCACCCGTCCAGGTGCACCCGGTGCACGTCGCTCCGGCCCGGGGCCGCAGACCCGGCGCACAGAGCTGTGCGCCAGGCCGCGCGGTCCACCGGGCCGGCGTGCACCCGGCGCACGCCGGCCCGGCCCGGGGACGCGGACCCGGTGCACGGGCCGGTGCGCCAGGTCGCGCGGTGCACGCCCGGGCGTGCACCCGGCGTGCGCCACAGCAGCAGCGGGGCCTGGACCCGGTGCGCGCCCGCACCCGTGCGCGGCCCGGCCCAAGACGGCGCTGGTCCACCGCGCCGCGTGCTCCCGGCCCACGCCTTTGCTGCCGCCGTCGTGGACCCGGTCCACGTATGGGCCCGTACACCCACTTTCAGAAAAAGGGCCCAGGAGCTCCGTTTTTAGCCCGGTTCGCCCCGTTTTTGAGTGTTTTAAACCGCGACGATGTTTTTGACGAATGAATTTGTGTTACAGCTGTTCGGGCGCGCGGTGAGGGTTTTTCTGTCGGAATTTCCACACGTCTCTTTCTTCGTGTTTGAGGTGGGTTTTTGTTTTAAGTTCTAATATTAAATTGTATCTTGTTGGGTGGGGTCAACCTTGTGCGTACTTGGGTTAAAGATCGAAGGGTGGTCGACATTACTCGTTTGATTGTGCCGACTGTTATAATAAAGAAAAAAAAAAGGGGATATAGAAAGAAGGTTCTAAATTTTATATGAATCTCAGGCTTGGGTTAGAACATTGAGGGAAAGCATCAACTAATCATTTATAGTTTTACTGTTCTCTCGCTCTAATATATATATGGCACTTCATATGGCTCCTACACTTGGATGTTTTTACATATTGTTTCACATATATATATTGCTTCACGGTTCCTGTGCTCGAGGCTGCGACACGCGCACCCGCGGTTTGGCCACCGCAAGGGTGCGCTTTTCCGGAAAAGTGGTCTATAGACCCGTGTATACCCACGAGGTGACGTAGTGGGGCCCCTTATTAGTTGTGGGGTTTGAGGCGCCGAGGTGCGAGCGGTGCGACCCGTCGGTTTAGTTGTCCGACACGGTCGGGTGTTACAGGTACGGTACGACCGCCGGTTTGGTAGTCCGGCGCGGCCGGGTATGGCAGGATACAGGTGTACAGGTTATCGTTCCCTCTTGCGAGGGTGGTTGCTCCGGTTATCTTCACGGTTTGTTTTACTGTATTTTCCTGCTTCACTATTTTTCTCCGTCACTGACTTCCCACTTCGTGACAGGGACCAGATGGGGGGAGAGGTAGGCGACGGTGAGGACGGGGCAGGAGCTTCTGGGTTGCTGGGAACCTTGGACTGTATTTCTTCTTTTATTCTTGCATTTCATTTACTTTGTAGTCGTGTGTGAGGTTCTCGATACCCTCGTGGGGTCGACGTGGATGTCGGTATGAGTTGCATTTAGTTATCCTTTTATGCATTACTATTCCTTCTATTTCTGTTGGCCATTTGAAAAAAAAAAGAAAAAGAAAACTAAACCAAAGAAAAGATTGCGAAAATCGTTTTTAAAATCTAAGTGTCGTGTGGGCACTGGTTTCAAAACCCTGTGGATTTATGGATTGCGAAATGGATTTCAAAACTTGGGTGTCGTGTGGGCACCGTTTTCAAAACCTTGTGGATTTATGCTGATTGTGAAACTCGTTTTCAAAACATAAGCGCCGAGTGGGCGCTCTTTTAAATCTGTGGATTTATCCTTTTCAAATTGATCGGCCATGCGCTTTAACAATTTGAATGCTAGTTGTATGTTAGTAACCGATGTGATTGAATGGTTGTGAATGTTTGGGAGATGTACTAAACGCTACGCCGTGCACATACAGGGGAGACTCTGTCCGTTTGAAGAGAGATCCTGTATGTGCGGCGGGTCTGGGCACGCGCCGGGGAAGAGAAGTCTCTTTTGAAAAGAAAAAAAAAAAAAAAAAAACAAACAAACCCCCGGGGCGTGACAGGTTAAGACGTGAGAGATCGGGGAGGGGATTTGTAGATAATGTTTCTTTTCTCTCTCGATTTTACGATGGTTCATCTAGCAGAGATGAGTGCTAAGCTTTGGTTGGTATGTCTGTACAGACAATGGTACGGACCAGAGCGTCGGCCGAGGAGGTAGGGACAGATGCGACGACATCAGCAGCTGCAGAAAACCAGCTCCTGCGGCAACAATTGAGGGAGATGGCGGGGCAGATGGCGACCCTTACGGATCGTGTGCGTCAATTGACGCAGCAGCAACCGGTCGCTCCCGCCCCTCCACCGGAACCAATTGCACCGGCCGCAGTACCGCAAGCGACAGGTGCTGGGGTAGGGGCAACCCCTCTACCGGCGGCAACGGCCGGGCTAGCACATACCCAGACCACGACGCCGATGGCAGCACCTGCATCAGCGTCCGTGGGGCCGCCGCCGGGGGCTCTCGGCGGGAGCACCCCCGCGGCCGCCGCCGTCGCCAGGGAAGGGACGGTTACGCGGGCGGAACGAGAGCGAGTGCGGGCCAATCTGGCGGATTTCATGAAGTTCGAACCACCCACGTTCGAGGGGGAGACGACTGATCCCTGGGTAGTCGAAAAGTGGGTGGGATCGATGGAAAAATTGTTTGAGGACCTACTCATCGAGGACCCCGAGCGCGTTCCTCTGGCAGTTCACTTTTTGGAGGGAAACGCTCGTCTATGGTGGAAGACGGTGCGCCCTGATCCCACCCAGGGAACCGTGCTACTATTGTGGACGACGTTCAAGCAGGAATTGTTTGGGGCCTTCTTCACAAATAGCGTCAAGAAGAAACTGGAGGACGACCTGAACCACATTCAGCAAGGGAGCAAGACAGTTATGGAGTATCAGCGCGAATTCGTGCGCCTGGCAAATTGCGTCCCTTTCGTTATAAGGGATGAACCCCACAAGGCGCAACTATTCGTGGATGGGTTGCGAAGTGATATTTTCCAGGTGGTTCAAGCCGCTGATTTGCATACATTCCAGAAAGTGGTCGACCGGGCCACTGTCGTAGAGCGTGGGCTTGCCGTTACCCGCGCTAGGAGGGAGGCCCCGGCACAGCATGAAGATAGGAAGCGGCAACAGCAGAGCTACGGAGGGGGGTCATCTGCTGGGAGCCGACTCCCCAAGCGGTGGAGGGCACAGTCGGGAGCACGGAGCGCACCTACGGGAGAGCCGAGGCCAAGAGACGGGCCTTGCGTGATCTGCGGGGGAGCGCATGGAGTGTTGAGTTGGTCCCAGAGAGCCGACCATTGCTTCCGTTGCGGCAAGCAGGGGCACTTCCGCCGCAACTGCCACCTTACCGTGGGATCAGCCTCCTCTGCCGCTTCCACGCCTTCACCACAATTTTTGGGGTGGGGGAAAGCTCCTATGGGGTCGACCTCTAGGCCCCCGGCTACGCGGCGCGAAGAGGATAGGCAGCCTCAACTGGGCGGGCGAATTTATTCCATGACCCGCCAGGAATCGGACCCGCCGGAGCACGTACTCGCAGGTATAACTTCCATTTCAAATTCACGTTCTAGAACCCTCTTTGATACTGGAGCAACACACTCGTTCATTTCTCGCGAGTACGTGTTTTCGCATGACCTCGAGGAAACACCTCTCCAAAGTCGGTTGACGGTCCAGACCGCGGGTGGGACACTGGAGGCGACTAGTTTGGTAGCCACTTGCCCGATTAAGCTAGGGCGGCTATTTTGCCCTTGGGATTTAATAGTGATTCCCTTGAAGGAGTACGACGTTGTTTTGGGCATGGACTGGCTCTCAAGGTACCAAGTGCTTATCGACTGCGATAAGCGGATGGTACAACTACAAGAACCAAGTTTCCCTAAGAATGCGTACCTAGCGTGCAAGAGCACCTCCTTCCCGACAGTCATCTCAGCGGCTCGAGCCAGGAGTCTGATAGAGGGTGGGTGTGTAGCCTATTTGGCATCGGTAGATCTGGTTACCCGACCCTCGACGACACCTTCAGACATCCCGGTGGTGAGGGACTTTCCCGATGTCTTTCCGACGGAGCTGCCTGGGATACCCCCTGAAAGGGAGGTGGTGTTCCCTATTGAACTCTTGCCAGGTACTCAACCTATAACGAAGGCACCCTACCGAATGGCCTTCGCGGAGTTGAAGGAGTTAAAGGCGCAACTGGAAGACCTCTTGGACAAAGGGTTTGTCAGGCCGAGTGTGTCACCCTGGGGCGCACCAGTGCTTTTTGTACGGAAGAAGGATGGAAGCCTGCGACTCTGTATCGACTACAGAGGAATAAACAAGGTCACGGTGAAAAATAAGTACCCCCTGCCCAGAATCGACGACCTCTTCGACCAACTATGAGGAGCGACGGTCTTTTCAAAAATTGATCTACAGTCTGGCTACCACCAGCTTCGGATTCGGAACGAGGACATTCCGAAGACCGCTTTCCGGACCCGGTATGGCCATTACGAGTTTACGGTCATGCCGTTCGGACTTACGAACGCCCCCGCAGTCTTTATGGACATGATGAACCGGGTCTTCAGACCATTCTTAGACCGGTTCGTGGTGGTCTTCATCGATGATATACTAATCTACTCATCCACCGACGAGGAGCACGAGGATCACTTACGAACGATTCTCCAAACCCTCAGGGAGCAGAAGCTGTTCGCTAAGCTCAAAAAGTGTGAGTTCTGGCTACGCGAAGTGGGATTCCTGGGGCATGTGATCTCGGCAAAGGGAATCGCCGTGGACCCCAAGAAGGTGGAATCGGTGATAGACTGGGAGCCGCCCACGACGGTGACGGAGATCCGCAGTTTCTTGGGGCTGGCGGGGTATTATAGACGCTTTGTCGAGGGTTTCTCGTGTTGGGTCGTATATAATACGGATCTAAATAGGGGAAGAAACACCTAGAGGGGGGTGAATAGGTGTAAACGTATAAACACTCCAAAAATCGTTGCGATAAAACCCAATGCGGAAAATAAAATAACACGCAAGATTTTTACGTGGAAAACTCCATCACCGGAGTAAAAAACCACGGGACCGATAACACGGCAGAAATCCACTAGAATTAAACACGTACAAGGTGATTTACCGTACACACTTACGACTCAACCTTTTCCATACGCTCCTAGAGGATCTTCTCCGCTCGCTCCGACGCTTCTCGAATCCACGATCTGCGCCCAACGCCGAATCCACGGCGTCCAACGTCGAATCCACGACGTCCGACCGAATCCACGGTCTTCACCCAATAGCACCCTTCGAATCCACGAATGTGCCTCGCTCCGAATCCACGAGAGCGATTGAACCTTGAATCCACAAGGACACGCGAATCCACGCGCCGATTTTTGGGGAAAATCGTTGTTTTTGGGTGGTGATGATCCGCCGAATACTTAGATCAAAGATAGATCGGAAATACCATCTAAGTATTCATTAGTTTGATTCAACTCAAGATGTGAGTATGAAAACCTTGAATCAAACTAATCAATATAGATGAAGAAACATAGAGTATTCTCTAATGATTTCCTTTCTTCTCTATATGTGGATCTATAGCCGTATAAAATGATATATGAAAATGACGGCTATGTGGATTGACCCTAGAAAGAAAGACATAGGGTCTATTTATAGGTTAGAAACCCTAGGAAGGAGATAAGAATCAAAAACCTGCCATTTCTGGATTTTTACGGACGGCGATCCGGATCGTGATAACTGAGATCCGGATCGTCATAACGAATCAGCCAATTCCAGAAAAACGAAGGTTCGGGATCCGGATCATGTGACTACGATCCGGATCGTTCATACAGTTCACCAAACATCAACGTTCGGGATCCGGATTGTGAAGCAAGATCCGGATCGTCCAAGGTAGATGGTAAACTCAACGTTCGGGATCCGGATCAAGAGACTACGATCCGGATTGCGATGATGTATGAACGAACCACCTTCGGGATCCGGATCGAACAACCTGATCCGGATCCTGAACATGTCCCAAGTCCAGTTTTTTGATTTTTATGCAATGAAAGATTCTTCCAAGTGTTTCTACACTACAAGAAGTATTCGGATCACACAAATTCTTTAGTTAAACATACCTGATCCTTTTGAATTCTTCTTTCTTGAGATTGAGTTAGATGATCCAACTTTCTTCACCTTCAATCTTCAGGACTTGAAACTTTCACGAAACTACGCCAACTCAAATTCCGTAACAATCTCCCCATTTGGCGGTTTCGTGACAAAACACAGATCCACTAAAGAAAATTCAAAAAGATATTTTTGTTGCTATCACCATACAACAAAAATTTACAATGGAGATCCAAAATACAATACATGAGTTAAACTCCTAAAACAGACTCTAGACTTAGACATCTGTACTCTCTGCAAAAAGAAATCATTCTTGACAAAAGAAATCGTTAGATACCTCAAGAATTTTGTATCATTCAAAAACCACAAACAGAGATGAAGTTTATACTCATTCATACTTACCATGACATTTATACATTCAGATATGTAAACAGATCATAGTTAAAACACCAACATATCCTCTTTGCAAGTAAAAACCAAATGTCATGAACATGTTTGTGAACATCTTATATATATAAAGATATGTAATTTGATCAAGGTTAAGAACCAACATATCTTCTATGCAATCAAAAACCAAGTGTCACAAAATGTTAGTCCAACATCAACTTGTTAGTTATATTACATGCCCAAATAGTTAGCAAATAGTTAGTCGAGACATGCAAACAATCACAAGATGAAAACCAAAGTTGAAGTTGAAGAGATACTTACCTTGATGTATACAAAATCTTCATCATCAAGATTCCTTACCTTGATGTTCATTCACATCATCATTGTACCTTTGTGTTTCAACTTACCTTTGATGTTCCAACACATCATCATTGTTCAAGTTCAATGTTCAAAGTTCTCTATAAACTCTCTCCCCCTTTTTGTCACAAACAAAGCCAAGATCACAAAAACTTTAAGGAGAGTTAGATAGAACAAAAATAAAGAAACTCCTGAGAACTAAATAAGAACAAAAACTTAAAAACCTGCAAAAGAAAGATTAGAGAAAAAACTTTATGCAGAGTCGTCGGAGCTGATACACCCAAGCTTCTGAAACATTTTCTTGATCCGTTTGTTTATAGAAGCTTGTTCCTTCTTAACTTCTTTGATAGCCTCTTTCATTTCAGCGACATCAGTAGCCATGCGCTCTTGCTCGTTTGAGAGTCGCTGTTGTTCCTTATAGATTGAACTCACTGACGCATCATCATCAGAAGTAGATGGAGGTGCCTGCTGTGCTGGTGGAATAGGAGGGGTTTCTGCCGGTGCAGAGGTTGTCGCTCGTTGTTGTTGTGCTCGTTGCCGGTGAGGAGGTATTATGGGTTCATCTGGCTTCGTCGAGAGAGACTTCACAATTGTCGTCTCATTAATGGTGCCCAAACTGTACATGTATGAGCTCGCGCTTGTATCGACTTTAAACTTTCTAAGGATGCGCATGATAATCATTGGATAGGGTAGTCTCTCTGAGGGGTGAGAGTGTTCCACATATCGCGCCATCCTTGACCAAATGAGATAAGGAATATTCAAGTTTGCTCCCATCAATGCGGCCGGGTTTCCAAGAAGATAAAGGTATAACATTCTGTCCCATCGAAGAACCTTCGTATTCATGTTGGGAAGAATGTTGTAGCAGACAATGAAGTTTATGTACCTATACTCTGGTCGAAGCTCTTTAGAGAAGACAGAATTTCCGGTCGACCGAGTATTTGGAAGACAAATTCCATTAACTACAACTCTCCAGGAGTTGTCGTTGAAGCTTTGAGTTTTTAGGTAATGGAGTCCATCAGCTCTGGCTGTCATACCTAGCACAACTCCAATCAGCTGGGGTGTGACTTTGATTCTGACATTCTTGACCAAAGTGTAAAATTCTCGACGTCCATCCTCGTGATCAATCAGACTTGCAGCGTTCTGATAAAAAATTCGAACTGAATGTGGACAGTACCCAGTAGTCTCAGGGAAGTTGCAAATTTGAGCAAGACCAACTTGGTCAAACAAAGTCCCAAAAGCTACAGATCGTTCCTTCATTGGTTTGACATTGACATGTCTCTCGCCAATGCATTCCCTCTTCTCAAAATCCTTGATTCTGTCGGAGCTGATGAAGTCTTGTGGAGGAGGCTGCCTAGCAACTGGTTCCTCAATGGTAATTCCCTGAGCACTGCCTCTTTTTCTTGCACCAGTTTTTCTTTTTGTTCCAACTGGACTTGGTTCCATTGGTGCTTTCCCTTTTTCAGCTGCAGTAGGTTTTGAAGCTTCAGCAGTTGCTTTCCCTTTGGAGACAATGGGAGCAGCTTGCTCAATTTCGATGTTATCCCAGTCGATCGACTCTGTCTCTGATTCAGTGTCGGAATCAACCTTAGTCTTCTTTGCTTTCTTAGCCTTCTTAGGCTTGGCAGTATCTCTCGTATGTACCATAGCAGCAAGTAGGAAAACAATCCAAGTGATCACCATTGCTATTGGTTTCTTGAGAAAAGGAATCCTGTGTAGACCAACTCACGAACACAAAAATTCTTAGTTTTCAAAAATTGAAAAAATTGTATCCAAAGAATCATTATCATGTAGAGAGACTAAGAATCAAATTAGTTTTGCAAAAGGACTTCTAAAAATAGATCAATTGCATGAATTTCGAAAATCCTTATTATATGCCCTAAAACCGAAATTTTAGAAATCGAAGCCTAAAAATCCGTTAATCACGAGAATACCTAGCATATAATCAAAACTAATCTACCCAGAGTTCTTATTTCAAAAGAAATTTGATCAAAAACCATCCACAAACAAAGTTGATCCAAGAAATTCGTGCGTTTGAGGAGGAAAAGAAGAAAACGGTGAAAAGCCGAGATTTTGATCAATAAAACTTACTTGGAATTGAAGAACCTGAGTTTGAAAGCTTCCAGGAAGGATGGAATCTAGAGAGAGAGGCTCTGGAAACTTCGGAACAAAAGATTGGAGTAAAGAAATCAAAAACCCCTTTCGTTCCTTATAAAACCTAGCCGCGATCCGGATCAGTTCATAACTGCGATCCGGATCGGCTACCCGCAGTAAGAAACTGCGTTCGGGATCCGGAGCGGCAGGTCCAATCCGGATCGTCAGCCCGCAGGAGAAAACCTGCGTTCGGGATCCGGATTACCTTGCCCGATCCGGATCGGCCCCAACTTTTTCTTTAGAAAAATTTCAGAGAAATTCAAGAAAAACCAGAAAAAGATTGTAAGCACAAATGTGTATCAACTTTAAACAAAAATCATCGTTCCATACAACAAGAATTAGATTATGCCAAATCTATCAATAATATCCAAAAATGAAACGAAAATTTACAAAAATTAAATCCCTTAAAGTTGAACACATTCAATTACATCTAACTTGATCTTATGAGTAATGCCTTTATCAAATCATCAATTCGGTAAAGAAAATGAAATACAAAGATCAATAGATGTTTGAAATCCCAAATATGGTAGATAATATTTCTAGACAATCTGTTGAAGAGAGTGGCTCTTTGAGCATCTTTCTTTAAAATCCCACCTTATACCAACCTTGAAATTTGACAGAGTCAAGTATTTCAACATGCATTTTACTTAATCAAAAATTTGAACAACCATGCTTGGTATACATGTGGTAGCTGCACACAATACTCGGACGACCGAGGTGGTAGCTCTTTCCTCCATGTGGTGGTAGTTTTCACACTCCTCATTGGGATGTAACTCTTTCCACATCTTTTGAGCATTTTACCTTTTCTAAGACTCCCCCTCAATTGGCTATCAATTATTTAAGATATAAAGTATTCAACCAAATATTGATCTCGATTTCATACTCGACTAAACAGTCAAATAAGATAATGACTATACCAAGAGATCATAGAGAGAGAAATTGACTTTGATCACTTTAGAAGATGATTTAATTAACATAAATGATCATTGCAACAGTGAAATATTATGATGGCAAAAGCATAATAAATTTCTAAATGTGCGAAAAGATGCAATTAAAGTCAATTATGATCTATGCTCAATTTATGTCCTATGTACAAACATAGATAATGAACAAAACAAAAACAAATACAAAACCTATCCTAAGCAAAGATTTCAAAAAGAAGATTATTTCAAGGAAAGCATCCCAATTGCTTTTCGTAAATGAATAAAACGTTTTTGATCCAAAGGTTTTGTTAAAAAGTCAGCTAATTGATCTTCAGTTGAAATATATGAAAGTTGAAGAGTATTTGATTCAACTAGCTCTCTAAGAAAATGATATCTAAGATCAATATGTTTTGTTCTAGAGTGCAACACAGGGTTTTTAGAAATGTTAATAGCACTAGTGTTGTCACAAAGTATTGTTACCGAAGATGCTGAAATGCGGAAGTCGCTCAGTACGCTTTTCATCCAAATGAGTTGAGTTGAGCAACTTCCAGCTGAAATGT
Organism: Tillandsia leiboldiana; assembly: GCA_029204045.2. Taxonomy (NCBI): domain Eukaryota; kingdom Viridiplantae; phylum Streptophyta; class Magnoliopsida; order Poales; family Bromeliaceae; genus Tillandsia; species Tillandsia leiboldiana. Next base: position 43,170,125 of record CM055070.1, read on the forward strand.
ATTCCGCTTCGGCAGTCGAGAGTGCTATGCAATTCTGCTTTTTACTGTGCCATGCAACAAGGCAATGGCCAAGATAGAAGCATGCACCACTCGTGCTTTTCCGATCATCCACTGATCCTGCCCAATCGGCATCTGAGTATCCAACAATATCCAAACTTGTTCCCATAGGATACCAAATTCCGAAATTAATTGATCCTTTGATGTACCGGATGATCCGTTTCACCGCTTTCAGGTGAACCTCCTTTGGTGCTGATTGATATCTCGCGCAAATCCCAACACTAAAGGATATATCCGGGCGACTAGCCGTGAGGTAAAGTAGACTTCCAATCATACTTCTATACAGTTTCTCGTCTACATTCTCACTATGTGATTCACTTCCAAGTCCCTTGTGGCTAGTTCCCATTGGAGTTGGAAAATCTTTACAATTTTCTAGATCAAACTTTTTGACCAACTCCAGTGCATACTTGGATTGACTCAAGTGAATACCTTCATCATTTTGTTTAATTTGCAATCCAAGAAAATAAGACAATTCGCCCATCATGGACATCTCAAATTCGCTTTCCATGGTCTCCGCGAATTTAGAAGCATCATTATCTTTTGTTGCACCAAATACAATGTCATCGACATAGATTTGTGCTACAATGAAATTATTTTGATAATGCTTCACAAAGAGAGTCCTGTCAGCTCCCCCTCGAGTATAGCCCTTCTCCAAAAGGTGCTTTGTTAACCTTTCGTACCATGCTCGCGGTGCTTGTTTCAGACCGTAAAGAGCCTTTTTCAAACGAAAAACATGGTTAGGTTGTTTATGATCTACAAAACCTTTCGGTTGAGCTACATAAACTTCCTCATTTAAAAACCCATTTAGAAATGCGCTCTTGACGTCCATTTGAAATAATTTGATTTTAAAATGACAAGCAATAGCAAACAATATACGAATGGACTCGAGTCTAGCTACAGGGGCGAAAGTTTCGTCAAAGTCTATACCTTCTACTTGAGAGTAGCCTTGAGCAACTAGTCGTGCCTTGTTCCTGATGATAGTACCATCTTCATCTTTCTTGTTCTTGAAGATCCATTTGGTACCTATCACATTGTGTTGCTTTGGAGGCTTCGTTAATTCTCAGACTTTGTTTCGCTCAAATTGATGGAGCTCTTCCTGCATAGCTTTAATCCAGTAGTCATCCTGAAGAGCTTCATCTATTGTCTTTGGTTCGATTAAAGATACATAGCAAGCAAATCCGCAAACCAACTGCCTTCGAGTTCTAACTCCTTCTTGTGGATCTCCAATGATGTTCGATTCCGGATGATCCTTGGAGATTCGTAGCGTTTGTTGAAACGGAGTACTCGGAGGTACACGAGATGATTCCTGCACATCAGATAAACTAGAAGAACCATTAGATGCATCATTAGTATTGGAAGTATTATCATGAGAAGATGCACTAGCAGGAGAATCATCATCTAGAGAGATATCGAGGGTAGATTTTTCAGATTCAAAAGAGAAGCTTCAGTCTACTTTAACATTTATAGATTCTACGATCGTCTTAGATTCAATGTTAAATACTCGATATGCTCTGCTATTCGTAGAATAACCCAAAAAGATCCCTTCATCACTTCGAGAGTCGAACTTTCCAAGATTTTCACGGTCACGTAAGATGTAACATCGACTCCCGAAGATACGAAAGTACTTGATATCCGGTTTTCTACTAAACCACAGCTCATATGGTGTATTCAAGGTTCCTGGGCGCAAATACACTCTGTTAATGACATAGACAGCGGTGTTCACAGCTTCAGCCCAAAAATGTAGCGGTAATTTCCGGCTATGAAGCATCACACGCGCCATCTCTTGAACAACCCTGTTTTTGCGCTCAACAACACCATTCTGCTGAGGTGTATAGGGTGCCGAGAATTCATGTTTGATTCCATTTGAAGTACAAAAAGTCAATGAATTTTGAATTTATGAATTCTCCACCCCTATCACTTCTAACACGAATGATCTTTTCATTCTTTTCAATCATAATACGATGGCAAATCTCATGAAAAGAGTCAAACGTATCAGCTTTCTCTCTCAAAAATGCTACCCATGAAAACCGAGAGAAATCATCAACCAATAAAAAGATGTACCATTTACCTCCCGAAGGATGGTTGACGGGTCGGCCCCATTAAGTCCATGTGCAAAAGTTCCAAGGGCCGTTTTGTACCAACGTGGTTCAAGTTCTTGTGTGCAGTCCTAGACTGTTTTCCCTTTTGGCAACCACCACACACAACATTTTGTTTAAATAAAAGCTTTGGAATCCCCTTGACCACGTCCTTGTTTGAAATTCTAGTAAGTTCCTTAAAATTTAAGTGACCTAGCCTTTCATGCCAAAGAGTTTCATTATTCAAAGCGGCTAAGTTACAATTTTCAGAAAATTTATTAGGAACAACATAACAATTGTTTTCAGATCTAACCCCTTTTAGAAAGAAGACATGGTCCTTATCAGTTACAACGCATTCAACCGATGAAAAGTTAACTGAAAAACCATTGTCGCAAAGTTGACTTATGCTTATGAGGTTAGTCTTAAGGCCATCAACAAATAAGACATTTTTCAAAATCGGGCCATCTGGAATAGCTACCGTCCCTTTTCCAACAATTTTGGAAGATCGACCGTCTCCGAAAACAACGTGTCCTCCGGAGATTTTCTCAAGATTTTGAAAACTATTTTTGTCACCGGTCATGTGACGGGAACACCCGCTATCCAGATACCAAGACGAGCTATCATATGCATGCAAGGAAATATTGGAAACAAGACAAGGGAAAATTTCACCTTTGCGCACCCAAACCTTTTGAATGCGTCTGTAATGGTCGTGAAGTTTTGTGCCTAGGTGAAAGCGTCTTGTTATAACGATTGTTGCTCCTTGATGTAAGTCGTCTTGTGCGGTGAACTACCAAGTCTCTTTTCATTTGAAAAGTTTTGCTTTGATTTTCCGGAAAGGAGCCGTTTTGGTAGTTGATGCAAGAGGTGCTTGAGATGAGCGTTCGACTCCCGTCTTGCAATATCTTCTTATGTGCCCTGAAACACCACAACGAAAACATACCTTATATCTTGACGATCCCAAAGAGGATGAAGTAGGTTTGTTGTCGTTGTTTGTCTTGAATTCCGGTGTCGGAGGAGGAGATACCGACTGAGGCACAAAAACTGTCCCACTCAAACTTGGACTGTTTCCAGTTTGAGTGTATCCGAGGCCGATCCTATTTGATTGACCAAGACCAAGAAGTCTATCCAACTTACTCCTTCCTGAAGAGAATCGCTGTAAGTCATTCTTGAGTTGGAAAATGGTCTTTGTCATTTCCAGGTTATCCTGTCGAGCCTCGTTGTAGAGCTTTGAGAAGTGATTCGCGTTATCCACCAGATTTGTATGTTCCTTCTCAAGTTGCTCATTGGACTCTTGAAGGGAAGCATTTTCTTTTATCAGGTTTTCCCTTTCCACTTCAAGAGCGTTTGAGAGAGAAGTCGCTCTTTTTGCTTCTTCTTCGAGATCATGCAATCTCCCTCTCAAACTCTTGTTTTGCTTAGCCACTTTCCTTGAGTCCCTCAAAAGTCTGTGGTAGGCTAGAGCAAAATCTTCACCTTCCGAATCATCCGATTCGTTGTCCGTTGCGTTCTTTTCAACAGTGGAGTTGGACAACGAGTCAGATGTATTTGCCATAAAGCACATGAATGGTGGAGATGTGGACGCGTGGAATGCGGTGGAGCTCTTTTCTTCATCACTTGAAGACGACTCATTTGACGTTGAGTTGTCATCCCAAGTGACGACTTGCATCGCCTTCTTCTTTGCCGGATACTTGTTAGGACATTCCGTTGCAATGTGGCCGTAGCCTCGACATTTGAAGCATTGCAGTTGTCCTTCTGAACTTTTCTTATCCTTTGAGAAGTTTTCCTGCTTTCTTGACTTGTGACTTGGAGTACCCTTGCCTTTGTTCCACTTTCCGAAGGATGGAGATTTGCTTGAATTACCCCTTCGAAAGTTGCGGCGAAACTTCCTTGTCAAGAGAGCGAGCTGCTTCTCAAATTCCTCCATAGAAAGGTTCTCGTCATCGTCCGAGGAGGATGTATCCGCGTCTTCTTCCTTAGTTGTTTTCAACGCATAACCTGAAGACTTAGAAGTAGATGCTTTTCCAGAAGAATTGTTAGTATTAAAAGTCATTTCATAAGTTTGTAATGAACCAACTAATTCTTCTACACGTATTTCGTCCGGGTGTTTAATAGTTTCAATGGCAGTAACCTTTGGGCGAAATCGTTCAGGAAGAGTTCTTAAGATTTTTCTTACAATCTTAAATTCTGGAATCTTCTCTCCCAGATTAGCACATGAGTTTACGATGTCTTGCAATCGTGTATAGTAGTCCGTGAAAGATTCATTTTCTGCCATCAAGATAGAGTCAAACTTGCTCGTAAGCATTTGCAGTTTCTGAATCTTCACGAGGTTAGTTCCCTCATGTGTAACCTGGAGAACATCCCAGATTTCTTTCGCAGTCTCACATGCCGAGACGCGAGAGAATTCAGTTTGAGATAAGGCATTAAAAATAGCATTAATTCCCTTGCCATTGTAAGAAGATAACTCAAACTCTTCCTTGGTCCATTTCGACCTAGGTTTTAAGGTGTGAACATCAGAGATAAGTTCAGTTGGATTAGACCATCCTGATTCAATTGAATGCCACACCCTTTCGTCGATGGAAGATAAAAAGGCTTTCATCCGTACTTTCCAGTACGCATAATTTGTTCCATCAAAGAAAGGGGGTCGATTGATGTTTCCACCTTCAACCATTGTTCACAACCCTATTCCCTCTCTGATACCACTTGTTGGGTCGTATATAATACGGATCTAAATAGGGGAAGAAACACCTAGAGGGGGGTGAATAGGTGTAAACGTATAAACACTCCAAAAATCGTTGCGATAAAACCCAATGCGGAAAATAAAATAACACGCAAGATTTTTACGTGGAAAACTCCATCACCGGAGTAAAAAACCACGGGACCGATAACACGGCAGAAATCCACTAGAATTAAAACACGTACAAGGTGATTTACCGTACACACTTACGACTCAACCTTTTCCATACGCTCCTAGAGGATCTTCTCCGCTCGCTCCGACGCTTCTCGAATCCACGATCTGCGCCCAACGCCGAATCCACGGCGTCCAACGTCGAATCCACGACGTCCGACCGAATCCACGGTCTTCACCCAATAGCACCGTTCGAATCCACGAACGTGCCTCGCTCCGAATCCACGAGAGCGATTGAACCTTGAATCCACAAGGACACGCGAATCCACGGGCCGATTTTTGGGGAAAATCGTTGTTTTTGGGTGGTGATGATCCGCCGAATACTTAGATCAAAGATAGATCGGAAATACCATCTAAGTATTCATTAGTTTGATTCAACTCAAGATGTGAGTATGAAAACCTAGAATCAAACTAATCAATATAGATGAAGAAACATAGAGTATTCTCTAATGATTTCTTTTCTTCTCTATATGTGGATCTATAGCCGTATAAGATGATACAAGAAAATGACGGCTATGTGGATTCACCCTAGAAAGAAAGACATAGGGTGTATTTATAGGTTAGAAACCATAGGAAGGAGATAAGAATAAAAAACCAACCATTTCTGGATTTTTACGGACGGCGATCCGGATCGTGATAACTAGGATCCGGATCGTCATAACGAAACAGCCAATTCCAGAAAAACGAAGGTTCGGGATCCGGATCATGTGACTACGATCCGGATCGTTCATACAGTTTACCAAACATCAACGTTCGGGATCCGGATTGCGAAGCAAGATCCGGATCGTTCAAGGTAGATGGTAAACTCAACGTTCGGGATCCGGATCAAGAGACTACGATCCGGATTGCGACGATGTATGAACGAACCACCTTCGGGATCCGGATCGAACAACCTGATCCGGATCCTGAACATGTCCCAAGTCCAGTTTTTGATTTTTATGCAATGAAAGATTCTTCCAAGTGTTTCTACACTACAAGAAGTATTCGGATCACACAAAATCTTTAGTTAAACATACCTGATCCTTTTGAATTCTTCTTTCTTGAGATTGAGTTAAATGATCCAACTTTCTTCACCTTCAATCTTCAAGACTTGAGACTTTCACGAAACTACGCCAACTCAAATTCCGTAACAGCACTCGAGGGGTGCGACCCCACCGAGGAAAGTATCCGTGCATCTCTGTCGAGCTCAAATGTGGCTCATGCAGGCTATAATCCAAATCCATGATCAACAAGATCGACAGTAACCAACAACACCAACTCTCACTCACAGGCTGGAAAACCACACAGCCAGGACCCACCGTCGACTCAGACGGCTCCCAAAAATAAAACACTGATCTAACACTGCTACCAGACTCCACTCGACCCCCAGGCGCGAGTGTAACATGCATCCCACAACAACCCGACCACTCGGCCCACTATCCGGGCGAGGAAACTCTAAGTCCAGGTAAAATAATAGATAACAGTGTGGGAATGTCTAAAGCATAAATAACTTAGCCCAAGTTAGAGTTTTCTACTAGTCTGGTTAAATATGTAGCATATGACGGGGCGTTAGGTCAAGTTCCAAAGATAGCATTTAATTTACAGATTTAGGAAGCAATAAATCAATATGATCATCAAAGCAACACATGTAACATCAATTCTCTCTTTCTAGCATGCTTCATAATACACTCACAATCATGCATGTTTCCTACAATATAGAATTACTGATCAGTCCGCCAATTTTGAAGACGAAGCAACCCACCTGAAAGTGCAAATTGATCCAAAGTCCAAAAAGGCTGAAACTGTACGGGGACAATCCTCGGATTCCCACAAATCCAACGGACCCAAAAACACCCAGAAACACCTCCTGGTTACAAAAACATGGTCCAACATTACATTCAACACAAAATTTCCAAGCGTACAGTTTGCTGAAATTTCAGTCCCAAAGAAGCTTAATTATCACCTTTGAAATAAACTCTAAAAATTTCAATAAAAATACTACGGAGATCCTCGCGAAGCGTAGATGTGAATCGAGCCCTTGAACATTGAATTCCGATAATTGAGTGCAGAGATAAAAATCCAACAAGGTGCTGCTGTCCAGGAACAATCACCAGCAAAAATAGAGCTAAAAAATGTACCCAAAAACCCTAAACAAACTCAAATCTGGGAGGCATAGAATACAAAATTCGTAGATTTACCTCTCGTGAATCCGACGCCGCAAAAATTATCCAAAAATTTCGTCGGAGTAGCTCTGTGGACCTCGTGGACCGAAATGCGACGGAAAAGGGCCACCAACGAAAGAACGTCGCACTGTGCTAACTCGCCGAAGACATCGATGCCGCGGCCTCCAAAAAATCTGAGCCTCCTTCACAAGATGCAGCACAAGATGATCATCAAAGTTGCTTGAGGGCTCAAGGGGATTTGAGTTCGGAAAAAAGCCCAAAACAGCAAGAGAAGGGGCCTATTTATAGGCCCCCTCACAAAAAGCCCACAAAAATCCAAGTAATGGGCTTTCGGACCCAATTTCCGGGCGCCCGGTACATCCGGGCTGCTACAGTGAGCCCAAAACAGCACTCGGCCCGGCCCACCAACCGCGCCTGAATCCCCCAAACGCTGCCACGTGTCCCTCCGCCCCCCGCGCGCCCGACAATCGAGGCGCGCTGCGTGGCCGCGCGGTCCACGGCGGGGACCGTGGGCCACGGTTCACGGCGGGCCGCCCGGGTCACTGCGCCCGCCAATGAGCGGGCGACACGTGGCCCGGCGGGGTCCACCGTGCGCCGCGCCCGACGCGGTCCACGCACGGTCGCGCGTGCGTTGACCAGCCAATCGGCGCCTGCCACGTGGCAGTGTGCTCCGCTGGCTGCTCCCGGTGCACGCCAAGTGGGCCGTGGACCGGCCCACCCGAAAAATCGGCCCGTTTGGCCCGTTTAGCCCGAAAATAGCCGATTTTCAACGTTTTCGCGCGTTGAGTTCGTTTTTGGCATCCGTTTGACGCACAACGGGCTCGATACACCAATAATAGGTATTTTCTCACCGTCGACCACCCAGACAGGTCGTACGGAAAAACCGGGACACCACACTGGAGATTAGGTACTTGATACCTCGGGGCACAGTTTTGATAGACAGTGAGGGCACACCTTTCAGACTTATGATGGATGACATGAGGACTTCATACCCCTACTTGTTTGAGACTTCATCTAGAGAGATGTTAAGTTTCGAGGACGAAACTCTTTGTAGTGGAGGAGAATATGAAGACCGGGATCTTTGTAATTGGATTTGTTGGCAGATCAGTGGCTTGACGGCATCTTTTCGGTGTGTTGGAGTTGTTATTACGCGAAATGGACGTGAAAAAGGGATCCAGCGCGAAAAAATTGAGCGAAAAACACTTGGGTTTTTGTGTTTTTCTACTGAGGGTCCGGACCCTGAATAATCAGGGTTCGGACTGTTGTACTGGACCGGGCTCACCGCTCGGTCGGGGCGGCCGGTGCACCGCGCGTGCACCGGAGTCCGCAGCGCGCGCCAGCGCCGCATGCGCGTTGCACGTGCTGCGAGCTAGGTTCGGGCGGTGCCTGCGCGCCACGTGGCCGCGTTGGAGCGGGGTCCGTCCGACCCTCCTTGGAGCGGATCTGGTGCAAGGGGGGTGGAGTTGGATTGAGAGGAGTTGTAGTGTGCCTTAAGCTCACTTTAGGGGTTGGATAAGCCTATTTAAAGGGACCTAATGGCTGGGGTTAATCCTTTTGGATTTCTTCTTCTCTTCTAGCCGCTCAAGAGACCAAGTGGAGGCCTTTACACCATTCTCCTTCACCAAGAAACCACCATTGTTGGAGCTTGGTCTTTGCAAGTTGATTGATCCACTTCGTTGCATTTTCTTCCAGGGGACCTCCAGAACTGTAGAAGTAGAATTTCGTGGTCATTTTTGCGTGGTTCTCTTTATAACTTCAAGATCTTCAACTTTCCTATTAAAGAGGGGAGCTAATTGGAGCTCTAAACCAGGTAAATTCTATGATCTTTGAAGCACTTGTTTTTAGTTGTTGATTCTGAGCAGTGGTTAGTGTTTTTACTCCCCTGGGATGTACAAGTGGAATTTTGAGTTGATTTTTGGTGGAACATTTTTAGGACTTAAATACTTCAATTTTTGTATTTACAGGAACTTCAAATTTGGGCTTTAAATCAGGTAAATGAAGCCATCTCTGGGACTTATGTGCACATTTGAGATTTTGGATCCAATTTTGAGTAATGTTCAGTGTTTTTACTCCCCAGGATAGTACGAGTAGAGTTTTGTGCTCATTTTTATAGGAAAATCACCAGGACTTAAAGTCCTATAATTTTCATGTTGAAGAGAAAGACTAATTTTTGCTTTTAATCAGGTAAATTTCACCATTTTTGAGGCCCTTTGTATAGATTTCAATTTCGGACAGCTTGTGGTAATTTTAGGATTTCTCCTTTCTCCCTGGATGAAATAATGAATTTTAAGTTGGGTAATATTCTAGACTTCAAGAGGAACAATTTGAAACCTTACTCTCGAAATTTGGATGAGAAATGATGTACCATCTTTAACCTTCTTCTCAGTACATGTGTTGCTGAAATTCTGCATATATAGCTTGAACACGTTTTGTTGTTATTTGAGAGATGGATATAATTTCATGGTTAATTGTGGCATTATGGCTAATCTATTGGTTTGAGTGTAATTTCAGAGGTATGATGAACAATTCCCCTATTGGTTTCAACTTGTAATTATATTTAAATTGGGATGTATAGCAAGTTGAACCTTACCCTAAAGTTATTTGATGGAATTGTGGACAACATTAATACATTCTTATAGGGAGCTTATTTGAAAGAGTTAAATTAGTTTTTTGGAAATCGTTTGATGCTTCTAAGTTGATTGTGTGGTGTCCCGATTTTTCCGTACGACCTGTCTGGGTGGTCGGCGGTGAGAAAACACCTATTATTGGTATTATTGGTGTATCGAGCCCGTTGTGCATCAAACGGATGCCAAAAATGGGTCAGCGCGCGAAAATATTAAAAATCGGCTATTTTCGGACTTACTGGGCCTTCGGGCCGAATTCTTAAGTGGGCCGGTCCACGGCCCACTTCTGCGTGCACCGGGACCAGCGAAAACGCGCATCGGGACACGTGGCGCACGTGGATTGGTTGGTCAACGCCTGCGAGACAGGGCGTGCTCCGCGCCGGGCGCGGCGCACGGTGGACCGCGCCAGCCACGTGTCGTCCGCCCATTGGCGGGCGCAGCGACCCGGTTGGCCCGGCGTGAACCGCGGCCCACGCTTCCCACCGTGGACCGCACTGCCACGCGGCGCGCCGCGATTGGCAGGCGCGCGTGCGCGGGGCGTGTAGCGGGCCACGTGGCGCGCTGTGGGCCATTCGGGCGCGCATAGTACCGGGCCGGGCCGGATTCGGGCGCCCGATTCTTGCCCCCGAATCCGGAATCTCCTTTTTGGTGAACTTGGGCTATAAATAGCCCATTTGGGCTTCATTTTGGGCTTTTTTTCCTGAGTTTTCTCAGCCCATTTTCGACAGGGAGAGTCGTCTTCGAGTCTTCTTCGACATTTGGGATGCTCCTCTCAGTTTTGAATTTTTATTGGGGTTTATGGAACATCTTTGAACCCCTTTTCTTGTTGCTGATTTTCTTGGACAGCGGAGCTTGTTCGATTTTTATCTCTGCGCTCCGATATCGGATTTCAGCCCAGGAGGATTGATCGACATCTACGCTTCGCGTGAATCGCCGCCGTATTTTTATTGGAATTTTTAGGGATCATCTCACAGGTGATATATTGGCTTCTTTCGGACTAACCTTACTGCAGAATTGTGATCGTGGGAATTTTTGCTTATCGCGATGTTTGGACTGTATCTTTGTGCCTATGAGGAGTTTTCAGGTGTTTTTGGGTTCGTTGGAATCGTGAGAATCTGAGGATTATCCCCGTTCAGTTTCAGCCCACTTGGACCTTGGATCGACGCGCACTTTCAGGTAGGTTGCTTCATCTCCAAAACCGGTGGACGGTTCTCTAATTCTATAGATGTTAGTGGGCATGCATAATGTGAGCGGTGATAGGAAGCATGTTTGTGTGAGATAATATTTTCTTGTGTTGTTATTATGATCATGCTGATTATTGCTTCCTATTTGTGTTAAATTAAATGATATTATTGGAACTTGACCTAACACGCTGTCATATGTTGCATGTTCAACCAGACTAGTAGAAAATTACAACTTGGGCTAGTTTATTTATGCTTTACACACTCCCACATATTTATTCTTTCACCTAGACTTAGAGTGTTCCTCGCCCGGGTAGTGGACCGAGAGGTCGGGTTGTTGTGGGATGCATGTTACACTCGTGTCTGGGGCCGAGTGGAGTCTGGTAGCTGTGTTTAGATCAGTACTAGTCTTGCGAGCCGTCTGAGTCGACGGTGGGTCCCGGCTGTTGAGGATTTCCAGCCAGTGAGTGAGAGATGTGTTGTTGGTTACTGTCGATCTTGTTGATCGTGGATTTGGATTATAGCCTGCATGAGCCACATTGAGCTCGACAGAGATGCGCGGATACTTTTCTCGGTGGGGTCGCGCCCCTTAAGTGCCGCTCCGGAGCTAGGCCTGTTACTTTGCTATCGCGACTTGTCGATGCAGTCCTTCTGACTGGGCCCTTTTTGGGCAGTCACGGATGCCCTACGTAAGTCCAGTCCTCCGTGGATGTAATGGCAGTAAGTGGGCGCATATTTGACTGGACCCTATGTGGCAGTCAGTGTAGATTGGGTGATTGTATTATTGAGAGTTAGTAGATGCATCATGTTTCATCTGTATCACTCTTTGAGCATCTAGATAGAGGCATAGTAGCTGTAGTGTTATTTCCAGTCTTTCTCTTATAGTACTGCATTTGTTACTTTATGCCTCTAGTAGACTTAGTGGGCAGACCGTCGGGCTTGTTGGCGGTACCCACTGAGAACTACGTGACGGTGTAGTTCTCACACCCATGGTTGGTGACTTTTTTCAGGGACCTCTCCTCCAGTTCCTGCTGTTCCTGTTGCTGATCCATCTGACCGAGGTAAGGGAGTCGCGAGCTAGATACCTACCCGTCTCCAGCGAGAGAGTAGACGTACCCATTTTGGTGATGTATTAGTACTGTTAGAGATTTTGGGATGTATCTTGTACTTTTTATTTTGAGAGTTTATTTTGGAGAGACTTATGTTTTGTGAGAATTTGACATGTACTATTTGGAGTTGTATGTATTTATTTCAATAGTTTACTTTCCGCTCTGATATCTGTTTAGTCGTTAGTATGATCTTTTGCAGGTTAGTCGCTTTGTCTATATGGGGCTTCCCGTATGGGCGGCGGATCTGTTGGCGGGCCCGGGTCGCAGTTTCGACGCCGGGGCGTGACAGATTGAGAATTGGGGAATCAAGTTTGGGCTGTTGTAATAATGTTAGAGAGGCTTATATAGCAGATTTTGAGTTCATTTCCTACTTGTTTGGATTTCAAAAATTTTGCGCACTTGGTAATATTTGTTTTGCTATAACTGTTTATCCGGTGGGAGCTTTGGGACAATTTCAGTTGCATTTGAAAGGTATCGACAGGAGGATTGTGGTCGCCAAAAATCAGATTGATCGAGTTTTAGATCCTTGAGCTAGCAGGTGGGTTGTTGAGCACATCGAAATTGCGGCCTACAAGTCGACTCAACCAAAAGTGCAACCTTGTGTGATGTTTACTATCTATAGTTGGGTTTAATTATGCTTATATTTAAGTTTCTTGTTGAGAACTATATTGATCATGCGTGAGAACTATTTCTTAATATCTGGATATATAGATAGGCCATATTTCTTTTATTCATACTATACTATTCATGTTGTAATCAAACTTAGGAGAAAACTTTTTCTTTTTCTCTTATACTATTATTGCTTGGGTTAGAGAGCAGGGATAGGGATAGTATAGCTATATTGTTGAGTCGGGTGGGTTAGCACCAGATTATCGACTCGGATTTTGTTTCGGCAATCGCTGATTGTTGGCTGTTGTGCCGATTATTGAGTCGGGTGGGATAGCACCAGATTATCGACTCGGGATTTGTTTCAGCAACCAAGGATTTTGGGCAGTTGGGTTGATTAGTTTTATGCATCAGTTGAGTCGAGTTTTGCATTATGGATAGTGTGAGTCTCCACTTTGAGTATAGTGTCGACTTTTGCCTGCTGGACAGTGATACTTGACTGGGTTAATTGATACCGCGCTATTTTCCTCGGTGGGGTCGCTCCCCTTGAGTTGCCACTCCGGATGCGATGGTAAGCTTGTTGAGGCAGTTTCGCGCGATGGTTGTGATAGTCCTTTGGAACTTCCTACATAAATCTCGTCCCAGTGTGGATGTGTGGTAGTAGGCGAGACCAGGTTGGTGTACCGGTAGAGAGCTTTGTGATATTGAGAGCAGGCAGTGCCGGGTTGTTGTACCGGACAGTTGATTGGGTTCTATCTCGGCAGTTTTCTTTTCAGTGATGCATACATGTATCTATTTGAGATCATACAGTTGAGGACATCATATATCTTGGTAGTGGTTTTTCATGATGCATACATGTATCTATTTGAGATCATACAGTTGAGGTCATCATATAGTTCAATAGTGATTTTTCATGATGCATACATGTATCTATTTGAAATCATACAGTTGAGGACATTATTGGTATACGATGGTAGTGATACATTCTTACGTACACTTGCTATGATTCAGTTGGCATTAGGCATATTAGAGTGGTTTTCTTTCTAGCTATTACTGTTATTTTTCTTATCATCTCCTACTTTGCCCTTTTAGTTGATTCGGTGGGTAGGTCGGAGGTTCGGTGATTTACCCACTGAGGACTGCTTGTTAGTAGTTCTCACATCCGTTGTTGCTCCGCAGTGATCTCTTCAGGAGCAGTGGTACAAGCTGAGCGCGGCAAGAGAGTCGCGGACTAGATAGAGCTCCACCCTGATGGTTCTGATAGAGGTTCCCCTATAGTTTATTTATTCCTTTCAGTCTTTGATGTACCCAGACTACTGTATATATTTGGTCTGGCTGGAGCTAGCTTTATGTATTTATGTCAGTCCCAGTGTTGTTTTTATTTTGGGAGTTGTAGATTATTCAGAGTTGTATTTACATTGTTAGAGTTGTATTTGTGGGGGTTGTTGGAGAGTTGGTTGGAGTTGTGTAGTAGTGATGTACTTGTTTTTGTTGTAGTAGAGTTGTATTTATTTTGGGAGTTATATTTATATTGTTAAGAGTTGTATTATTAGAGTTGTAGTAGACTTGTACGATGATTATATTTGGAGTTGTATATTTTGATGTTGTCATTAGTAGTGGAGTTGTACTTGGTGTATATTTTGAGAGTTTTAGTTGGTTAGTACTTTGTAGTTGGGTTTTGGAGTGGTTTTGTTTGGTAGTGGTGTGGAGTTGTATTACTTATTGTGTAAAGAGTTGTGGATTGTATGTTGTATGTTGTTTTATTCTAGTTGAGTTGTATCTTTGTTATCGTGGAGCTGGATTTGGTTGGGTATGGTTTATTAATACTGTAATCTATATTCATCTCTCGTTCTGTACCACTTTTTGTGGCTATACTTCCTCCTGTATATCATACTGAGTTGCTTGAGTTTGTATCGCTTCGTATATGTGGGAAATACTGCATATACGGCGGATCTGTTGTTGCACTCGAGTTCTGGTTTACACTCGGGGCGTGACAGTATAAGGGGTTATCCCCCCCCCCCCCCCCTCCTTTATGCCCAAACACAATTTTTGGTGGGTGGGAACTACAGTTCCCACCCTTAACGGGTTATCCTAGGATAATTCGTTAAGGGTGGGAACTACAATTCCCACCCGTGGGTGGAACAAGGTGTTCCATCCCTTGTTCCACCCATCCTGTTTTTTTCCATGCGTGGAACCCGATGCATCCCTTTTCTCTTCTCTTTCCTCCTAAGCCCTCTCTTCCTCCCCTCAGCTGTGGAATACCTTCTCCCTCACCTCCCCGCAGATCTCTAGATCCCTTTCCCTCACCTCCTACTAACTTCTTGGGTCCTCAATTCTCCCTCACCTCTCCGATCCACATCTCTTTTGAGCCGCTGCGTTGGGGTTCTTCAACTCCGTGGCCGAAGTCTTTGGATTGTTGCCCTAGGTGTCGATCTGTGCGCAGTTCGTCAGAAACTCGGGGTTGGGTTGCCTCTTGTCAAGGCTGACTTCCTTTGCCCCCAAGCAAGCTGTGCTTGAGATCGAGCCGAACACCTTCTTCCTTTTCTCGTTCCGAATGCCTATTCAGATCTATTCTCTGTGCACCATTATCATCGCTCCTAATCACCTCCGTGGCATTCTGTGAGTGGGAAACCGTCATCCGCGCCGCTCGGGTCTCTTTGCGGCCTTTTTCGTGCCGCTCGACTATCTCTGCGGTCTTTTCCGCACCCTCGATCCCTTGTGTGTCATTCCTTGCTTGGGAATCCAGCTTCTCTGCTGAGATCTATTTGCGGCCTTTTCCTCCATCCCGATCACCTGTGTGCCATTTCCCTGCCTGCGACACCTTCATCTTCTCCGCACTCGGCTCTCCGCGCCGTTGCCGACCTCCGCAGGTTGCCACCTTTGAAACCTATCCTACAAGGTAAAACCCGACCAACCGATCTATTGTGTGCGGACCGCGTACATGTGCATTGTGTGTTGCTTTTTTGTGTTTTGTTTGTAGCTATTGCATGTCTGCAATTTTGGGTGTATGCCGCCGATCCCCAAACAAGAGCTTTTAACTGTGCACCCCTATGCTCAAACTGTACAGTCCGGATCACATTTGGTTCTTGCCATTGCATAACATTTATATTGCGTAAGGTATGATTACTCTCACATATAGTTCTGCTATCCATGTTTCTTTTGGCATGTACAAAAGTTTACATGTTGTTCCGATGACACAAATTTGATTTGTTATTGTTTGTTGCGTGCTCATGAAGCCTTCCTATGCTATGCCCTACTTATGCCGTTACCTGTTACTTTATGTGATGACTTGCATCCATTTATTTCCATATGAAGCTTATTAACCGATGCGTTTAGTTCGGACAGTACGTATATGCAATTTACTAGCGGCAAAATGGCGTTGAAAGGATAATTCCTAAAAAATTTCAGCGATGATGACGATTGCCATAAGTATTTGATGGATGGCATGGATTTACAATCCTCTGCAATCCTATACTACTTGGCAACCACTTGAGCCAATTAAAAACATAAGCCGTAAATCAAACTGTCCGTGACAAGTACGTATATTTCTAGGAAGTTCATCTTTTCTATGCTTCATTTTCCATTTAGGACATCAACGAGAATGCTATGCATTTCTTGGAAAGTTAATCATTCTACAAAAGACAGTTTATTAATAATGCTAAGATTCAACCTGTATACTTGTTGTACTTAAGCAATTCTGTTGTTTGTCACTAGTGTTACGGAATTTGAGTTGGCGTAGTTTCGTGAAAGTCTCAAGTCTTGAAGATTGAAGGTGAAGAAAGTTGGATCATTTAACTCAATCTCAAGAAAGAAGAATTCAAAAGGATCAGGTATGTTTAACTAAAGAATTTGTGTGATCCGAATACTTCTTGTAGTGTAGAAACACTTGGAAGAATCCTTCATTGCATAAAAATCAAAAACTGGACTTGGGACATGTTCAGGATCCGGATCAGGTTGTTCGATCCGGATCCCGAAGGTGGTTCGTTCATACATCGTCGCAATCCGGATCGTAGTCTCTTGATCCGGATCCCGAACGTTGAGTTTACCATCTACCTTGAACGATCCGGATCTTGCTTCGCAATCCGGATCCCGAACGTTGATGTTTGGTGAACTGTATGAACGATCCGGATCGTAGTCACATGATCCGGATCCCGAACCTTCGTTTTTCTGGAATTGGCTGTTTTGTTATGACGATCCGGATCCTAGTTATCACGATCCGGATCGCCGTCCGTAAATATCCAGAAATGGCAGGTTTTTGATTCTTATCTCCTTCCTAGGGTTTCTAACCTATAAATACACCCTATGACTCCTTTTCTAGGGTGAATCCACATAGCCGTCATTTTCATGTATCATCATATACGGCTATAGATCCACATATAGAGAAGAAAGGAAATCATTAGAGAATACTCTATGTTTCTTCATCTATATTGATTAGTTTGATTCTAGGTTTTCATACTCACATCTTGAGTTGAATCAAACTAATGAATACTTAGATGGTATTTCCGATCTATCTTTGATCTAAGTATTCGGCGGATCATCACCACCCAAAAACAACGATTTACCCCAAAAATCGGCGCGTGGATTCGCGTGTCCTTGTGGATTCAAGGTTCAATCGCTCTCGTGGATTCGGAGCGAGGCACGTTCGTGGATTCGAACGGTGCTATTGGGTGAAGACCGTGGATTCGGTCGGACGTCGTGGATTCGACGTTGGACGCCGTGGATTCGGCGTTGGGCGCAGATCGTGGATTCGAGAAGCGTCTGGAGCGAGCGGAGAAGATCCTCTAGGAGCGTATGGAAAAGGTTGAGTCGTAAGTGTGTACGGTAAATCACCTTGTACGTGTTTTAATTCTAGTGGATTTCTGCCGTGTTATCGGTCCCGTGGTTTTTTTACTCCGGTGATGGAGTTTTCCACGTAAAAATCTTGCGTGTTATTTTATTTTCCGCATTGGGTTTTATCGCAACGATTTTTGGAGTGTTTATACGTTTACACCTATTCACCCCCCTCTAGGTGTTTCTTCCCCTATTTAGATCCGTATTATATACGACCCAACAAGTGGTATCAGAGCGGGAATAGGGTTGTGAACAATGGTTGAAGGTGGAAACATCAATCGACCCCCTTTCTTTGATGGAACAAATTATGCGTACTGGAAAGTACGGATGAAAGCCTTTTTATCTTCCATCGACGAAAGGGTATGGCATTCAATTGAATCAGGATGGACTAATCCAACTGAACTTATCTCTGATGTTCACACCTTAAAACCTAGGTCGAAATGGACCAAGGAAGAGTTTGAGTTATCTTCTTACAATGGCAAGGGGATTAATGCTATTTTTAATGCCTTATCTCAAACTGAATTCTCTCGCGTCTCGGCATGTGAGACTGCGAAAGAAATCTGGGATGTTCTCCAGGTTACACATGAGGGAACTAACCTCGTGAAGATTCAGAAACTGCAAATGCTTACGAGCAAGTTTGACTCTATCTTAATGGCAGAAAATGAATCTTTCACGGACTACTATACACGATTGCAAGACATCGTAAACTCATGTGCTAATCTGGGAGAGAAGATTCCAGAATTTAAGATTGTAAGAAAAATCTTAAGAACTCTTCCTGAACGATTTCGCCCAAAGGTTACTGCCATTGAAACTATTAAACACCCGGACGAAATACGTGTAGAAGAATTAGTTGGTTCATTACAAACTTATGAAATGACTTTTAATACTAACAATTCTTCTGGAAAAGCATCCACTTCTAAGTCTTCAGGTTATGCGTTGAAAACAACTAAGGAAGAAGACGCGGATACATCCTCCTCGGACGACGACGAGAACCTTTCTATGGAGGAATTTGAGAAGCAGCTCGCTCTCTTGACAAGGAATTTTCGCCGCAACTTTCGAAGGGGTAATTCAAGCAAATCTCCATCCTTCGGAAAGTCGAACAAAGGCAAGGGTACTCCAAGTCACAAGTCAAGAAAGCATGAGAACTTCTCAAAGGATAAGAAAAGTTCAGAAGGACAACTGCAATGCTTCAAATGTCGAGGCTACGGCCACATTGCAACGGAGTGTCCTAACAAGTATCCGGCAAAGAAGAAGGCGATGCAAGTCGTCACTTGGGATGACAACTCAACGTCAAATGAGTCGTCTTCAAGTGATGAAAAAAAAAAAGCTCCACGGCATTCCACGCGTCCACATCTTCACCATTCATGTGCTTTATGGCAACTACGTCTGAATCATTGTCCAACCCCACTGTTGAAAAGAATGCAATGGACAATGAATCGGATGATTCGGAAGGTGAAGAGTTTGCTCTAGCCTATCACAGATCTTTACAGGACTTAAAGAAACCGGCTAAGCAAAACAAGGGGTTGAGAGGGAGATTGCAGGATCTCGAAGAAGAAGTAAAAAGGGTAACTTCTCTCTCGACCGATCTTGAAGTGGAAAGGGATAGTTTGATAAAAGCAAATGTTTCCCTTCAAGAGTCCAATGAGCAGCTCGAGAAGAACTATATAGATATGGTGAACAAAGCAAACTACTTCTTGAAGCTCTATGGCGAGGGCCGACAGGAAAGACGGGAAATGACAGAGACCATTCTCCAACTCAAGGATGACTTACAGCAATTCTCTTTAGGAAGGAGTAAGTTGGATAAACTCCTTGGTCTTGGTCAAACAAATCGGTTCGGCCTCGGGTACACTCAAACTGGAAACAGTCCAAGTTCGAGTGGGACAGTCTTTGTGCCTCAGTCGGTATCTCCTCCTCCGACATCGGAATTCAAGACAAACAACGACAACAAACCTACCTCATCCTCTTCGGAATCGTCAAGCTCAAAGGTATGTTTCCGTTGTAATTTTGCAGGGCACATCGAAAGAAATTGCGAGATTGGAGCTCAAAGAACAAATCAACCACATCTTGCAATTGCTACCAATAAGCTCACTTCCCGGAATTCAAGGAAGGATTTTTCAAAAGGAAAGAACATTGGTAGCACCTCAAACAAGACGATGACAAAGGAAAAAGATCAATCATACAAGACGTCGTCTTCAAGGAGAATCTCTCAACCTTTACCAACATACTCCAAAACTCAAAAGGTTTGGGTATGCAAAGGTGAAACCCCTCCTTGTCCTTAATCGTTCTACGATTAAATCTTGTATAGTTTGTGTAGACTATTTTCTTTTCTTCTTTTTCTTTTGGCCGACCCGTCAACCATCTTTGGGAGGTAAATGGTACATCTTTTTATTGGTTGATGATTTCTCTCGGTTTTCATGGGTAGCATTTTTGAGAGAGAAAGCTGATACGTTTGACTCTTTTCATGAGATTTGCCATCGTATTATGATTGAAAAGAATGAAAAGATCATTCGTGTTAGAAGTGATAGGGGTGGAGAATTCATAAATTCAAAATTCATTGACTTTTGTACTTCAAATGGCATTAAACATGAATTCTCGGCACCCTATACACCTCAGCAGAATGGTGTTGTTGAGCGCAAAAACAGGGTTGTTCAAGAGATGGCGCGTGTGATGCTTCATAGCCGGAAATTACCGCTACATTTTTGGGCTGAAGCTGTGAACACCGCTGTCTATGTCATTAACAGAGTGTATTTGCGCCCAGGAACCTTGAATACACCATATGAGCTGTGGTTTAGTAGAAAACCGGATATCAAGTACTTTCGTATCTTCGGGAGTCGATGTTACATCTTACGTGACCGTGAGAATCTTTGAAAGTTCGACTCTCGAAGTGATGAAGGGATCTTTTTGGGTTATTCTACGAATAGCAGAGCATATCGAGTATTTAACATTGAATCTAAGACGATTGTAGAATCTATAAATGTTAAAGTAGATGAAGCTTCTCATTTTGAATCTGAAAAATCTACCCTCGATATCTCTCTAGATGATGATTCTCCTGCTAGTGCATCTTCTCATAATAATACTTCCAATATTAATGATGCATCTAATGGTTCTTCTAGTTTATCTGATGTGCAGGAATCATCTCGTGTACCTCCGAGTACTCCGTTTCAACAAACGCTACGAATCTCCAAGGATCATCCGGAATCGAACATCATTGGAGATCCACAAGAAGGAGTTAGAACTCGAAGGCAGTTGGTTTGCGGACTTGCTTGCTACGTATCTTTAATCGAACCAAAGACAATAGATGAAGCTCTTCAGGATGACTACTGGATTAAAGCAATGCAGGAAGAGCTCCATCAATTTGAGCGAAACAAAGTCTGGGAATTAACGAAGCCTCCAAAGCAACATAATGTGATAGGTACCAAATGGATCTTCAAGAACAAGAAAGATGAAGATGGTACTATCATCAGGAACAAGGCACGACTAGTTGCTCAAGGCTACTCTCAAGTAGAAGGTATAGACTTTGACGAAACTTTCGCCCCTGTAGCTAGACTCGAGTCCATTCGTATATTGTTTGCTATTGCTTGTCATTTTAAAATCAAATTATTTCAAATGGACGTCAAGAGCGCATTTCTAAATGGGTTTTTAAATGAGGAAGTTTATGTAGCTCAACCGAAAGGTTTTGTAGATCATAAACAACCTAACCATGTTTTTCGTTTGAAAAAGGCTCTTTACGGTCTGAAACAAGCACCGCGAGCATGGTACGAAAGGTTAACAAAGCACCTTTTGGAAAAGGGCTATACTCGAGGGGGAGCTGACAGGACTCTCTTTGTGAAGCATTATCAAAATAATTTCATTGTAGCACAAATCTATGTCGATGACATTGTATTTGGTGCAACAAAAGATAATGATGCTTCTAAATTCGCGGAGACCATGGAAAGCGAATTTGAGATGTCCATGATGGGCGAACTGTCTTATTTTCTTGGATTGCAAATTAAACAAAATGATGAAGGTATTCACTTGAGTCAATCCAAGTATGCACTGGAGTTGGTCAAAAAGTTTGATCTAGAAAATTGTAAAGATTTTCCAACTCCAATGGGAACTAGCCACAAGGGACTTGGAAGTGAATCACATAGTGAGAATGTAGACGAGAAACTGTATAGAAGTATGATTGGAAGTCTACTTTACCTCACGGCTAGTCGCCCGGATATATCCTTTAGTGTTGGGATTTGCGCGAGATATCAATCAGCACCAAAGGAGGTTCACCTGAAAGCGGTGAAACGGATCATCCGGTACATCAAAGGATCAATTAATTTCGGAATTTGGTATCCTATGGGAACAAGTCTGGACATTGTTGGATACTCAGATGCCGATTGGGCAGGATCAGTGGATGATCGGAAAAGCACGAGTGGTGCATGCTTCTATCTTGGCCATTGCCTTGTTGCATGGCACAGTAAAAAGCAGAATTGCATAGCACTCTCGACTGCCGAAGCGGAATACATTTCAGCTGGAAGTTGCTCAACTCAACTCATTTGGATGAAAAGCGTATTGAGTGACTTCCGCATTTCAGCATCTTCGGTAACAATTCTTTGTGACAACACAAGTGCAATTAACATTTCTAAAAACCCTGTGTTGCACTCTAGAACAAAACATATTGAACTTAGATATCATTTTCTTAGAGAGCTAGTTGAATCAAATACTCTTCAACTTTCATATATTTCAACTGAAGATCAATTAGCTGACATTTTAACAAAACCTTTGGATCAAAAACGTTTTATTCATTTACGAAAAGCAATTGGGATGCTTTCCTTGAAATAATCTTCTTTTTGAAATCTTTGCTTAGGATAGGTTTTGTATTTGTTTTTGTTTTGTTCTTTATCTATGTTTGTACATAGGACATTAATTGAGCATAGATCATAATTGACTTTAATTGCATCTTTTCGCACATTTAGAAATTTATTATGCTTTTGCCATCATAATATTTCACTGTTGCAATGATCATTTATGTTAATTAAATCATCTTCTAAAGTGATCAAAGTCAATTTCTCTCTCTCAATGATCTCTTGGTATAGTCATTATCTTATTTGACTGTTTAGTCGAGTATGAAATCGAGATCAATTTTTGGTTGAATACTTTATATTTTAGATAATTGATAGCCAATTGAGGGGGAGTCAAAGATAATGTAAAATGCTCAAAAGATGTGGAAAGAGTTACATCCCAATGAGGAGTGTGAAAACTACCACCACATGGAGGAAAGAGCTACCACCTCGGTCGTCCGAGTATTGTGTGCAGCTACCACATGTATACCAAGCATGGGTGTTCAAATTTTTGATTAAGTAAAATGCATGTTGAAATACTTGACTCTGTCAAATTTCAAGGTTGGTATAAGGTGGGATTTTAAAGAAAGATGCTCAAAGAGCCACTCTCTTCAACAGATTATCTAGAAATATTATCTACCATATTTGGGATTTCAAACATCTATTGATCTTTGTATTTCATTTTCTTTACCGAATTGATTATTTGATAAAGGCATTACTCATAAGATCATGTTAGATGTGATTGAAGGTGTTCAACTTTAAGGGATTTAATTTTTGTAAATTTTCGTTTCATTTTTGGATATTATTGATAGATTTGGCATAATCTAATTCTTGTTGTATGAAACGATGATTTTTGTTTAAAGTTGATACACATTTGTGCTTACAATCTTTTTCTGGATTTTCCTGAATTTCTCTGAAATTTTCTAAAGAAAAAGTTGGGGCCGATCCGGATCGGGCTAGATGATCCGGATCCCGAACGCATGAATTCTTCTGCGGGCTGACGATCCGGATTGTATCTGCCGATCCGGATCCCGAACGCAGTTTTCTCACTGCGGGTAGCCGATCCGGATCGCAAGCTCGGGAGGATCCGGATCGCGGCTAGGTTTTTATAAAGAACACAAGGGTTTTGATTTCTTTTACTCCAATCTTTTGTTCAAAAGTTTCCAGAGCGCTTCTCTCTAGATTTCATCCTCCTTGGAAGCTTTCAAACTCAAAGTTCTTCAATTCCAAGTAAGTTTTATTGATCAAAATCTCGGTTTTTCACCGTTTTTCTCTTTTCCTCCTCAAACGCACGAATTTCTTGGATCAACTTTGTTTGTGGATGGTTTTTGATCAAATTTCTTTTGAAATAAGAACTCTGGGTAGATTAGTTTTGATTATATGCTAGGTTTTCTCCTGATTAACGGATTTTTAGGCTTCGATTTCTAAAATTTCGGTTTTAGGGCATATAACAAGGATTTTCGAAAATCATGCAATTGATCTATCTATAAAAGTCCTTTTGCAAAACTAATTTGATTCTTAGTCTCTCTACATGATTATGATTGTTTGGGTACAATTTTTCAAATCTTTGAAAATTAACAATTTTTCATGTGTTCTTGAGTTGGTCTTCACAGGATTTAAATCTTCTTAAAGCACTTGGATCAATGGGAGTCTCATGGATCATTCTTTTGTTGGTCACAATAGTGCACACTCGGGCCACAAACAAATTAAAGAGAGCTAAGAAAACACAACAAAAAGGTGAATTTGTCGAGGTCAGTGATACAGAGGTGGATTGTCACGAGATAGATTGGACTGCATTGACAGATGATGATGAATCATTGCCTGAACAAAAGGCGTCCGATGCTTCGAAAGGAAAAGCACCCATGGACAAAGGAAAAGCGCCTATGACTAAACCAACCATCTCTGTGAAAAGGAAACGAGTAACTAGACGTTTTGGACTACGACAAGACGCTGATTTTAACACACCGATAGTTCCTGACTCCCCGCCTCGCGTGGAAGGAGTGTTCGTCAGCATGGATCGCGTTCGAGCATTTGAACGTCGTGAATGCATCGGTGAACGTCATGTCAACATTGAAGCTCTCCGAAATCACTCACCTGAGTTGGAACCTTGATTGAGCAAGCTAATCTCATCCAAGTCTGCCGATTCCCCGAACTACTTGGGTATTGTTTGTATCGTGTAAGGACCTTTTACACGAATGCAACACATCTTCAAGAAGGAGAACATGGATCAATGCATTTCTATACAATTATCCAAGGGATGAAACTTAAAATCACTCCGCAGCTAATTGGCGAAGTTCTTGGAATGGAATCTACACATCGGGGTCAACTTTTTGAAAGGAAAAAGTTTGACGAATGCCTTGTGGCGAACAGTGATAGATAAAATTTGTTTGGAAGGAACGAATTCAGCTAATGGTAAAGTGTAAAATCCAAACATCTTCGACTGGAGTATCGATTTCTAAATTTCATCACGTGTTACAACATTCTACCTACATGCAGGACTAAGGTCGTGAGATGGGAAGAGACCTGCTGTTCCTATATCTCTTAGGTCATCCCTCTGAGGCTGTAGGATTGAACATGAATATCCCCTACATAATTTGGAATAGAATGTCAAGATATATTGTACATCCTCATCCTTCTGAGCGACTTCCGTTTCCGTTAATCATCATGAGGATCTTACAAAAGTTTGACATTGATATAAGCTCGACATCTTATCAACACTGTTGGGGGATGATAGATGAGTCAACGATTGTGAAGTCACTTCACAAATTACCACATGTTACCCCGACACATTCCACTGGAAAAAAACCTTGTGTCGGCACCTCGGCCTCACCGTCTCAACAAGCTAGCAGAACAAAGGCGAATGTCTGAAGAACTCGAGATCATAACGGCATCCCAAATTACATTGACCAAGAAGTAAATTCAATGAGGAAAATTGATCAAGAACAGTTCACTAAGATGGGATATAGTGCGTCTGAGGATCAGACTCGGGATGACTAATTTGTGCTTTAACAATTTTTGTGCAGATTTGTGCAGGATTTTATCTCTTTAGTTCAGCTTTTAGGACTTACCTTTAGTTCTAGTTCTTACTTTCAGAACAAGTTTTGAAATTTTTAACTCTCCTAACATTTCGTAGTCTTAACTACATTTTGCTTTGTTTTGTGACAAAAGGGGGAGAGAGTTGTTGAGAACTTTGAACAATGATGATGATGTGAATGAACATCAAGGTAAGGGAACTGGAACAATGATTGTGAAAATCTTGATGATGAAGATTTTGTATACATCAAGTGTAAGTATGATCTCAACTTCAACTTGAGGTTGCATGCCTCGACTAACTATTTGCTAACTATTTGGGCATGTAATATAACTAACAAGTTGATGTTCACTAACAAGTTGTGACACTTGGTTTTTGATTGCATAGAAGATATGTTGGTTCTTAACTCTGATCTATTACATATCTATATATATAAGTTTGTCACAAACATGTTCATGACATTTGGTTTTTACGTGCAAAGAAGATATGTTGGTGTTTGTTGTAACTATGATCTGTTTACATATCTGAATATAAATGTCATGATAAGTATAAATGAGTTTAAACTTCATCTCTGTTTGTGGTTTTTGAATAATACAAAATTCTTGAGGTATCTAACGATTTCTTTTGTCAAGAATGATTTCTTTTGCAGAGAGTACAGATGTCTAAGTCTAGAGTCTGTTTTAGGAGTTTAACTCATGTATTGTATTTGGATCTTCATTGTAAATTTTGTTGTATGGTGATAGCAACAAAAATATCTTTTTGAATTTTCTTTAGTGGATCTATGTTTTTGTCACGAAACCGCCAAAGGGGGAGATTGTTACGGAATTTGAGTTGGCGTAGTTTCGTGAAAGTCTCAAGTCTTGAAGATTGAAGGTGAAGAAGTTGGATCATTTAACTCAATCTCAAGAAAGAAGAATTCAAAAGGATCAGGTATGGTTTAACTAAGAATTTGTGTGATCCGAATACTTCTTGTAGTGTAGAAACACTTGGAAGAATCCTTCATTGCATAAAAATCAAAAACTGGACTGGGACATGTTCAGGATCCGGATCAGGTTGTTCGATCCGGATCCCGAAGGTGGTTCGTTCATACATCGTCGCAATCCGGATCGTAGTCTCTTGATCCGGATCCCGAACGTTGAGTTTACCATCTACCTTGAACGATCCGGATCTTGCTTCGCAATCCGGATCCCGAACGTTGATGTTTGGTGAACTGTATGAACGATCCGGATCGTAGTCACATGATCCGGATCCCGAACCTTCGTTTTTCTGGAATTGGCTGTTTTGTTATGACGATCCGGATCCTAGTTATCACGATCCGGATCGCCGTCCGTAAATATCCAGAAATGGCAGGTTTTTGATTCTTATCTCCTTCCTAGGGTTTCTAACCTATAAATACACCCTATGACTCCTTTTCTAGGGTGAATCCACATAGCCGTCATTTTCATGTATCATCATATACGGCTATAGATCCACATATAGAGAAGAAAGGAAATCATTAGAGAATACTCTATGTTTCTTCATCTATATTGATTAGTTTGATTCTAGTTTTCATACTCACATCTTGAGTTGAATCAAAACTAATGAATACTTAGATGGTATTTCCGATCTATCTTTGATCTAAGTATTCGGCGGATCATCACCACCCAAAAACAACGATTTACCCCAAAAATCGGCGCGTGGATTCGCGTGTCCTTGTGGATTCAAGGTTCAATCGCTCTCGTGGATTCGGAGCGAGGCACGTTCGTGGATTCGAAGGGTGCTATTGGGTGAAGACCGTGGATTCGGTCGGACGTCGTGGATTCGACGTTGGACGCCGTGGATTCGGCGTTGGGCGCAGATCGTGGATTCGAGAAGCGTCTGGAGCGAGCGGAGAAGATCCTCTAGGAGCGTATGGAAAAGGTTGAGTCGTAAGTGTGTACGGTAAATCACCTTGTACGTGTTTTAATTCTAGTGGATTTCTGCCGTGTTATCGGTCCCGTGGTTTTTTACTCCGGTGATGGAGTTTTCCACGTAAAAATCTTGCGTGTTATTTTATTTTCCGCATTGGGTTTTATCGCAACGATTTTTGGAGTGTTTATACGTTTACACCTATTCACCCCCCTCTAGGTGTTTCTTCCCCTATTTAGATCCGTATTATATACGACCCAACACTGGTAGTTATAATATACATTAACATGTACGTTAGTTATACTTATGTCTTTGCCTTATTATACATCATATATATATCCATTTAAGTTTTCAATCTTTACATGCTCTTATAACCGGCAATTATCTGTACATATATTGCTTGCTATGTTAGTGTAAGTCATGCATAATTACTTTCCGTCGATTAGCAAGAAAATTTGTGTGAACTATAGACCGTCTTTACATGTACAGATGCATCCATTCAAGAACATTCTGTGACACCTCCGAAATTTGGATTAGTCTTATATATAAATAATATATAGAACTAAATTTTTTAATCCTGCTATAGCATGTTGGGTGGTAGTTAGGCCCAAGAGGTTAAGAGAGTTAAACGTGCTAGAGCTAGAGTAGTTCTAGAATAGATGACCCTTTGAGAAGTTGGGGCGTCACAGTTTATATCAGAGCCATTCAACGGTCGAAAATGTGAGATGAGTCTCAGCTGAGCCAGGTTATATAGCGGATAGAGCGTGGCTCTCCAGCTAATGACCGTTGTGGGTGGAGTGCAGCTCCCCACAAGGTCGGCTAAGGCTAGCAAGATGAGTCTTACATCGCCTGATGCTTGTGAGTGTCTTTGAGCCCGACGTGGACGTTAGGGCTTAAAGGGGGAAGAATGTGACACCCCCAGAATTTGGATTAGTCCTATATATAAATGATTAAAAGGACTAAATCTTTTAACCCGACTATATCATTTTCGGTAGTAGTTTAGGCCCAAGAGGTTAAGGGGCTAAACTGCTAGAGCTAGAGTATTCTAGGATGGGTGACCCTCTGGGAAGTTGAGGTGTCACACATTCAAAGATAGTCGAGAAGAAAGGAGTGGTCTTTGAGGCCTCTCAAAATGAGATTGTTAACCAGTTACGGATGTGGTGGAGAAGATATTTAGGATATTGAAAAGGCGGTTTAAAATTCTTAATATTGCAAACCGTTTCCATATAAAGTTTAATATTTTATTGCTATGGCGTGTTGTGTAATACATATTGTTATTCGGCGACACATGAACATGATCGTTATTTTAACAAAGGTTAGACCCACAGCTACAGAAGTTGAAGAGGATGACCCATGAGTTTTTGTGGCAGTCAACAGAGTCACGCAGGGGCCACGACCTTCGCACAAGTATACATTGAGCAGTTGTCGAATAGTAGAAGTTAAAAATGAAAACACTTTTGTTTGATTAGCAGTTTACAGATGTTGTAGTCAAATATAAGGTTGTGATGTTTGAATATTAACAAACTCACTCTGCATGATGATTTTTGTTGTTACAAGATAATTTAGGATGTTGTATATAGTACTTACAAAACGCATCTTTGCCCCCACATAGCATTCATTTATGGAGTCTAATTTGTGATCTACAGAGTTGTGCCCCAATAGCTGTCACAGAGCATTTCATTTTTTAAAATTTTAGAGTGGTCAAAATATTGTGACATTCGCTCACTCCGCCATGGTGTGTAAAGCATCAAGCCATCGGACAACCAAAAGGTCTCT
>CM055070.1:43199278-43456778 GCA_029204045.2 Tillandsia leiboldiana
TGTTACGGAATTTGAGTTGGCGTAGTTTCGTGAAAGTCTCAAGTCTGAAGATTGAAGGTGAAGAAAGTTGGATCATTTAACTCAATCTCAAGAAAGAAGAATTCAAAAGGATCAGGTATGTTTAACTAAAGATTTTGTGTGATCCGAATACTTCTTGTAGTGTAGAAACACTTGGAAGAATCTTTCATTGCATAAAAATCAAAAACTGGACTTGGGACATGTTCAGGATCCGGATCAGGTTGTTCGATCCGGATCCCGAAGGTGGTTCGTTCATACATCGTCGCAATCCGGATCGTAGTCTCTTGATCCGGATCCCGAAGTTGAGTTTACCATCTACCTTGAACGATCCGGATCTGCTTCGCAATCCGGATCCCGAACGTTGATGTTTGGTGAACTGTATGAACGATCCGGATCGTAGTCACATGATCCGGATCCCGAACCTTCGTTTTTCTGGAATGGCTGTTTCGTTATGACGATCCGGATCTAGTTATCACGATCCGGATCGCCGTCCGTAAAAATCCAGAAATGGTGGTTTTTGATTCTTATCTCCTTCCTAGGGTTTCTAACCTATAAATACACCCTATGTCTTTCTTCTAGGGTGAATCCACATAGCCGTCATTTTCTATATCATCTTATACGGCTATAGATCCACATATAGAGAAGAAAAGAAATCATTAGAGAATACTCTATGTTTCTTCATCTATATTGATTAGTTTGATTCTAGGTTTTCATACTCACATCTTGAGTTGAATCAACTAATGAATACTTAGATGGTATTTTCCGATCTATCTTTGATCTAAGTATTCGGGATCATCACCACCCAAAAACAACGATTTTCCCCAAAAATCGGCCCGTGGATTCGCGTGTCCTTGTGGATCAAGGTTCATCGCTCTCGTGGATTCGGAGCGAGGCACGTTCGTGGATTCGAACGGTGCTATTGGGTGAAGACCGTGGATTCGTCGGACGTCGTGGATCGACGTTGGACGCCGGGATTCGGCGTTGGGCGCAGATCGTGGATTCGAGAAGCGTCGGAGCGAGCGGAGAAGATCCTCTAGGAGCGTATGGAAAAGGTTGAGTCGTAAGTGTGTACGGTAAATCACCTTGTACGTGTTTTAATTCTAGTGGATTTCTGCCGTGTTATCGGTCCCGTGGTTTTTTACTCCGGTGATGGAGTTTTTCCACGTAAAAATCTTGCGTGTTATTTTATTTTCCGCATTGGGTTTTATCGCAACGATTTTTGGAGTGTTTATACGTTTACACCTATTCACCCCCCTCTAGGTGTTTCTTCCCCTATTTAGATCCGTATTATATACGACCCAACAAGTGGTATCAGAGAGGGAATAGGGTTGTGAACAATGGTTGAAGGTGGAAACATCAATCGACCCCCTTTCTTTGGATGGAACAAATTATGCGTACTGGAAAGTACGGATGAAAGCCTTTTTATCTTCCATCGACGAAAGGGTGTGGCATTCAATTGAATCAGGATGGTCTAATCCAACTGAACTTATCTCTGATGTTCACACCTTAAAACCTAGGTCGAAATGGACCAAGGAAGAGTTTGAGTTATCTTCTTACAATGGCAAGGGAATTAATGCTATTTTTAATGCCTTATCTCAAACTGAATTCTCTCGCGTCTCGGCATGTGAGACTGCGAAAGAATCTGGGATGTTCTCCAGGTTACACATGAGGGAACTAACCTCGTGAAGATTCAGAAACTGCAAATGCTTACGAGCAAGTTTGACTCTATCTTGATGGCAGAAAATGAATCTTTCACGGACTACTATACACGATTGCAAGACATCGTAAACTCATGTGCTAATCTGGGAGAGAGATTCCAGAATTTAAGATTGTAAGAAAAATCTTAAGAACTCTTCCTGAACGATTTCGCCCAAAGGTTACTGCCATTGAAACTATTAAACACCCGGACGAAATACGTGTAGAAGAATTAGTTGGTTCATTACAAACTTATGAAATGACTTTTAATACTAACAATTCTTCTGGAAAAGCATCTACTTCTAAGTCTTCAGGTTATGCGTTGAAAACAACTAAGGAAGAAGACGCGGATACATCCTCCTCGGACGATGACGAGAACCTTTCTATGGAGGAATTTGAGAAGCAGCTCGCTCTCTTGACAAGGAAGTTTCGCCGCAACTTTCGAAGGGGTAATTCAAGCAATCTCCATCCTTCGGAAAGTGGCAACAAAGGCAAGGGTACTCCAAGTCACAAGTCAAGAAAGCAGGAAAACTTCTCAAAGGATAAGAAAAGTTCAGAAGGACAACTGCAATGCTTCAAATGTCGAGGCTACGGCCACATTGCAACGGAATGTCCTAACAAGTATCCGGCAAAGAAGAAGGCGATGCAAGTCGTCACTTGGGATGACAACTCAACGTCAAATGAGTCGTCTTCAAGTGATGAAAGAAAAGAGCTCCACCGCATTCCACGCGTCCACATCTCCACCATTCATGTGCTTTATGGCAAATACATCTGACTCGTTGTCCAACTCCACTGTTGAAAAGAACGCAACGGACAACGAATCGGATGATTCGGAAGGTGAAGATTTTGCTCTAGCCTACCACAGACTTTTGAGGGACTCAAGGAAAGTGGCTAAGCAAAACAAGAGTTTGAGAGGGAGATTGCATGATCTCGAAGAAGAAGCAAAAAGAGCGACTTCTCTCTCAAACGCTCTTGAAGTGGAAAGGGAAAACCTGATAAAAGAAAATGCTTCCCTTCAAGAGTCCAATGAGCAACTTGAGAAGGAACATACAAATCTGGTGGATAACGCGAATCACTTCTCAAAGCTCTACAACGAGGCTCGACAGGATAACCTGGAAATGACAAAGACCATTTTCCAACTCAAGAATGACTTACAGCGATTCTCTTCAGGAAGGAGTAAGTTGGATAGACTTCTTGGTCTTGGTCAATCAAATAGGATCGGCCTCGGATACACTCAAACTGGAAACAGTCCAAGTTTGAGTGGGACAGTTTTTGTGCCTCAGTCGGTATCTCCTCCTCCGACACCGGAATTCAAGACAAACAACGACAACAAACCTACTTCATCCTCTTTGGGATCGTCAAGATATAAGGTATGTTTTCGTTGTGGTGTTTTCAGGGCACATAAGAAGATATTGCAAGACGGGAGTCGAACGCTCATCTCAAGCACCTCTTGCATCAACTACCAAAAAGGCTCCTTTCCGGAAATCAAAGCAAAACTTTTCAAATGAAAAGAGACTTGGTAGTTCACCGCACAAGACGACTTCATCAAGGAGCAACAATCGTTTTAACAAGACGCTTTCACCTAGGCACAAAAACTTCACGACCATTACAGACGCATTCCAAAAAGGTTTGGGTGCGCAAAAGGTGAAATTTTCCCTTGTCTTGTTTCCAATATTTCCTTGCATGCATATGATAGCTCGTCTTGGTATCTGGATAGCGGGTGTTCCCGTCACATGACCGGTGACCAAAAATAGTTTTCAAAATCTTGAGAAAATCTCCGGAGGACACGTTGTTTTCGGAGACGGTCGATCTTCCAAAATTGTTGGAAAAGGGACGGTAGCTATTCCAGATGGCCCGATTTTGAAAAATGTCTTATTTGTTGATGGCCTTAAGGACTAACCTCATAAGCATAAGTCAACTTTGCGACAATGGTTTTTCAGTTAACTTTTCATCGGTTGAATGCGTTGTAACTGATAAGGACCATGTCTTCTTTCTAAAAGGGGTTAGATCTGAAAACAATTGTTATGTTGTTCCTAATAAATTTTCTGAAAATTGTAACTTAGCCGCTTTGAATAATGAAACTCTTTGGCATGAAAGGCTAGGTCACTTAAAATTTTAAGGAACTTACTAG
Organism: Tillandsia leiboldiana; assembly: GCA_029204045.2. Classification (NCBI taxonomy): domain Eukaryota; kingdom Viridiplantae; phylum Streptophyta; class Magnoliopsida; order Poales; family Bromeliaceae; genus Tillandsia; species Tillandsia leiboldiana. The sequence goes on from CM055070.1 coordinate 43,203,123, forward strand.
AATTTCAAACAAGGACGTGGTCAAGGGGATTCCAAAGCTTTTATTTAAACAAATGTTGTGTGTGGTGGTTGCCAAAAGGGAAAACAGTCTAGGACTGCACACAAGAACTTGAACCACGTTGGTACAAAACGGCCCTTGGAACTTTTTGCACATGGACTTAATGGGGCCGACCCGTCAACCATCCTTGGGAGGTAAATGGTACATCTTTTTATTGGTTGATGATTCTCTCGGTTTTCATGGGTAGCATTTTTGAGAGAGAAAGCTGATACGTTTGACTCTTTTCATGAGATTTGCCATCGTATTATGATTGAAAAGAATGAAAAGATCATTCGTGTTAGAAGTGATAGGGGTGGAGAATTCATAAATTCAAAATTCATTGATTTTTGTACTTCAAATGGCATTAAACATGAATTCTCGGCACCCTATACACCTCAGCAGAATGGTGTTGTTGAGCGCAAAAACAGGGTTGTTTCAAGAGATGGCGCGTGTGATGCTTCATAGCCGGAAATTACCGCTACATTTTTGGGCTGAAGCTGTGAACACCGCTGTCTATGTCATTAACAGAGTGTATTTGCGCCCAGGAACCTTGAATACACCATATGAGCTGTGGTTTAGTAGAAAACCGGATATCAAGTACTTTCGTATCTTCGGAGTCGATGTTACATCTTACGTGACCGTGAAAATCTTGGAAAGTTCGACTCTCGAAGTGATGAAGGGATCTTTTTGGGTTATTCTACGAATAGCAGAGCATATCGAGTATTTAACATTGAATCTAAGACGATTGTAGAATCTATAAATGTTAAAGTAGATGAAGCTTCTCATTTTGAATCTGAAAAATCTACCCTCGATATCTCTCTAGATGATGATTCTCCTGCTAGTGCATCTTCTCATAATAATACTTCCAATACTAATGATGCATCTAATGGTTCTTCTAGTTTATCTGATATGCAGGAATCATCTCGTGTACCTCCGAGTACTCCGTTTCAACAAACGCTACGAATCTCCAAGGATCATCCGGAATCGAACATCATGGAGATCCACAAGAAGGAGTTAGAACTCGAAGGCAGTTGGTTTGCGGATTTGCTTGCTATGTATCTTTAATCGAACCAAAGACAATAGATGAAGCTCTTCAGGATGACTACTGGATTAAAGCAATGCAGGAAGAGCTCCATCAATTTGAGCGAAACAAAGTCTGGGAATTAACGAAGCCTCCAAAGCAACATAATGTGATAGGTACCAAATGGATCTTCAAGAACAAGAAAGATGAAGATGGTACTATCATCAGGAACAAGGCACGACTAGTTGCTCAAGGCTACTCTCAAGTAGAAGGTATAGACTTTGACGAAACTTTCGCCCCTGTAGCTAGACTCGAGTCCATTCGTATATTGTTTGCTATTGCTTGTCATTTTAAAATCAAATTATTTCAAATGGACGTCAAGAGCGCATTTCTAAATGGGTTTTTAAATGAGGAAGTTTATGTAGCTCAACCGAAAGGTTTTGTAGATCATAAACAACCTAACCATGTTTTTCGTTTGAAAAAGGCTCTTTACGGTCTGAAACAAGCACCGCGAGCATGGTACGAAAGGTTAACAAAGCACCTTTTGGAGAAGGGCTATACTCGAGGGGGAGCTGACAGGACTCTCTTTGTGAAGCATTATCAAAATAATTTCATTGTAGCACAAATCTATGTCGATGACATTGTATTTGGTGCAACAAAAGATAATGATGCTTCTAAATTCGCGGAGACCATGGAAAGCGAATTTGAGATGTCCATGATGGGCGAATTGTCTTATTTCCTTGGATTGCAAATTAAACAAAATGATGAAGGTATTCACTTGAGTCAATCCAAGTATGCACTGGAGTTGGTCAAAAAGTTTGATCTAGAAAATTGTAAAGTTTTTCCAACTCCAATGGGAACTAGCCACAAGGGACTTGGAAGTGAATCACATGGTGAGGATGTAGACGAGAAACTGTATAGAAGTATGATTGGAAGTCTACTTTACCTCACGGCTAGTCGCCCGGATATATCCTTTAGTGTTGGGATTTGCGCGAGATATCAATCAGCACCAAAGGAGGTTCACCTGAAAGCGGTGAAACGGATCATCCGGTACATCAAAGGATCAATTAACTTCGGAATTTGGTATCCTATGGGAACAAGTCTGGACATTGTTGGATACTCAGATGCCGATTGGGCAGGATCAGTGGATGATCGGAAAAGCACGAGTGGTGCATGCTTCTATCTTGGCCATTGCCTTGTTGCATGGCACAGTAAAAGCAGAATTGCATAGCACTCTCGACTGCCGAAGCGGAATACATTTCAGCTGGAAGTTGCTCAACTCAACTCATTTGGATGAAAAGCGTATTGAGTGACTTCCGCATTTCAGCATCTTCGGTAACAATTCTTTGTGACAACACAAGTGCAATTAACATTTCTAAAAACCCTGTGTTGCACTCTAGAACAAAACATATTGAACTTAGATATCATTTTCTTAGAGAGCTAGTTGAATCAAATACTCTTCAACTTTCATATATTTCAACTGAGGATCAATTAGCTGACATTTTAACAAAACCTTTGGATCAAAAACGTTTTATTCATTTACGAAAAGCAATTGGGATGCTTTCCTTGAAATAATCTTCTTTTTGAAATCTTTGCTTAGGATAGGTTTTGTATTTGTTTTTGTTTTGTTCATTATCTATGTTTGTACATAGGACATTAATTGAGCATAGATCATAATTGACTTTAATTGCATCTGTTCACACATTTAGAAATTTATTATGCTTTTGCCATCATAATATTTCACTGTTGCAATGATCATTTATGTTAATTAAATCATCTTCTAAAGTGATCAAAGTCAATTTCTCTCTCTCAATGATCTCTTGGTATAGTCATTATCTTATTTGACTGTTTAGTCGAGTATGAAATCGAGATCAATTTTTGGTTGAATACTTTATATCTTAAATAATTGATAGCCAATTGAGGGGGAGTCAAAGATAATGTAAAATGCTCAAAGATGTGGAAAGAGTTACATCCCAATGAGGAGTGTGAAAACTACCACCACATGGAGGAAAGAGCTACCACCTCGGTCGTCCGAGTATTGTGTGCAGCTACCACATGTATACCAAGCATGGTTGTTCAAATTTTTTTGATTAAGTAAAATGCATATTGAAATACTTGACTCTGTCAAATTTCAAGGTTGGTATAAGGTGGGATTTCTTAAAGAAAGATGCTCAAAGAGCCACTCTCTTCAACAGATTGTCTAGAAATATTATCTACTATATTTGGGATTTCAAACATCTATTGATCTTTGTATTTCATTTTCTTTACTGAATTGATGATTTGATAAAGGCATTACTCATAAGATCAAGTTAGATGTGATTGAAGGTGTTCAACTTTAAGGGATTTAATTTTTGTAAATTTTCGTTTCATTTTTGGATATTATTGATAGATTTGGCATAATCTAATTCTTGTTGTATGAAACGATGGTTTTTGTTTAAAGTTGATACACATTTGTGCTTACAATCTTTTTCTAGATTTTCCTGAATTTCTCTGAAATTTTCTTAAGAAAAAGTTGGGGCCGATCCGGATCGGGCAAGGTGATCCGAATCCCGAACGCAGGTTTTCTCCTGCGGGCTGACGATCCGGATTGGACCTTCCGATCCGGATCCCGAACGCAGTTTTCTCACTGCGGGTAGCCGATCCGGATCGCAAGCTCGGGAGGATCCGGATCGCGGCTAGGTTTTTATAAAGAACAAAAGGGTTTTGATTTCTTTTACTCCAATCTTTTGTTCAAAAGTTTCCAGAGCGCTTCTCTCTAGATTTCATCCTCCTTGGAAGCTTTCAAACTCAAAGTTCTTCAATTCCAAGTAAGTTTTATTGATCAAAATCTCGGTTCTTCACCGTTTTTCTCTTTTCCTCCTCAAACGCACGATTTTCTTGGATCAACTTTGTTTGTGGATGGTTTTTGATCAAATTTCTTTTGAAATAAGAACTCTGGGTAGATTAGTTTTGATTATATGCAAGGTTTTCTCCTGATTAACGGATTTTTAGGCTTCGATTTCTAAAATTTCGGTTTTAGGGCATATAATAAGGATTTTCGAAAATTATGCAATTGATCTACTTTTAAAAGTCCTTTTGCAAAACTAATTTGATTCTTGGCTTCTCTACATGATTATGATTGTTTGGGTACAATTTTTCAAATTTTTGAAAATTAACAATTTTTCATGTGTTCTTGAGTTCGGCTTCACAGGATACATTTTTCACTAGCACTCAAAATGGTGATCACTTGGATTATTTTCCTACTTGCTGCCATGGTACATGTCAAGGATACTGCCAAGCCTAAGAAGGCTAAGAAAGCAAAGAAGACTAAGGTTGATTCCGACACTGAATCAGAGACAGAGTCGATTGACTGGGATAACATCGAAATTGAGCAAGCTGCTCCCATTGTCTCCAAAGGGAAAGCAACTGCTGAAGCTTCAAAACCTACTGCTGCTGAAAAAGGGAAAGCACCAATGGAACCAAGTCCAGTTGGAACAAAAAGAAAAACTGGTGCAAGAAAAAGAGGCAGTGCTCAGGACATTACCATTGAGGAACCAGTTGCTAGGCAGCCTCCTCCACAAGACTTCATCAGCTCCAACAGAATCAAGGATTTTGAGAAGAGGGAATGCATTGGCGAGAGACATGTCAATGTCAAACCAATGAAGGAACGATCTGCAGCTTTTGGGACTTTGTTTGACCAAGTTGGTCTTGCTCAAATTTGCAACTTCCCTGAGACTACTGGGTACTGTCCACATTCAGTTCGAATTTTTTACCAGAACGCTGCAAGTCTGATTGATCACGAGGATGGACGTCGAGAATTTTACACTTTGGTTAAAAATATCAAAATCAAAGTCACACCCCAGCTGATTGGAGTTGTGCTAGGTATGGCAGCCAGAGCTGATGGACTCCATTACCTAAAAACTCAAAGCTTCAACGACAACTCCTGGAGAGTTGTAGTTAATGGAATTTGTCTTCCAAATACTCGGTCGACCGGAAATTCTGTCTTCTCTAAAGAGCTTCGACCAGAGTATAGGTACATAAACTTCATTGTCTGCTACAACATTCTTCCCAACATGAATACGAAGGTTCTTCGATGGGACAGAATGTTATACCTTTATCTTCTTGGAAACCCGGCCGCATTGATGGGAGCAAACTTGAATATTCCTTATCTCATTTGGTCAAGGATGGCGCGATATGTGGAACACTCTCACCCCTCAGAGAGACTACCCTATCCAATGATTATCATGCGCATCCTTAGAAAGTTTAAAGTCGATACAAGCGCGAGCTCATACATGTATAGTTTGGGCACCATTAATGAGACGACAATTGTGAAGTCTCTCTCGACGAAGCCAGATGAACCCATAATACCTCCTCACCGGCAACGAGCACAACAACAACGAGCGACAACCTCTGCACCGGCAGAAACTCCTCCTATTCCACCATCACAGCAAGCACCTCCATCTACTTCTGATGATGATGCGTCAGTGAGTTCAATCTATAAGGAACAACAGCGACTCTCAAACGAGCAAGAGCGCATGGCTACTGATGTCGCTGAAATGAAAGAGGTTATCAAAGAAGTTAAGAAGGAACAAGCTTCTATAAACAAACGGATCAAGAAAATGTTTCAGAAGCTTGGGTGTGTCAGCTCCGACGACTCTGCATAAAGTTTTTCTTCTTTTCTCTAATCCTTCTTTTGCAGGTTTTTAAGTTTTTGTTTAGTTCTCAGGAATTTCTTTATTTTGTTCTATTTAACTCTCCTTAATCTTTGTGATTTTGGCTTTGTTTTGTGACAAAAAGGGGGAGAGAGTTGTTGAGAACTTTGAACAATGATGATGATGTGCATGGACATCAAGGTAAGGGAACTTGAAAATCTTGATTGTGAAAATCTTGATGATGAAGATTTTGTGTACATCAAGGTAAGTATGATCTCAACCTCAACTTGAGGTTTTTCGTTTGTTTGAATGCATGCCTCGACTAACTATTTGCTAACTATTTGGGCATGTAATATAACTAACAAGTTGATGTTCACTAACAAGTTTGTGACACTTGGTTTTTGATTGCATAGAAGATATGTTGGTTCTTAACTCTGATCAATTACATATCTATATATATATATAAGTTTGTCACAAACATGTTCATGACATTTGGTTTTTACGTGCAAAGAAGATATGTTGGTGTTTCTTTAACTATGATCAGTTTACATATCTGAATATAAATGTCATGGTAAGTATAAATGAGTTTAAACTTCATCTCTGCTTGTGGTTTTTGAATAATACAAAATTCTTGAGGTATCTAACGATTTCTTTTGTCAAGAATGATTTCTTTTTGCAGAGAGTACAGATGTCTAAGTCTAGAGTCTGTTTTAGGGTTTTAACTCATGTATTGTATTTTGGATCTCCATTGTAAATTTTTGTTGTATGGTGATAGCAACAAAAATATCTTTTTGAATTTTCTTTAGTGGATCTATGTTTTGTCACGAAACCGCCAAAGGGGGAGATTGTTACGGAATTTGAGTTGGCGTAGTTTCGTGAAAGTCTCAAGTCTTGAAGATTGAAGGTGAAGAAAGTTGGATCATTTAACTCAATCTCAAGAAAGAAGAATTCAAAAGGATCAGGTATGTTTAACTAAAGATTTTGTGTGATCCGAATACTTCTTGTAGTGTAGAAACACTTGGAAGAATCTTTCATTGCATAAAAATCAAAAACTGGACTTGGGACATGTTCAGGATCCGGATCAGGTTGTTCGATCCGGATCCCGAAGGTGGTTCGTTCATACATCGTCGCAATCCGGATCGTAGTCTCTTGATCCGGATCCCGAACGTTGAGTTTACCATCTACCTTGAACGATCCGGATCTTGCTTCGCAATCCGGATCCCGAACGTTGATGTTTGGTAAACTGTATGAACGATCCGGATCGTAGTCACATGATCCGGATCCCGAACCTTCGTTTTTCTGGAATTGGCTGTTTCGTTATGACGATCCGGATCCTAGTTATCACGATCCGGATCGCCGTCCGTAAAAATCCAGAAATGGTTGGTTTTTGATTCTTATCTCCTTCCTAGGGTTTCTAACCTATAAATACACCCTATGTCTTTCTTTCTAGGGTGAATCCACATAGCCGTCATTTTCTTGTATCATCTTATACGGCTATAGATCCACATATAGAGAAGAAAGGAAATCATTAGAGAATACTCTATGTTTCTTCATCTATATTGATTAGTTTGATTCTAGGTTTTCATACTCACATCTTGAGTTGAATCAAACTAATGAATACTTAGATGGTATTTCCGATCTATCTTTGATCTAAGTATTCGGCGGATCATCACCACCCAAAAACAATGATTTTCCCCAAAAATCGGCGCGTGGATTCGCGTGTCCTTGTGGATTCAAGGTTCAATCGCTCTCGTGGATTCGGAGCGAGGCACGTTCGTGGATTCGAACGGTGCTATTGGGTGAAGACCGTGGATTCGGTCGGACGTCGTGGATTCGACGTTGGACGCCGTGGATTCGGCGTTGGGCGCAGATCGTGGATTCGAGAAGCGTCGGAGCGAGCGGAGAAGATCCTCTAGGAGCGTATGGAAAAGGTTGAGTCGTAAGTGTGTACGGTAAATCACCTTGTACGTGTTTTAATTCTAGTGGATTTCTGTCGTGTTATCGGTCCCGTGGTTTTTTACTCCGGTGATGGAGTTTTCCACGTAAAAATCTTGCGTGTTATTTTATTTTCCGCATTGGGTTTTATCGCAACGATTTTTGGAGTGTTTATACGTTTACACCTATTCACCCCCCTCTAGGTGTTTCTTCCCCTATTTAGATCCGTATTATATACGACCCAACAAGTGCCACTCCGAAGTTGGGCTTGTTACTTGCTATCGCGACTTGTCGACGCAGTCCCTCTGGCTGGGCTAGTTTAGGCAGTCATGGACGCCCTACGTAAGTCCGGTCCTCCTTGGATGTAACGGCAGTAGGTAGGCGCAGGTTTGACTGGACCCTATGTGGCAGTCAGTGTAGATTGGGTGATTATGTTTGAGAGATAGTAGATGCATTATGTTTCCATCTGTTCCACTTCTTGAGCATTTAGATAGAGGCATAGTAGCTGTAGAGTTATTTCCAGCCTTTACTTTTAGTACTGCATTTGTTACTTTACGCCTCTAGTAGACTCAGTGGGTAGACCGTCGGGCTTGTTGGCGGTACCCACTGAGAACTACTATGGGATGTAGTTCTCACACCCGCCGTGGTGATTTTTCCCCAGGGACCTCTACTCCAGTTCCTGCTGCTCCAGTTGCTGATCCTGCTGATCGAGGTAAGGGAGTCGCGAGCTAAATCCCTATCAGTCCTCTTCCTGTGAGAGTAGATGTACCCTTTTGGTGATGTTCTAGTACTGTCAGTGTTTTTGGGATGTATCATGTATATTTTACTTTTGAGAGCTTTAGTTTTGGAGTGACTTATGTTTTGTGAGGACCTGGCATGTACTATTTGATGATTTGTATATTTTTATTTCAGCAGTTTACTTTTCAGCTCTGATATCTGTATAGTGTAGCTGATCTTTTGCAGGTTAGTCGCTTCGTCTATACGGGGCTTCCCGTATGGGCGGCGGATCTGTTGGCGAGCCCGGGTCGCAGTTTCGACGCCGGGGCGTGACATCCAGTCTCCGAATTCCTGGGCATACCTACACTGTCACGCCTCGGAGTCGAAACTGCGACTCGGGCTCGCTAACAGATCAGCTGCCCATACGAAAAATCCAGCATAGACGAAGCGTCTAACCTGCAAAAGATAAAACTACTACTACACAATATCAGAGCTGTAAAATATACTACTAAAATATAAAAATACAAGTTCAAATAGTACAGATCTGAACCTCACAATACATAAGTCTCTCAAAATAAAACTCACAGAAGTAACTATCTACAAAAATCCAGCAAACTATACTACAAAGCTTATAAAGGGGTACCACTACACTCCAAGGATGGGTAGGGAACTATCTCGCGACTCCCTTACCTCGATCAGCAGGTGCAGCAACAGGAATAGGAACAAGGGTAGATGCCTCTGGAAAAACTGTCACCAACAGAGGATGTGAGAACTATACCATCACGTAGTTCTCAGTGGTTACCGTCTCCAAGACCAACGGTCTGCCCACTAAGTCTACTAGAGGCATAAGATAACAATGCTATAAAGAAAAGTAAGTAAGCAGGAAATACACTCTACTGCTATCATGCCTTTATCTATAATGCTCAATGGGTGATACAGATGAAAATGATGCATCGACTCTACTAGTAATATACTCGGTCAACCCAATCACACTGACTACCACATAGGGTCTAGTCAAACCTGCGCCAACCTACTACCACACATCCCCACGGGAACGGGAATTACGTAGGCGGTCCCACTCGGACTGCGTTGACAAGCTGCGGAAGATAAGTAACAGGCCTAGCTCCGAAGCGGCACTCGAAGGGCGCGACCCCACCGATGAATGTATCCGCGCATCTCTATCGAGCTCAATATGGCTCATGCAGGCTATAATCCAAATCCATGATCAATTAGATCGACAATAATAACTCCACACTGACAACATCAGTCTGAAACACTCAACAGCTTGGGACCTCCGTCTCCAAACAACTCTTAGTACAGAAGACCCAACTCACAGCTGACCCAGAATGGACCGACACCATAAGGGTTCGTAAATCCCGATAGGCAAATGCCTAGAACCCCAATCAAACAAGAACAGACTTCAGGCTCCGCCTTTCGAAGTTCTCGACCCCTTATCGTTCGGGCAAATCAACTCCTTCGGTAAAACATCCGGAGGAAACCAACTAGGGTCCGAAAGTTCCCGGAAGACTAACACCTACAACCCTATCAAACAAGAACAGGTTATAGGCACCACCCCCGTAACTTGCGTCCCAAATATGGAAACAACCCCTCGAACCCAGATCAAACAAACCCCCTTCGGGCGGGAAAGTTTGCAAGAAAAGATGACAATTATTATCAAAACTATTTTTATTTAAGAAATCCAATTTAATGAATTTTAGTTGTTTAAGAAAAATCAGTTGAAACAAGTTTTATTTTCCAAACCCCGAAGAGCTAATGCCTTCGCCCAATCAAACAACAACCGGATCCCGGCGACCCTTCGAAGTTCGGAAGAAAAACCTCGATTTACTGAAATCATGTGTGTGTCCAAAACAGTCTGGGTTCAGGGTCTTACCATCACAAGTACACTACTGCCACAAACACAATGACAACAAAAAGATCAGAGAAAACTCGACAACCCGGAATCACCGTTTACTCAACGGCTCTAGCACCGACATAAGACTAGCAACTGCTATCAGACCCCACTCGGTCCCCAGACACGAGTGTCAATGCATCCCACAATAACCCAACCACTCGGCCCGCTAATCGAGCGAGGAGAACTCCAAGTCCAGGAAATAAATAATACAAAGTGTGGGAAACTAGAATACGAAGAAAAAACTAACCCAAGTAAGGGTTTACTACTAGTCTGGTCAAATACATGCAGACATAAGACGGGGTGCTAGTCAAGGTTCTAATATTTCGTTATCACAAGAGATGGATGATTTACTAGGCATTCATGCTTGCATCATGGTCTACAAAAAGAGTGCTTATTACCATACATGCATACTATAACGTAGAATTAGTATGCTGTCCGCTAATCTTGGAAGAAATCCAACCCACCTGGATGCGCATGTCAGTCAGGAGTCCAGATAAGCCAAAACTGGACGAGAGCGATCCCCAGGCTCTCACGATTCCAACACACCAAAAATCAGTCAAAAAGTTCTCCCGGTCACCGAGATATGAGCAAAACACTGCGGTAAATCCAAAATCAGTAAAACGACATCGCTGTCGCACAACAGTCCACGAAACAGTGAAATTTCACCTGTGAAATGTCATCCAAAAATTCTAAAAAAAATACAGTTGTGATTCTTGCAAAGCGTAGATGTCGATCGAGTCCTCATAGACCAAAATCTAATAACCGAGCACTGAAATAAAAATCAAACAATCTCAGCTGTCCAGAGAAATTCCACAGCAAGAAAGGGGTTCAGAGATGGTCCAGGAAACCCACTAAAAATCCAAAACTGAGAGAAGTGGTAAATACAGAAATCGAAGATCTACCTCTCATGGAAATGCTATCGTAGAAATCGACTAAAAATTCCTTCGAGTCTGTCCAGGGGATTCCACGGAAGAAACTGCCACGGAGAAAACCACCGAAAAAGGAAACGTCGAAGCGCGTCGGAACGGGAAAAACGCCGATGTTGCGGACTCCAAAAAATCCCAAAATTCTACAAAAGGTGGAGGACTAAGGGAAGAAAAACCCTGTCAAAATATGAGCTCAAAAGGATCCCTAAAAATTCAAAAATAGAGGGAGAAACCTGGCTTAAATAGGCAAGAGGGAGAAAAATGGGCTAAAACACAATTCGGGATCCACACCGAATCCAGGCCGAATAGGAAACAGCAGTGAAAACCCACTCAGGCCGCGCCGTGTGTCCCGCTCCACGAAACAGCGGAGAAAGTCTGTGCGGGCCGCGCCATGTGTCCCTCGCCGCCCCGTGCTCCACGCGCCTCGCGCACGTGGGTGGCTTGCGCCCGCCAATGGGGAGGTGCCACGTGTCCCCACGCGGTTCACGTGGTCCATGCCCCCCAGTCTAAGAGCCTGGTCTTCCGAATCTTGTCGGCCAATCAAATTACGCCACGTGTCGCCGCCCCGCCGCCTAACAAAGCCCAACCAATCGCGTGATGCCACATGGCGAGTCCAAGACTCAGTGCTCTCGGTGCACGCGCCTGGCCGTGGACCAGCCCGCCTGCGAGCCGCGCCTGCCCGCGGCCGTGCCCGCGCCTGTTCCGCTGCCTGCCCGTCGCCGTCGGCGCTGCCCCGGCCGCCGGAACAGTAACTCCGACCGTGAACAGTAAAAATAGCGCTCTGGTGTCCAAAAAATGCAAGTAAATAGTCCATTTTCATCGTTTTCGCGCGCTGAGTCCAAATCCGCTGTCCGTTTCGCCAAATTCCTATCCTAAAATTTTGCCGAAAGCCCCCGGAAAAGCAAACTTGATCTGATTTTCGCGCCGGTTCCAAATCTGGGATCCGATTCGTGCACAACCAACTCTAGCACTCAACATAGGCCTCCTGAAGCCACAATTCACGCTGCAATAGCTCTGCGAAGATCCGGATCATCACATTCTCCCCCACTAAAAGAAAGTTTTGTCCTCGAAACTAAAACGCCCCACAACCACAAAACCAACTCGTCCAAGTCTACTCGAAGTACGCCATCACAACCAAACAAGAAAGGTAAAGGCCCCACCATCAGGAACGTCGTCAACTCTAACTCTCTATTTAGAAAAACGGCCGAAAATAGCAAAAAGCCCAAAAATTCCGAAAGGCCGGTGCCTTCGCCCCAATCAAACAAGAACAGGTTCGGGCACTGTTTCAATTTCTAGAGTAGCCCTTCGAAGTTTTCATCTCGTTCGTAAGTTTCAGCGTAAATGCGAGAAAAGGAGAGAGAAGTGTTGAAGCCGTTCCTGCTGTGGCTACAAAAATGAAAGCTACGATCTAACCGTGACCCATAGGGACACAACTTCTAATTAATCCTAATCGTCACATATGCTCTAGTGGTGGTGTTCGTCCTTGCCGCTGAAGCCGTTGCTGTCAGAAGGGTACTACAGCAACCCAAGAAAATGAACTCTTGTCTATCTCGCGGAAAGGTCACTATTCTCACCCTTCAATCAGTCGTCGCATGATGCCGTGCCAACCGGTCCATCTTGTGCGCTGGCCAAAGTCCTGGGGCTGCTACTAAACCGTCACGTCTACCGGTAAAATCCCAAGTCTCCTCTGTACTGATCGTGCTCCACAAATCTCCTCTACTCGCAGAGTACGATTAGGAATCTAAACCACTAATACGAGTAGTAATAATCCTATCTCTTAACCATGCTGAGATGCAAATGCACAACTAAAACATGCATGAAATGAGGTGGTACCAAAATGCTTAAACTCAACCATCTATAAGTAACATCGTACCTGCGACGACACAATCCGCTGCCGGGGTGTTCTCCACCTGGGCTGCGTAAACCCGCCCACTGGGTGCTGAAGGTCATCGTTCCGTCTGTATCGACGTTGTAGCCCTATCTATCTGGCGGTAAACCGGAGGGGCTTTCGCTTCCTGAACAGGCAAGGGAGGGGTTGTAGCGATAGGTCGCACAGACAAAATAGCTTGGGGGCATACTGCTTTGAAATGTCCGAACTCCCCGCATAAGAAGCACCGTCCCTGTCTCTGGTCACACTATGACGGCGAATGTGGCCCACCACAGATAACACACCTACCCTGTCGCTGATGCTGATACTGCTGCTGAGACTGCTGTCGCTGCTGATACTGCGGCTGCTGCTGGGGTCCACCAGATCCCTTGCGCCTCTGAAATCCGCGAACCTCAAGGTGAAATCGTGGAGGTCTCGGAGGCTCCTGCCTACTCGTCTGTCCCCCGTCCTCAGGCACTTGGCGCTTCACGCCCAAACCCCCACCTGGGGCTGCGTTCCTCTCGGTCATAACTTCATTTCCTCGCTCCACACAAAGCACCTACTCCATCGAGGCGTCGAAAGTCTGTAGTCTACGTGACCGAACAAACTGGTAGATGTCTCGGCGTAATCCCCGCTCGAACATGTAAATTCGGTGCGCCTTATCCCTGGTCGCGTGTGGTACACTGTTCAGCAGCCGATTAAAATCCACTATGTACGCCTGCACCGAATGGTTTCCCTGCTGAAGGTTTTTCAGATCCTCTTCCAGTTTTTGTCTGACGCTCTCGGGGAAAAAGGCTCTAAGAAGAAGACTACAGAACTTCGCCCACGTGAGCAACTGGGTCCCAGGCGGACCAACAGGTTGCACTCGGCGCCACCATGCCTCGGCATTGTGCTCTAAAAAGTTGGTCGCTAAAAGCACCTGAAACCATTCCTCAATGAATAGGCTCTCGAAAAGTTGCTGCATCGCCGTAATCCAAGCCCGGCAACCAACTCAGTCTAGGCTTTTCGGTGACAGGTTGCTCCCACCAGCAACCCCGGGTTCTCCAATGCTCGGGGTTGTGCATGAGGGGTGCTCAGGAGGTCAGAAGAGAGATAGGAGCTAGGTGGCTTGGTGCAAAATAATTCAAAGAAGAGGGAGTTTCACCTACCTCAGATTGATGAAGAAGAAGATGAAGATGAACTCCCTTCCCGGCGGCGTGCGGCCAATGCAGGCGATGGCGCTCCTCAACAAGGATCTCCAGGGAGAGAACAATGGGGCTGGGTGGTTTCTAGATCGAGGCAAGCCAAGTGGTGGTCTTCTCTCCAACCTCAACTCGGATGCAATGAAGATGGCTCCTTCTCATTTCCTTGCTGATTCAAACAAAGGGAGGAGGTTGGGGTGGCCTAGGTTCGTGGCAGAGGAGGAGGAGCACGTGGGGGAGGCTGCAGATTCCCTTCCCCCATGCGTGCGGCTGTTGCAACCAACTCAGGTGAGTTGGTTGCACAAAATGCAAAAAAGAGCCTCCATCTGCTCACCTTTCAATCCAACCCCCTCACTGTAGCTCATTTATGCGGAGAAGCCCCTCATCACAAAGTTTCACCCAAATTGCCCGATAAAATATAGGCCTTTTCGAGAAATTATCGCAAATTTTGCTGTATTTCGTGTTTTTCGAGGCATCCGAGTCGTCAAACGAAAAAACGGACTTCGCCACAACGTCCGGCTCAACGAAACCTATCGAGTAGTGATTTCGGTTCATTGAATTTAGGTCCAGATAAATTATAAATCCATCTTATACAATGGCGTTTATAGCTTGGCACATATTTCGATGACTTAGGTTGGCACATATTTCGATGACTTAGGTTCGTCAAACATAAATTTCGACTGCGCCATTGCGCTCAGAACAATGAGACCGATCAAATCGAGTATTTATTACATCGGATTCGGACTCTGATCGGCAGAGTTGGTCAACTTTTATTCGAAAATCGAATTTTTTTAGGGGTGACTATTCATGACTTTAAGTCAACCACTATTCACCGGTGTATATAACACAGGGTCTAATTCACGCTTGTGCATATATAAAAATTCAAACTTTTATTGAATTTCAAATTTAAATTTTCTCGAGTATTACATATTACTAGTGTTCATTGTCTCTTATATACCCAACACAATCTTATTCCTAGTTTAGACCTGACGTCCTCGTCAGCCCAAACACACACACAGCTCAAGATCACCGGGCGATATGAGACTTGTCTCGCTAGCCCTGTCATCCAGACCAAGACTTAGCTGAGACTCGTCACACACTTCTGGATGGTGATTAGCTTTGATACCAAATGTAACGATCTGACCCACTAGCAACAATAACTCGTTGGGCCAAAATTATAGCCTAAAATGCTTAAGCCTAATATTATTACTAGTGTCCATGTCTCTTATAAACTCAATCACAACTCTATTCCCATCAGATGTGAGACTATTGGGGTGTCATATATATATATATATATATATATATATATATATATATATATATATATATATATATATATATATATATATATATATATATATAGAGAGAGAGAGAGAGAGAGAAAGAGAGAGAATGACGTGTGCTTTTAAAAGCACGAGGCCGCCGTGCTCCCAAATTGTTTTCGATGTTGAGACTTCCGAATGGACGATCGGCTCTATTAGACTTGATTTAGAATATTTAAAGTATCTAGAAAATAAATTTTGTGATTTTTCGATATCATCTACCAAGTAATCGAAATGGCTCAAAATCAACGACTGGAAATAAAAATATCACAAAATGTGATGATATGATGCCAAAATTTTAGATCAAAGATATTGATCTTATTTTATATAGTATAAAGAATTTTCTATCAAAATTTTACGTGATTTGGATATTTCTACGTCGTTAAACTTGTAAACGGCTCACCACAACCATTAAAATTGTTGATTTTGAGCCTCTTTGAACACGAGGCAAATGATATCAAAAAATCATGAAATTTATTTTCTAAACCTTATAAATACTCTAGATCAAGTTTAATGGAGCCGATCGTCCATTCGTAAATCCCAACATTGAAAATAATTTGGGAGCACAAAAGCCTTCGTGTTTTTAAAAAAATACAAGCCTAGCTCTCTCTCTCACTCTCTCTCTCTCTCTCTCTCTCTCTCTCTATATATATATATATATATATATATATATATATATATATATATATATACTATATATATATAGAGAGAGAGAGAGAGAAGAGCTTATATACATTCAAAAGTATAAGCCCAACTTTGCTTATGAATTTTTTACCATTGAATTTGTATTGGAATATGTGCTATTGTAAAGTCAACTAAAGAGAGAGAAAGAGAAAGTACAATAGCACAAATCTCAATACAAATCCAATGGTAAAAAATTCACAAGTATAGTTGGGCTTATGTTTTTAAAAATATGTAAGCTCTACTATATATATATATATATATATATATATATATATATATATATATATATATATATATATATATATATATATATATATATATATATATATATATAGAGAGAGAGAGAGAGAGAGAGAGAGAGAGAGAGAGCTAGGCTGGAATACTATTAATAGCACCAAGTCATTGGTGCTATTAAATTTTTAACCCTTGGATTATAAGATGTGTGGTTGAGATGATAGTGGGCCCCTTGGGTTTAATAGGTGGTTGGAAAAATAGTAAAATCTAACGGATGAAAATAATCAAAGGGGTTGATCTAAGGGTAGAAAACTTAATAGCACCAAATGTTTGGTGCTATCGATAACATAGTAGCCGAACTATATATATATATATATATATATATATATATATATATATATATATATATATATATATATATATATATATATATATATATATATATATATATATATATATATATATATATATATATATATATATATATATATATATATATATAGGCTGGAATACTATCGATAGCACCAAGCCATTGGTACTACCAATTTTTTAGCCTTTGGATTAAGAGATGTGCTATTAGGATGATAATGGTCCCCTAGGGTTTAGTGGGTGGTTGGTTGAATAGTAAAAATTCTAGGGGACCACTATAATTCGAACCACACATCGTTTCATCCAATGGTTGGAAACTTGGTAGTACCAAGCAATAGTGGGTGGTTGGTTGAATAGTAAAAATTCTAGCACCCCGTTTGGTTTGGGTACAAAGGGGGAATAAGCCCCCTTTGTACCCAAACACAATTGGGCTAGGGGGGGGAATAGGGTGGAACACCTATTCCCCCCCTTTTGACCGGGACAACCCGATAACAGGGGGGTATAGGTGATCCACCCCCCCCCCCCCCCCCCCGAAAAAGCATGCCTCCCCCAAAACAAGCCTCCCCTCTCTCTCCTCTCTCTACTACTTTGCCCCTGCACGCTTCCTGAGGGCCCTCTTTCCCTTTCCTCTTCTTGCATCTTCTTTCTTCCCCCAACCCATCTTCGCCCAACACAGGAACACGGCCTCATCTCCACTCTCCCCCGTACCTCCTCATCGTCGCCACCGCCGATCTTTGGTCTTCCCCGTACCTCATTGTCGTCGCCGCCGCTGATCTATAGTCTTTCCCATACCTCCTCGTCGTCGCCGCCGCCGATCTGTGGTCTTCCCCGTACCTCATCGTCGTCGCCGCCGCCTCTTGCTCTCCCCCGTACCTCCTCGTCGTCGTCGCCGCCGATCTGTGGTCTTCCCCGTACCTCATCGTCGTCGCCGCCGCCTCTTGCTCTCCCCCGTACCTCCTCGTCGTCGCCGCCGTCGATATGTGGTCTTCCCGGTACCTCATCGTCGTCGCCGCCGCCTCTTGCTCTCCCCCGTACCTCCTCATCATCACCACCGCCGATCTGTGGTCTTCCCCATACCTCATCATCGTCGCCACCGCCTCTTGCTCTCCCCCGTACCTCGTCGTCATCACCGCCGATCTTTGGTCTCCTCTGTACCTCCTCGTCGTCGCCGCCACAGATCTTTGGTCTCCCCCGTACCTCATCGTCGTCGCCGTCGCCCCTGGGAATAAGCCCCCGTACCTCCTCGTCGTCGCCGCCGATCTTTAGACTCCCCTGTACCTCCTCCTCGTCGTCGTCGTCGATTTGTTGTCTCCCCCGTACCTCCTCGTCGTCGCCGCCGCCGATCTTTGGTCTCCCCCGTACCTCATCGTCATCACCGCCGCCTCTTGCTCTCCCTCGTACCTCGTCTTTGTTGCCGCCGATCTTTGCTCTCCCCCGTACCTCCTCGTCGTCGTCGCCGCCGATCTTTGCTCTCCCCTCTACCCCGTTCATCCTGTGTCTTGCCTCGAAGGTGCTACCCTCCACTTTGAATTAGTGTGTCTGGTTGTCTCTTGTTGCCTCGATTGTCGTTTACATGAGTTTGGGTTCACCTCTATATCACATATGCCATGCTTAAATCTGTGTTGTCGTTTGCCTCTCATGATAAATGACTATGCTATGTCATAACATACACTATATTTGTCAGCTGCGAGATATGAATGTTTGATCGGTAAAGTAGGCTGATTCAAGTTAAATTTAGGCGATGATGACGGTTGCCATAGGCATTTGATGGATAGTAGGGATTTACAATCCATTGCAACCCCATGCTTGTTGGAAACCACTTGAACCCGTGTACATAATAAAGCACTATTCCAATTATGTGCAAACAAGAAGAATTTGTAAGAATCGCATATTTCGTATGCCGCTACCGAGAATTAATTTTTTTTGCCTTCTCCCGTTGTGTCTGGTTGTCTCTTGTTGCCTCGATTGTCATTTACATGAGTTTGGACCTCTATATCACATATGCTATGCTTAAAGAAACACAGTCGCTTGCCTCTCATGATAAATGACTATGCTATGTCATAACATACACTATATTTGTCGGCTGCGAGATATGAATGTTTGATCGGTAAAGTAGGCTGATTCAAGTTTAATTTAGGCGATGATGACGGTTGCCATAGGCGTTTGATGGATGGCATGGATTTATAATCTACTGCAACCCCATGCTTGTTGGAAACCACTTGAGCCCGTGTACATAATAAAGCACTATTTCAATTATGTGCAAACAAGAAGAAATTGTAAGGATCTCATATTTCGTATGCCGCTACCAAGAATTTTTTATGTCAACTATGTTATGCAATTCCATCTTTTTTATGCCAATTATGTTATGCAATTCCAATTATGTTATGTAATTCCATATTTTTTATGCGAATTATGTTATGCAATTCCAATGATGTTATGCAATTCCATATTTTTTATGCCAATTATGTTATACAATTTCATATTTTTTATGTAATTATGTTATGCAATTCCAATTATGTGTTGCCAATTATGTGTTGATTTTATTTATGCCAATTATGCTATGCTCTTTTATATTTATTCAGCACACCTGAATTTTTAGTCTCACATGAAAATGATATAAAGTAGTACGTACATTACCTACAGATGCGTCCTTTTAAGAAAGTATTTAATGCCGCTCAAACCAGTCGAGCGGACTTGGATAACTCCCAAGGCAATATAGTTGAAAAAGAAGGTGGAAGCAGATCTCACGCCCAAGCGTGGATGCGTACACCGAATTGGACCGAAACAATGGATGCATGTCTGTTATCGTTGCTGACTGAGGAACATACCTTAAGCAATAACCTTAATGGATCTTTCACTAACCTTGCCTGGGTTAGGATTGTTAGCGAAATAAATAGTAGAAATAACTTAAACCTAACCAAGGATCAAGTAAAGAATCACCTGAAAGTTCTGAAGCGTACATTTACGTTGTACCGCTGCTTGGTAAACAAGAGCGGGTGGGGATGGGACTATGTCCTCAACATTCCCACGGCTGGCGATAGTGCTGACTGGGAGGCCGTGATCGCGGTAACGTGAATTCATTTTGCTTTCAACAAATTATTACCGAATAGATTTCTTATTACTTTTCTAATATAATTAACCTATGTCCAGGAAAATCCCGCTTATGGCAAATGTAGGGATAAGCCATTTCCTCCGTATAAGGATCTTGAGTTCCTTATGGAGAAGACTACCGCAACCGAAAGATATGGCTTTTCTTCTGTGATGCCGCCCACCACAACCATAGTTAGCTCCTCCTCATCATCCCTAGTGAGGATGATACTATAATAGCTCCAAGATTGTCAGGATTATATCTCTTACCGACTTCATTTGAAGTAGGGTCATCTGGGCCACCTATGACTGATTTTATGAGAGGTACACACACGTCAATGTCACCTAGCCCTCACCCTACAAACAAAAATACAAGTGGGTCTAGGCACAGCTCGGCAGGGAAAAGGCCTCGTTCCCCACTACCCGACACTACCCAACGAACTCCTCGTTCATCGACCGATGGACGAAGAAAGAAAACTGAAGGCATCAGTGAAGCCGTGGCGGAGATGGTACAGCTTGGAAAAGATAAGTTAGATCTAGTACGACATATGTATAATAAGGATTTTGAAGCTCGACAATTTGTTTCGAGCATCGAGGATTGTATGACCCGAATCTATTCTCTGCCAGGGCTCACAAGTGAACAGGTTTTGACTGCCGGTGACGCTTTGAAAGATGACAAAAATCGACAACTTTTTATGACAATGAATGACGATCTTACATTAAAGTGGTTTGAACGGCAGATAGCTAAAGAAAATCTGATGTTTAGGCAATTTTTCCCGGGCATGTAGTGGAGTAATCTAATGTGGACATTTCTATAGTTCAGTGTAGTCATTTCTTTCGTATGTTGCTTTAGTAACCGGTAAGATTAGTCTATGTGTAATTTCATTAGGTTAAAAACTGTCTTTGTAATATGTAGTCTCGCAACTTTTAGTAGCTAAAAACTGACTTTGTAATATTTAGTCTCGCATTTTGAGTAGCTAAAAACCTGACTGTGTAATATTTAGTATCACACTTTGATTGGCTTAAACTAGACATTACTTAAATGTGTGTCGTACATATCGATACAAGTTATATCATGTCTAGTTACTATGCTAAATTGCTACAATTTCATTGCAGATTTAATGGATGCCTTAATTTATCAAACTGTTTTTTCTTTGACTCTTGTTGCAAAGTTGTTGACAATATTAGATGATGATGATGACTATTGGGTGCAAGTCATAATCATGCTTATTGCCGAAGGATACATAAATGCAACTATTTAATTTGCAGACAACCATGTAGTGGAGTCAGATAATGTGGACATTTATATATTTCAGTGTAGTCATTTCTTCTGTAATTTGTTGCAGTAACCGGCCACATGAATATTTGAGCTACATATAAATAAATATTATATTATGTCTGCTTACTATCAAACTTTGCTAAAAGCCATTTCTGTTGCAGCTTTAATGGATGATTCAATTTATCGAAGTGTATTTTCTTCGGCTTTTCGTGCAAATTTGTTCACAATAATAGATGATGATGATGACTATTGGGTGCAAGTCATAATCATGCTAATTGACGAAGGATACATAAATTCAAGAAGTACAATAAGCAGACAACCATGTCGTACCCGTTCATTTACTGGCCATCAGTTTATTTGTGATATCCTGAATGGTCATCCAGACATGGGGTACAATCATTTTAGAATGACGACAACTACATTCATTGCTCTCCGCGATGACCTTGTCGGAAAGGGCCTTTTAAGTAGCACACGGAATATGACTGCTGACGAACAGTTGATAATTTTCCTATTTTGTATAGGACACGGTGTAGCAAATAGGGTGATCGCTGAAACTTTCCAACATTCGGGGGAAACAATTAATCGTCATTTTAACAATGTACTACGAGGCATTATTCAATTAAAAGATGAATACTTAACTTTGCCGCCAAGTAATTGTGGAGTGCATCCAAGAATTAGTGAAAATCCGAATTTCCATCCGTTCAAGGTAATTAAGGGACAATAACTTTTCAAAAGTTAATTTGTACTTTATCAATGCTCAATTTGTAATGTACTATTTTGTGACATTTACATATGTAGAATGCAATTGAGGCGGTGGATGGTACGCATATTCCGGTGATTGTAGAAAGGCACAAACAACCACGATTTCGGTGTCGCAAAGGATTTACATCGTAAAATATGATGGCTGCTGTTTCGTTTGATCATAACTTTTTTTTTGTATGCACCGGTTGGGAAGGATCTGCCGCTGATATGCGGGTACTCAGATGGGCCTGTGAAAGTGGAGGTTTTACCGTTCCTGAAGGTATCAGTTAAAGAGAAATATTTATTTAATTTTCTTTATTATTATTGGTTTAATTTATTTTTCAAAAGTTCTATACACTTCTGTTATATGTATAGGAAAATATTATCTGGTCGATTCCGGATACGTGAATACCGATAGATTTCTGGCGCCGTACAGAGGCGAGCGTTACCATCTGAGTCAATTTGAAAGTAACACACGTGGTCGTATACATCGTTCTCCGCGGGACTTGTATAATCATCGGCACGCCCAATTAAGAAATGTGGTAGAGAAGACCGTTGGAATATTAAAAAAGCGATTCAAGATATTAAATATTGCTACACCGTTTCCTTATAGAGTGCAGTGTTTAATTGCTATGGCATGTTGTGTGATCCACAATTTTATTCAACGGCAACAAGAAAATGATAGATATTTCAACGAAGCGCTAGACCCAGAGCCTCCAGAGGATGAAGCGGAAGTGGCGACTACATTTTCTAGTACATCAGAGTCACGGCGGGGAGACGACATTCGCACACGTATTACCGATGAGTTGTGGAATAATAGAAGTTAGATAAATCATTGAAAATGACTATAAGTTTGTAAAAGTTAGAATTAATATTGTAATATTATGTTAGTCAGCTTGTTAAATAGTTTATTTTGTTTATATGTAATGTTAATTGGACTGTTAATTAAAATCTCGTGTTCCCCGTGTATGATGTAATTTGAATTATTATTGTGTCGTGATATTTTAATTTCTACGGTAGTACAGTTGTGAGATCGTTATTGTTTGATGATAATTTCTATCTCTTTTGCCATGCACTCTTTTATAATATTCTATATTTAAGTATTGTATAAATATCGACTTATATTTTATGCTAATTAAAAGTCGCTATTTGATCATGTTATTGTCTGATAGTTGTTTTAATGAATGATTTTGTGCAACCATTTAATTTAAGAATGTATTGAGCAACAGATCTTTTTTAAATAAAATTATAAATTTTTAGTATGTATTGTTCTTTTTTTAAAAAATATTATTATTGAATTTTTAAAATTTTACCTTTGCATAATGCTAATATTTTAATTTTTTGATAATATTAAAAAAATTTTAGAATAATAAAAATTAAATATAATTTTATATAGATTCTAATTTATTAAATAATGTATATAAGAATTGTTATATTTAAAAAGCTATAATACAATCTTTAATTATCAATTTTAATACTTAACTAAAAGTAAGGGTATTTTCGTTATTTAACACAAAAGTCAACTCTCTATTTCTCTTATTCTTCAATCACTTCCAAACACTATTTTTCTTATATCTGTTACTAACCTAATACCCAACCAAACACAAATTTACATTAGTTCCAGCTTGTTCCCAAATTTATACTTATTCCTGGTACAACTAATTCTCTTTTATACCTCAACCAAGCGGAGCCTAGGAGACCACTATAACTCCAACCACACATCGTTTCATCAAGGGTTGGAAACTTGGTAAGCACCAATTACTTGGTACTATCAATAGTATTCCGGCTAGACTATATATATATATATATATATATATATATATATATATATATATATATATATATATATATATATATATATATATATATATATATAATGAGTCTACTATACTATCAATAGCTCCAACCACTTGGTACTATTGACTTTTCGGTCCTTGGATAAAGGAATGTACCGTAAGGATGATAGTGGTCCCCTATGCTACTTTGGTTCATATATAAGCTATAACTGGTCCCCTATGCTACGTTTGGTTCATATATAAGCTATAACTGCTGATTTAATGAATAGGTATAAGTTCAGGAATAAGTAGGAATAAGATCAATTTTGTGTTTGGATGAAAATTGGATTGTTCCCAGAAATAAGTAGTTAGATTGGAATAGTGAGAATAAGAATAACTGTAACTTTAAAATAACAATATTTTAGATAATTAATTATTATAAAAATATTAATTAAATAATAATTTAACTTATTTAATTAATTATTGCTGAATAATCCTAAATATTAATTGATAAAATAGTTAACAATAATAAGTATTATTAATAAATAATTTAATTAATTACAAATAAATTAATAAATTAATTAGTTAGTAATCTAATAGTTAGATAATTAGTTAGTAAAATAATTAAATTAATCAAAATATTAAATTAATTAAAATTATATTTATTTTAATTAAACTTATTCTTTTATTTCAAGAAAAAGATTAAAAATTCCAGTAATTCTAATTTTATACCCACTTATATTTTAAAAAGATTATAATTATTATTTTCATCCATAACTAAATAAATTTAATAAACAAAATTTTATTCCAGACTTTGTTTTCAAAACAAACGGTGTCCTGGCGTGCCAGACTGGACCGGCCCAATTCCAGCCCAAAAAAAATATATGCCCTGCCGACAAGCATTAGGACGCTTTCCGTTCCCTATAATTTTTTTTTTTTTTTTTTTTTTTCCATAAAACAGACTGTCGCCGTTCTCCCTTTGCTGCCCGCCCTCTCTCTCTCTCTCCCAAACAGGAATTTCTGCCCTCGTTCTGAATCCATGGTAAAGCTTCTCTTTTTGTGCTCTAAATGCTACGTTTTTTTCCATCTTTGGTTCATTAATTGTGATTCCATTTTACTTTTTGTTCTTCTGTTTTTGGATTTTATGGATTGAAAAGAGTAAAAAAAAAAAAAAAAATTGATGTAGATATATGATCGAATGGTATAATTTTAATATTTTTTTAGGATTTTAAGAACAATTTGTTTCGACTGCGAAATTGCGAAACTCCGCAAATGCATGCTATTATGCTCTTATTACCCGCAAATCAAAGAATTGGGAACTAATTTGATCATCATACAAACAATTTGAATTAGTTTTTTTTTTTTTTTTTTATTGAATTTGTCTTTCTTATTTATTGCTTTTTATTTTTCATATCGGGCATTTAGGGAGCAAGCTCATGTTCTGATCGCTCGTTTAATAAGCAAGTCGAACACAAATCCAACTCAAAATCTTAACGAATCGAACACCATTTGGGGTCAACTCAATATAGCTCGAATATATATATATATATTGAGAGAGAGAGAGAGAGAGAGAGTTGTGCTAGAATACTATTGGTAGCAAATCGACTTTTTGTTGCTCATGATTTGTTTTCGATGATAAAGCTTTCAATCAATGATCGGCACAGTTGAATATGATCTATACGATTTAAAGTATTTAGAAATTAAATTTTAAATTTTTTCGACATCATTAACCTAATGATCGAAGAATTACAAAAAATTTAATTTTAATGATCGATATGGGCGTTTTCTCATTTAACGGTGTAAAAAAATCTAAATCAATTAAATTTTAGTTAAAAAAATTTTACACTATTTAAAATAAGATTTATACTCTTGATCTTGATTATAAGACTTCTATCATCACTTTTTGAAGGATATTTATTTTCAGTTCATTTTTGTGCCCGTTTGATGGACAAGAGAACAATATCGAAAAAATATGAAATTTAATTTCTAGATAGTTTAAATGATTTAGATCATGTTTAACCATGCAGATCGTCGATTTGAAAGTTTCATCATCGAAAATAAATCAGTAGCAACAGAGTTCTTTTGCTACCGATAGTATTCTAGCACAACTCTCTCTCTATATATATATAGATATATTACAAATTTTTACTATTTGGATTTTAGGCCAACCAAAATATAAAGATACCTATATTTTGTAAATTTTAATTTTCTTTCAACTTTTCACCCAGCAGTAGGGCTGACAATTTTAACTTATTGTTCGCAAGCTAGTTCGTGTTCAGCTCGTTAATAAACAAGCAGAACACGAGCTGAATTTTTTAGCTCGATATTTTAACGAGTCGGCTCATGTTCAGCTCATTTAATAAACGAACGAGCACGAACCTGCCCCAGCTCGCTCGTGTTCGGCTCTTTGACAGCCCTAGGCTAGCCAGGAAGACGATTATCCTTAACGCCCTTCAGAATCGAAACTCAGTGAATAAGAGACTGGCCCTTCATTCTTGTTTGGATTCTTGACAGCATCTTCTGAAACAGATTGATAACTGCCATAATTCAACACGATTTTAGCGTCGTCTTTAAGCTCAAAAAAACATGTTGTATTTTCTCTATTCTTTCGGTGGTGATTATCCTTACTGCGAGAATAGGGCGTGGCGACAAGGCTTTTCAAGTAATGCTTTTAATTGATTATTATGTCAGGGTAAGAATATATCGAGGCCCTCTCAACTATCCACCAAATTATAAAGATTACTAGCAAAACTAAATATATGCGAACTAAGTATATGTAGTTACGAGTTTAATGAGTACTAATATTTACTGTTATGGAGCTAGATATTAATATGCTTTTAACTGGATGCAACTGCTAGCCACCTTATTGTTTTTCGACGAAACATGAATCGCAAATTCCCTTTTTTGCAGGCTGAGAAGTACACCATTATTTTGATGCAGACGTCTCAAAGTAGGGCGAGCAGGACGTTTCTGGATTTTAATTCGATTAGTCAAGCTATGGATGGTATGTACAATCAGCCTAGAAAAGCAACATTCTTTCTAATTTAGATATAATCCTTTATTTCTGTTTTGTCAGATTGAGTAAACTGTCCTTGACGTAGCACTTGGCGAACTAAATTTGTTCGAGTCTTTTAATTCATACTCCATTTCTTCATTTCCACTTTCGGAAATATCTTTTATCTTGAATTTGACAATGTATTCTCCTTAGGATTAGGAATGCGTATTACTTGGTAAATTGTCGTGATTAAGTAGAATTTAGTAAATGATTTTGGAATATAAGAACGAGGGTCAAAACAGTTGAGTGGGATTTTGACACGGTCGAATCTCCGAGGCCACGTTGGATTTCATGCTGATGGTTGTGTCATCTCTTAACAAGTTTTGTAGTTAGAGCGACGGAAGTACTTGATCATCGAACGCAGTAATTATAGACCCTTAATTGTAATGCTTGAAATTGTAGGGACTAAACATGCGCCCGATGCGAACTTCCAAGTACCAAAATTGTTATTAGCAATTCTATAAATGTTGGTGCCAGATTCCGAATCTTAGAAAAGCAGTGCATCATCATATTTTCCAAAATGAGAGGAAACTAACATAAACCTCTGCAATGACAGAAATCTGCAGGATTTATGAAAGGAAAGTCATGGATATTAACCCAATGATCCAGAACATCAGCTACGACATTGCTGATCTCTATAACTTCATCGATGGTACAGTCGATATAAGTGCACTGGTGTGAGTATCATTCTTTAAGACACTAATATCACATTATTCGAATGATATATTTAGGAAAATGTAGACATTACTATGCAATATAACCTGGTTCCAGAGTGTTGTACTTTACCGCATACAGGTTGTTGTTCTGAGTTGAGCGCATGATAATCACGCGACTCATCATGCGCTCAACTTACCGCATGATAATCCTTATTTACAATGTTTTTAATAACCGGGTGACTGTCGTTTTTCACATGCTCGATTATAATGGTGTTTTACCTGCCCGTCCTGAAAGGTTAGGTTGCTGGCATACCTCAGGATGGTTAAGTAGCACAATTCCGACCATGGGGTAGGAAAGTGGAATTAAGCTATACCGCGTAGGAGTTCGTAGAAGTTTTTTCGTCTACGCAACTACTGATATAAATTCCTATTGCTTCATCTGCAGATATGATCGCTCGATTCAGGCTTTTCTGCCGTACGACCGCCAATGGATAAAACAAAAGATGTTGCAACATCTGCAGAAACGCGCCCGACAGTGAAATAAAGCAGTCACTGGATTTTGCTCATACAAGTTGAACAAACTGACTTTGTTCTATACAAGAAATGCCTTTTACATGGGCTTTTTGGTAGCAAAGGAACAGTCAAAATGTTTCCTCTCTCTCTCTCTCAGGTAGGCTTTGTAATCCATAATTTGGCATTTTTAGTGCATTGTTATGAGAATTTAGTTTAATTTCTATGTTTTGTTTCATGGTAAACAAGTTTATAGGGATATCAAAGCTTTGGCTAATATGCAGCATCTTAAAACTTCTCTCCATGATCATCTGAATTCTATGGTGCGGCTTCAACTGGACATTTTTAAGATGAAAATGTCCAAAATGTTAGCTACGTCACGAAATTGACTTGAGCTTTGGATCCCAAAAGTGAAGGTTACAATTTGAAGCTTCTGCTTTCGTGACATTTAAAACTGTTGCTATAATTCTAAATGAAAGTTTTGCTCTTTTCTTTTGAGCTCTAACTGGGTCAAGCAGCCCTTCTTAGGCTTACGCAATAGCAAGCATATGCTAACATGTCATTTGCACCAACTTTTTGAATTATTACAATCATGTTCTACAAACTAATTTAGTTCGTTAAATGTTGACGAATTGTTGATTTAGAAGGAATATAGTATCTTAATCGGATCACATCACTCCTATATGTAACTGAAAATTTTCTCGTATTTTTTGGGTACTTCTAAGAAAAAGAAATTTTATTTGAACGGAATGTATCCGTTCTTACAATCAGATAGGGTTTCTGGTATGGATCGTCCGTTCTACGCACAATCAGATAGGGTTTCTGGTATGGATCGTCCGTTCTACGCTACGCTAGCAATACAGATGCACATAAAAAAATAAATACAGAAAGAGGAGATTAAAATTTACCTAATTCAGCTATATGGAAAAATAAAAGTACAAACTTAACACCTTTATATTTTTTAATTAAAGAAGTCCACTAAGAGAAGTAAAAAAAATTTTGAATAATTTTTTATGTTGTTATTTTAAAAGATTTGAATCGTCAGATAATTAATCCATAACCATCACTCTGCTGCTAACTAATGTACCGAACCTCTTCTAACACTATTTATTCTAAAAGATAGTGTGTTTCTTAACGAAATAATATTTGAAAGGATAAATATTTTTATTTTTGGAATAACATGATATTTTAGAATAATATTTGAAGAAATAAATATTTTTATTCTTAGAATAGCATGATATTTTAGGATATAGAGGAATAAAAAAAAATTTGTGTTTGGCTTGTTAATTGCATACGGCTATCCGTAAATATATCGAATAGCAGATATAATCCTACAAAGTTCAACTTTTTATATTTATTCCTTCAAAACTCCTAAATTATTCATATATATTCCTCCGGTTTATTACCGTTAGTTCATTGTTTATTTTTTAACCGACTATATGTGAAATGACAGTTTTACCCTTTCAAAAATTTTCCTCCAAAAATTTCAACTGTTAAAATAATACAAAAATATCTAGAAAGGTAAAAAGGTAAATTTACCTTAGTAACTAAGTAAAATTAAGTATTTAACCTATACTTAATTAAATTTTTCTAGAAGAGATAGACGGTAGGGATATATATATATGAATAATGTTGGATTTTTGAAAGGATAAATATAAAAAGTTAAACTTTATAGGAATATATCTGCTATTCAATATGTTTATAAGGAGCCGTATGCAATTAACCTTGTTTATTTCTTAGGATAATCAAAATTTTGCTTGGTAATTTTATAAAGAATAATGAAGGATAGTACAAAAGATTGATTAATTTTTTAAAAATATCAAAATTATTCTTGTCTATATCTTTTCTATATAAAATATTTAATATATATATATATATATATATATATATATATAAATAATATATTTGTTAATATAAAATAATTAAAATATTATATCTAATGTTATTATAATCATATTATTATATAAAATATTTCAATATTAATATATAGCATACTTCAATAATAATATATATATAAATACTTTAAAATATTATATATAAATAAATAAAGAAAATATATTTTAGAATAGCATATAATATAAATATTATATATTATATATTATATAAATATTATATAATGTAATATATAAATATTATATTATATAATATATAAATATTTTATATTATATAATATATTATATAAATATATAAATAATATATTATATAATACATAAATATTATATATAATATAAATATATTATATGATATATAAAAATATAATATATTATATAATAATTAAATATATAAATATTATATATTTAATATATTTATTATCTTATATAATATTTTATTTTATATTATATGGTATATTTTAGAATAACATATAATATAAATAAATTTATAAAAATAATAAAAATATTATTATTATTATTATTATTATTATTATTATTATTATTATTATTATTATTATTATAAGATATTTTAGAATATTATAAATTTATATATATACTATAATCATACTTTTATATTACTTAAATTATTTTTAATAAACTAACCATTAGATGAAAATAATCTTATTCCTCTAAAATAGTGGGATAGTTATTTTCGGATTATTTTAGAATTATCTAAAATAATTCAGTTTGACCGAAATAACTATTCTTCTTATGTTTTTTGCACCGTTTGGCAAAATAACGAAATAACTTTAGTTATTTTTGGTTTATTTGGAAACCAAACGGGACCTTACCGAGTACAAGAAGCTATATTTTGTGGAATCACCATTATTTTTTATTTTTATTCTTTAAAATGAGTCTATGCAAAACTTTACAGGAGAAAATTTTGGTCCCATATTAAATCACAAATTGCTATGCCACAATATTTCAAGTCTCAACAATAAAATATATGAAATATATTTTTCTTAATTATATTCGTAATGACTTAATTTACTAGCAATAATAATTCGTTAGGTGCAAAATATTTAAGTTCAGTTATTATTACTAATGTTCATTATCTTTTATATACTCAATCACAATTCTATTTTGATTCGATGTCGGATTATTGGGGTGTCACGGACTCTTCCAATTTAGACCATTCGATGTCGGATTATCGAGGTATCACGGACTCTCCCCGTTTAGGCCTAACATCCTCATCAGTTCCAATCACACGTACAATCCAAGATCACCAAGTGATGTGAGACTTATCTCGCTAGTCCTGACATCTAGATTCAAGCTCTCACACACTTTCAATGAATAATTTGCTCTCATACCAAATGTAACGATCCGACCCGCTAACAATAATAACTCGTTGGGTCCAAACTATCAACCCAAAATATTTAAGTCTAATTATTATTATTAGTGTTTATTATCTTCTATATATTCAATCATAATTTTATTTTTATTGGAGTTTAATATGTCTCTTTTTCTCTTGAATAGTTTCTAAACCATTAATGGCCAATTCCATCCTTTCTTTTTCTTAACTCTTCTTAATTGATATAAAAATAAATATCAATTAAAGAATAATAAAAAGGCAGAGTGAATTAATGCATAAGGAAACAAATAGAGTACTAAGTACATTAGTTGTTAAATGAATAGATTATGAATGTGTATTAAACTATATGTTACGACAAGCGCACAAAAAATAATAATAATAATAATAATCATACAAAAAATAAAAAATATAAAAATTTATGTAAAAAATCAAAAAAATAAACAAAAAAATAAAGGTTTTACTATCCGAAGTAAATACAATAATACCAGGAGTATAAACACACTGCACTACTTCTACGACAAAAGGAAGAAAAATGAAAATTTATTAAATCGATTTTTTTTATCTGATCCGATTTTTACTGCATACATTTATTTTTTTTCTTCTCAAATTATATAATTTTAAAAATTTATCGCACTACGAAGCTCTCGACGAATCGACACTATAAAATTTCGAGTTACATTTAACACTGTAGAAGAGATTGTTGGGATCCTCATGACCTTAATTTCCATATTATTAATTTTTGTTACATAAGTAATTTTTTGTATTTTCATTTTTTTTTAATAAGTTATTTGTATTTTCTTACTTTTTCAGGAACTATATCATGATTATCTGAGAGTTTTGAATTCACTTTGTATTGTGTACAAATTTTGGATGGACTTTAAGTACTGATCTGGCTCACTAACAATAATAATTTATTGGATCCAAACTACAGTTCAAAATATTTAAATCCAGTTATTATTACTAGTGTTCATTTCTTATATAAATCCAATCACAATTCCATCCACATCCGATGTGTCTTATATAAATTCAATCACAATTCCATCCACATCCGACGTGGGACAATTGAGACGTCACACATCCGATGTGGGACAATTGAGACGTCACAGACTCCTCCCGTTTAGGCCGACGTCCTCAGTCCAAGATCACCAGGCGATGTAAGATTTATCTCGCTAGTCCTGTCATTTAGACTCAGTCTCAGCCGAGACTTATCACACACTTTCGGCTGGTTATCCGACGTCCTCAGTCCAAGATCACCAGGCGATGTAAGATTTATCTCGCTAGTCCTGTCATTTAGACTCAGTCTCAGCCGAGACTTATCACACACTTTCGGCTGGTTATTGCCTCTGATACCAAATATAACGACCCGACCCACTAGCAAAAATAACTCGATGGACCCAAATTACAGTCCAAAATGCTTAAGCCCAGTTATTATTATTAGTGTCCATGTCTTATATAAATTCAATCATAATTCCATCACATCCGATGTGGGATAATTGGGCGTCACACTTTAAAACTTTTGGTGAGGATAAAAGGTGAATAATTGTTTGAGATTGTTTTTTAAGTTTTAAAGCCAAAGTAGAGATACCATTTTAGTATCATGTAACAACATCTAATACCAAAATGTTTCCATTATTTTTACAACTTGAAAAAATAACATTTAAAATTTTATTCATTAATAATATTCATAAAACACATGTTACATGAAAAATATAATATCAAAAATAAATCATATTAATTTAAAACTATTTTAAGTATTATTATAACTCCATGCAATGCAAGTTTTTTTATACAATCATATCTAACACAGTTAGCTATATAATAAAGTTTTAATTTCAAAATATAGTTGCTTAATATTTTAAGCTGAATTTATTTTTTTTTAAAAAAGAGTGAAGCGGATAATTTGCTTTCTTTCTGTCGAGGACAAAAAAAAATAATAATAATAACTCTTCAAAAGCTTTAATTTCAAAATCTATTTCGACTTTGGATTCGAAATTTTTCATATATGGTTGGTATTTTACTATCCGATTCGAATTCGGATTCAAATTAGAATATTTTTCAAATTCAGATTCAGATTTCGGTTCACTATAGTTCTTCAGATTCGCATTCTTATTATCCGAATTGGAAACTGGTTTTTAATACATTTTCAACATGTTATATGCATCCTCTTTAAATTTATTTTTAATATTTTTTTTACAGAATTAGTATGTTTTTTTTCCTTACATTTTTCTTATATTTTTATAAAATTTAAAAAGCTTATTTTTTATATTTAGTTTTACATATTTTTAAATATTCTATTCATATTCATATTCATATTTGTTTACATATTTACCTGATTTTATCAATATAAATTTTAAATTTTAGTGTTGAATCTAATATTTGAATTCGGAGATTTGCCATAAAACTATGAATATGAATATAAATTAATGGATGAGTTTAGCTACTATATTTTTAAAAGTATTAAATAATTAATATTTATAAATTTTCTATCATTAGATTCATCTTTTTAGTTAATTTTATTTTTTAAATAATATTATTTCACTGATTATTTTTTAACCGCACATCAAACTCAATTCATAAATTATTAATTATATATATTTTTATTCCTACGCATGACACGTGGCAATCGCATGTCCCACATGTCAGTTGTAGTTTATGCATGTTGATGAATACAGATATTCACCGAAATAGTTTTGAAAATAAATCTAAAAAATAAAAATTTGAGGAATTTAAATTTAGATACGAATCCGATAATTTTTTTTTAAAAAAAAATTACAATTTAGGAGCTTTGTTATAATTCTTTTGAAAGGACCAAAAGTGAAATATATTAAAATCTAAAAGGATCAAAATTAAAATTTTAAGTACCAAAGTGAAATAGAGAAAAGTTTCGTACTAGAATGCAATTTCTCCGCATCATCATCATAAGATCCATCCGTTAATTCCATCATCATCATCATCATCATCATCGATGTTATCGTCGTGTATTTTACCAACAGCTAACTAACCCTACCTCATAAGTTAGCTTCCAAACTAAGATAATACAAAATCCCCCCCACACCCCCACATAACAAAAGAGAGAGAGAGAGAGAGAGAGAGAGAGAAAGAGAGAGAGGATTTGAAGAAAAAAATTCACAAAACTTCCTCTCTATCTCTCTGTTTTTCTTTTTTATAGATTTTTCTTTCATTTCCATTAAAGATAGAAAAAAAAAAAAGAAAAAAAAAAGAGAGGAATTGGGATTGAGAATATATTTAATGGATGGGTTCTCTCCATCCTCTCCTCCTCGAATCTTCTGGAACTCGCGCAAGAGATCAGGTTTTTCTCTTCTTCTTCTTCTTTTTCTTTTTCTTTTTTTTTTTGTGGATGTATATCTGCATAGTTCTCACTCCTATTTTGATATTTTTTTATATTTGGAGGAAAAAAAATTGGATGTGTATCATTTTGTGTTATAAAATATTATTTTATATTTATAAACAAATATTATTTTAATTTTTTTTTTTAAAAAAAAAAAAATTAAAGTGGGCATCCGAAGGGCATCCGAAGGGCATCCGAGAGGCATTGGGAAATGTATTTCTCGTTACCGGCTATTGCCGGTTCGAGTCATTACCGTGACCGGCTCTATTTGACTTACAGCAACCGACACGTGTCCGGTTTCATTTTTGTTATGGGTCCCACGACCGAAGAGAAGAATAGGAAAATCCGGGTGTACATCTTACACCCCACTCATTTAGGTATCGTTTGGTAACGGAATAACTAGAACTAGCTATTCTGGGGATAGGTATAAAGTACGGAATAAGAGCAAAAAAGCGTTTGGTTCGGTTCCAGGGATAAGAGATTTTGTGTTTGGTATGAGAATGAGAAATAAGAAGAATAAAGAGGTTGTGATGATGAGAGTGTATTGGAAAGGAAAATAGAAAGAGGAGGGAGAGGGATTTGTGATGATGAGAGTGTATTGGGAAGGAAAAAAAGAGAAATGAGAGAGAGGAATTTGTGATGATGAGAGTGTATTGGAAAGAGAGAAAGGAGGAGAGGAGGGATAGTTTAATAAAAAAAAAAATTATAAAATAATAGATAAGAACTGTTGTTCCAGCTTATTCTGCTTATACTGGAACTACTGTACCGAATAATTCTTGGTGCGTTTGGTAGAATAAAGGGGATAAACCTCTTATTCCCGGTTCTAGCCCCGAAACAAACGATGCCTTAAAGATTAGGAAAATCCTAAGTGTACCTCCCAAATGAGTATACATCTCACACCCCCACCCATTTAAGAATGTGTGTTTTTTAGGGGTCATTTGAGTGACCCCTCATCACACCCCCACTCTTAGATGGGTGGGGGTGTGACATGTACACCCCTTTGGGGCGTACATATAGCATTCCTCATTAGAATATATATGGAAAATGCCTTTTTTTACGTTTGAGGTTTATATTTTACATTCCATCAATTTTGGGGTGGTATAAATTTTTGATCAGTAAAAAAAAATTTACACCTCAAAATGAATGAAATGTAAATCGTACATCTGATTTCGAATATATGGATAGCATTATATATATATATATATATATATATATATATATATAGAGCCCAACTATTATGCTATCGATAGCATTCAGCATTGGGTGCTACTAAAATTTTCACAATTAGATTTATCCTTTGATCACTTTTATCTTTTAAATTATACTATTTTTTTAACCACCTACTAAATTCTAGGAATCCACCATCATCCTAACCACACATTATTTCATTCAAAGATCAAAATTTTAATAGATCAAAATTTTAATAGCAATAATGATTTGGTGCTATTAATAGGATAATAGTCTAGTTATATATATATATATATATATATATATATATATATATATATATATATATATATATATATATATATATATATATATATATATATGCTTTGTTGCCACTCATTTACTTTCGATGATGGAGCTTTTAAAATGATAATCGGCATCGTTAAATATGATTTAGACAATTTAAATTATCTAGAAATTAAATTTTATATCTTTTCGATATTTTTTTCTTATACATAAATTGACACAAAAATGAATGGCTGAAAATGAATATCTTTCAAAATATGATAATAAGAATCTTGTAATCCAAATCGAGTGTATAGATCTTATTTTAAATAGTTTCAATAATTTTCTAATAAAAATTTAATTAATTTAAATTTTTTACACCGTTAAACGAGCAAAAGACATATCTATCATTAAAATTATAAATTTTGCAACTCTTTCATCATTAAGTCAATAATGTCAAAAAGATTTGAAATTTGATTTCTAGATACTTTCAGTAATGTAGATTATGTTCAACGGTTCCAATTGTTAAAGTTTCATCATCGAAAGCAAATAGGTGGCAACGAAGCTCGTTTACTACTGATAGCATTCCAGCTCAATTTTATATATATATATATATATATATATATATATATATATATATATATATATATATATATATATATATATATATATATATTTTGGCATACTCAGTATTTTTAATGATTGAGAGAGAGTTATAGATGAGTGAATAAATTTTAAGAAAAGTTGAATAGGAAATAAAAGAGAATTATTTCCAAATTTTAAGAAATTTTTTTTTATTTCAAAATGGAACTCAGCTAAAATTGCTTCTTCCCAGCACACTTTGAAAGCTCTCTTTCACCTAACAGATTCAAGTTAGTTATAATAATAGCTTATAAAAATTATTCTTTTCCACATTAAGCATATTCTCTTAAATATTTTGAGGAATTTAAGCCCAAATTATTTAATTCTTAAGTAATTCTAATAGTACCACTTGCAAGCTATTTTTTCTACTAATTTTACATCCAAATATTTGTTGCAATTTTTTGCTCAAATATTCCAAATTGTTGCATTCAAGTTCTTTGTGCAATTTATTTAGCTAAATACTGATGATGTGTTACTGATACGACAGTAATGTGATATATTAATTATTCTCATATCATCGGTCATTATATTATTATATTACTATCACATCAGCGACACATCACTATTTAGTCAACCAAATTATATGATAGAATTTGCTTATAATAATTTGAAAAGATAAAGCCAAAAATTGCACCAAAGTAGGAAAAAACCTTTATAATAGTTTCTTAGTAAGGCTAAGGGGAAAAGGTTCAAATTATTTTGCTTCTACTTTGTGGGGCTTAGGAGTTCATTCTTGTTAAATATATTTCTTTTTTTCTTTCGAAAAGTTTTTATTAAATATATTTCTGAGTCGTTTTCTAGTTATCCAATTAAATTAGGTAGGTAATATGGTACCAGAGCCACTTCAAAATCCCTTCAGTTTTAGGAGAAAGTTAAATGTATTTGCCGACGAAATACGATTTCATGTTCATCGTATTTACCGCGCATATGAGAATGGGTGTTACAAATATTTCAAAGACATTTTCTATCGGATTTTAATTGCTACAACTTACACTCAATTCACTAACCTTTGTATTCCTTGATGTTCCATATACAATAAAGTTGCTATTTCATTGTGATCAAAGTGTATGAACACAATTTTATGAGTACTTTTATCCAATTTAATTGAGCAATTTAACAAAGAGGATAAAATTATTTGCCAAACTTTTGATGCAATTTGAAGATCAACCTAAATGCACTACTCTTTATACCTAACTTTTACGACACTCGTGACATAAAAATGGTTCACCTATTGCAGTAATGCAATATCCACAATCGTGTTGTTATAGCGGATCAGAGTCTCGACAGGTTTAACATGCATGTCAAAGATTGTGGGTACGTACCTATCTTAGGAAGAATATGAATATTCTTTCCGAACCTTTTCATTTTTGTTTCAGCAAGCGGTCGGAGCTTGGAGAACGCCCTTGCGGAAGAGAGCTTAAAAGCGCCAAATAGTGATAATAGCCAGTTGCAGGGATCAGATAAAGCAGGCGAGGCTCCGACAGCTACTGCAGATGGAAATGCAAAGCCGGAGCCGAATGAAACCGCGCTCTCCGCCCGTCGGAGAGCCCTCTTTGAACCGCTGGAGCCCGGAAACGGCCGCAGCATCCGCGCAGAGGACCTCCTCCCGCCTCCGGACTTCGACTCCACCTCGTACCCTAAAGGGTGGTTGGTAGGCAAGAAGCGCAAGCTCGTGAACGTCGACGTCGTCGAGAGCATGCGGCGGATCGCGATCCAAGAAATGAACAGAAAGGTCTGCTTGTTTTGTCAGGATAGATTGCATTGACAAGTTGACAGTTCCTGAACTCTCTGCGCCCTTTCATTTTAGTCTTTAAATTTTAGAATGATATAAAAATGAAAAACTGCATGACTATTATATATGACAATATACTCGGTAGCGAAGCGCGTTCTCTTGCAACACCGAGAGAATCTTCGGATATTCGAATGTGTAACTTTCACATTGTAGCCGTAGCAATAGCTGAATTTAGAAGTTTTCAAGTGGAGGTCAAAAATAATAGAGTAAACTTCGAAAACTACACTTTTCTCTGATAGAATCATCAACTGGGTTGAAACAGGACCGAGAGATCAACGGGCTGAACGAGCAGTTGGAGGAGGATTCGAGAGCCCTCGAGCATCTGCAGCAGCAGCTGCTTCAGGAGCGGAGCAAGCGGACGGAGGTCGAGAGAGAGAAAGCGATGCTGCAGGAGCAGATCTCCATGCTCGTGACCATGCTCGACGAAAACCAAGCGGTCGATGACGAAGTCGAAGACGAGCCTCCTGCGGATTCTTGATACTCTTTGTGACTTTGGTTTTTTCAGTTCATTGAGATCATGTATCCAGTATATATGTTGGTGATGCCCATAGTGTCCAAAATTGAGGTGTATGTTGCAGCTCATAGCAGGAGATGCATATAGATAAGGTGTTATATATATATATTACCTTTATTTTGTAAACTCATTTTGGATAGTGTCTGTGATATAGATCAATACATACATATATATATATATATGTTTATTTGTTTATATGTCTATAACTCGACTCGCATGGCTTGAACTATGTAGTGCTTGTTTGGCTCAGCTTTTAGAGAAGGAAAGAAGCTTAAAAACATGTTTTGTAATTCTTTGAACCTATTAATAATTCAAAACTCTGGAATGTTATCGATAGCAAACTGATACGTTGCTGCTACTCATTTATTTTCGATGATCGAGCTTCCAAATTGATCATCGGTATTGTAGCGTATGATTTAAATCATTAGAAGTATCTAAACATCAAATTTTAAATCTTTTATGTAAAAAAATTTAAATTAATTAAATTTTAGTTAAAAAAAACTTAAACTATTTAAAATAAGATTTATACTCTCTCGATGTTGATTACAAAACTTCTATTATCACTCTTTGAAGGATATTTATTTTTCGCCATTTATTTTTTTGTCCACTTGAGATTATCGAAAAAGTATAAAATTTAATTTTCAAATAGTTTAAATGGTATAGATCATATTTAACCTTCGTTACTGTAACTAACACAAAACCTGTCATATTGTGATCATGCAGGAGAATTGAAGCCAATTCTACTACTACATACATGAGACAGCAAGCAACATGGAGATCATCATGTGTCCATGTGAAAAGGACTAAAAAAACAAAAAGAATCATTAATTTGTCATTAAATGTTGATATCGTAATAATCAACAAATTTTACCACTATATGAATAGAATGGAAGAAGCATTATCTTCACAGTAAACTCTAGAACTAAAACAATGCAGTAAAAAAAAAGAAGAAAAAAGAAAACAAATCTAAATTATATTTCTCTGGCATAAGTCCTCAACTCTTTTCAATAAGTTTGGCCAGCTCGTCATCGTCTGCTTCTGATTCAGGAACTTCAATTTTCTCATTTGCGATGAGCGCTTCGGCAGGAAGAACACTTGGATAACTTTTGCTGACAAGCGAGACGAGTTCGATATCATCTCCTCCTCCTCCTCCTTCATCAAGTACTTCATTACTGATAACACCATTTTCCGTGAGCATCTCCATAGGAAGTATAGTAGAATTTTGGTTACTTTTAGGCACTAGAAATAGTAAACTCAGCGGTAATAATCTCATAATGTTCCGAACCAAAATGGCGGCCCACAAATTCCTAAATTCCGTTCTCGTGACCTTGAGCATCTGAAGAAGAAGCCCGCCACCCCAGGAAGAAGTAAGCAATCCGGCATTGTCGACAGACATAAGAAACGCGAAAAAAGTGCCTTCGATTCCCGTGGGACAAAGCTTGGAGCTAAGTACTAAAAGTGGCATCCACTTAAGCTGGTTGACCAATCGAGATACGCCCTCATCAACCACCGCAAAGAAGTAATTCGAGATCCCGAGTTTCAAATTTAAGCGAAGTATTAGTATGAGATCGAGCATTCCAGATACGCTCGAGAGTATTTGGCTCCAGAAAAGCAAGCCACGAAAAGGGTAGTCCTTGAGTGAGTTTTGATAGAGTATAACAGCAAGCAGCGAACCAACCGAACCAATTGAAAAGATTAAGCCAATCGATTCCTGCATCGAGAGCAACTCTAGTTACCTTTGATATACTTACTTTCATACATGCCAACTTACTCAAGCTACTCTTTCAAGGGCGCAAGTGAAAATTCAAATTTCCAGGAACATACGAATGTGAAATCGCCGTTCAGTTTTCGGAAAGAGGCTTTAAAAGACATTTTACCTCGGAGAAAGATAGTCCCGAAGTCGTGTCGGTGTACCAATAGAACATCCCTTCTTGGATGTTCAAGCTTAGCGCAAGAGATATAAACATATAAAGGCACGGCCTCCACACCTCGGCGCATTTTAACGTCGCCCACATAGTTTGGCTTGCTTGAAGAAACTTTTGGTAGACCTGATACCAATCGAAGAGTTCGAGGAAGCAATTAAGCATCGATGAGAAAGTAAAAGTAAAAAAAATACAAAGGTAAGATGAT
Organism: Tillandsia leiboldiana; assembly: GCA_029204045.2. Taxonomy (NCBI): domain Eukaryota; kingdom Viridiplantae; phylum Streptophyta; class Magnoliopsida; order Poales; family Bromeliaceae; genus Tillandsia; species Tillandsia leiboldiana. The sequence continues at coordinate 43,244,183 of CM055070.1, forward strand.
ATTTAAGGCTTACCAACTAGTCTCACCTGCTCATAGGCGAAGTTTGGGATGTGAGTTTCCTTCAGAAGCATTCCGACTGTAAGAACCAATGCAGATGGTATACTTAGTAATCCGAGCACTCCCTTTCGACATTTACAAATTAATGTCAGTTGATTGCAAAAAGAAAGAGATATTTTCATACATTTATATGTATCCCTGCAGAATCTAAATTTAATTTCTCACATATATACCTTTTGCACTTACACATATGTCTCACTGGTAAAGAGAAAAAAAAAAATGGTTTCAATCATGGGATATGTCTCACCTGCGAACCAATCGCATGAACAAGAAGGCCGCTTATGGAGAATCCTAAGAGGCCTCCTATAGACGAACTCAAGCCGCATAAGCTTTGCATGTCAGAAGCGAGAGAAGGATGGGTAATGCTGTTCTGCGCGACGCACGCGTCGATTGTGACATCAGCTATTGCCACGCCCGCGCTTCCTGCAGTCATCGCCAGCACCGCGAACAAGACGGGCAGTTTGTCGTGTAGGGAGAGCGTAAGCATAGAAACAACCCCCAAAAGACCTGCATTTTTCGCATTTCAAAATAAAAGAGTAAATCATTAACACTTGATGTAGTAGAGAGACAGAGTAAAAAATGTACCAACAAAATTGAAAAAAAAGTTGCGGCAATCAAAGAAGAATAAGTATCGGGGGGGATAACATACTGTTCGCTTCTTAGTGTGCTTGAATGAGCTAACAATTTGCAATCGGAAAATCGTGGGAAAACACCATTTCCATAGTTTTCCTTTTCCAGATAAAAAAAATATATCAAGTAATACTACTTTTCATAGAAACCAATCAACCAACCAACCAACCAACCAACCGCGCGGAAAATACTTTTCCAGCCAGAAAACTGTTTGTTTTATGTAACGACCCGGCCCACTAGCAATAATAACTCGTTGGGCCCAAACCACAGTCCAAAATGCTTAAGCCCAGTTATTATTACTAGTGTCCATGTCTCATATAAATCCAATCACAATTCTATCCACATCCGATGTGGGACTATTGGGGGCGTCACAGACTCCCCCCGTTTAGGCCTGACGTCCTCGTCAGCCCAAACACACACACAGCAGCCCAAGATCACCAGGCGATGTGAGACTCGTCTCGCTAGCCCTGTCATCTAGACCCAGGCTCAGCCGAGACTCGCCGCACACTTCCGGCTGGTTATTGGCTCTGATACCAAATATAACGACCTGGCCCACTAGCAATAATAACTCGTTGGGCCTATATTCCTGAAGAGCGATTCGCAAACAGAATTGCCGGATCTTAAGCAGCAATTGTACAAAGATTTCAGCATGAACATAGGATTGGCAATTGAATACCTAGAATCAACTTCACTAGCCAAGCATTGATGATAGAAACAACAACAACAACAACGACGAGTTTCGCAAGAGAAAATGATGATATGATAAAATGAGCAAAAATCGTAAATGCGGAGACAAACAATATTGTACAGGGTAAGTAAGATTGATATGAATTGCCTGCTAAAATGAAATAAGGGCGCCTCTTGTATCCGGCCACGGGAAGAACATCGGTGAGGAGGCCCCAAAGAGGCTTAATGATCCAGGGAATGTTGGTGATCCCCTGATAAACCTGCGCAGCCGATGGTTGCACTCTCTGAACATCTTTCCAGTAGTAATCAGATGCAACTCTCGACACGGCGCCGCCGAAACCCTGGCTAATGCCATAAACTGTGACCACACCAAACACAAAGCTCCAATGCAGTTCCTCAGCAAGCATTTTGAACCAAAGCAAGGGGGACCAATTTGATTCCTTGTACTCATCTTCTGGAGCTTCTTTTGCCTCCTCAAAGCACTCCTCATCCCCACAAATTGGGGGAGAGGGATGTGGCCCCATTTTGGGAGCTACCTACTACTCTTTTGAATTCCTTGCAGATCAAAGAGTGAACCTTGAATCTACGTGCAAAAGAAGAGATTTTTTCATGGCTTTAATGGGATTTAACCAATAGCCATTTGGAAAAACTCGATGAAAACCCCATCATTGAACTCGGTCCCCAAATGCGAAGCTCAAATCTCGCACAAAACTCACAAAATTTAAGCTCAAACAAAAAACAGGGATTTTTAGATCCCAAGGGGCATCAGAAACCAATTTCCCCAAATGGATCTTCCTTTTTCGATCCAATCACCTCGAAAAAAGGATCAAAATACGAGATTTTCACATGCCCAGCGACCAGAAACAGCAAAAAAAAAAAACCAAAAAAACTACAAATTTGAACAAAAAATGGATTCAATGCGCGAAATTAAGCTCTAGAAGAAGCAAAAAAACGCGCGCGAGGGAGAAAAATCACACAAATTTTGTGGAAATGCGCTCGAAATAGGAGAAGAGAGAGAGAGAGAGGGTTTGAGAGATTAAGGAGTAGGAATTTGACTAACAGAGGCGTTTTTAGTTTTAATTTAATTCGTTACGTAAAGGGGTGATATTTTTATTTTATTTTTTATTTATTTATTTAATTTTTAGAGATTTATTATTCGCAAGATATATTGATCTCCGGACACGTGGCACGATACCATTGGCTTGTTAAGCGGACCTGGTACCTATATTTTTGGCTCCTGTTTAGATAAATTATTTGCATAGACCAAGTGTATGAGTATAAATAAGTGTATAACTAATACACCACGCCAATCAGAATCTAATTCATCAGATATAATTTATAGAGATAAATGTATACCATTTATAAAAAAAAATTTAGAGATTTGGTACGTAGGATGATTGGCGTATATCTGTGTCGTGTGGGTATCGGATCTAGATTCGTGTCAGAATCGAATACTACTTATCGGATTATTGATGCTAACCATTAATTTTAAAAGCTTGAGTTATTAGAAATATGTAACTAATTTACTTAAAGCGTACAGACATATTGCCCACGGATCTCGACCAGTCTCAATCTGTATGGACGTTAGGTCTACTGTTCGGCCTCTTACCGTTAAATCTATTATGGACTGCAATCCCACTCAACTTATTGGATTTACCAAACTCAATTTATTAATCTCCTGAATCTACTGTCACGAGACAAAAAAATTGACCTATTTTTAACTCATAAATAAATAGCCACTCATAAATAAATAGCCAACCAGAGAGAAAATACTGTGATATTTTTGTATTATTTCTAATGATAAAAAATCTAAACCACCGGTGTAAAGTTTGTAACTTTTAAAAATCAATTTTTATAGTTTTACATATTATATTTTTATTATTGAAATAATCTCAAAATTAATAATTTGTTTGCGTAATACCACTAGAATATCAGACGAACCAATCCCAACAAAATTAAAATATCGTAATCTATTAAAAATAATTTACAAAAAAAAATAAAAACTTAGTATATTTAAAATCATTCGGGTGCAGATCTTTTTTTTCATACTGTTAATTTTTAGGATTATTTATGCATTGGTGATATGTGAATAAAACTTATAAACTTATATGTTTTTAATTATATTTATTGGATTTTTTAAAAGGGGATTTATATTTACTGGATTAAATATTTTAATTTATAATATCAACCAGTAAATATTGAGTGAGGTGTATGAGATGTACGGATACACCGGGTGTAGATAATATTTTCCACGTGTGTCCGATGAATCGGTGGAAAATACTATTGGGTGGACCAAGTCCACCACGGCATTCAAAGAACCGGTCTACAATTTTCATTTTCCTAAAAGAGTACTTGGAATTGGGAGGATTTTTTTTTTTTGAAAATATTTTGTAAAATTTGGATTGAATTTGGATTGAATTAGCAACTTAAATTCACACTAATAATTTTAATGGTAAAAATGAAAAATACATATAGTGTTTCTGTGATTATAATATTTGTGTTTTGAGTACACAAATTTTTAATTCAAATTGATTCAACATTTTTTTAAAAAAAAAATTAAGTCAAATCATATCCAATCAGATTTAGAATCTGCATACTTTATTTTAAACTAGGTCTAAATCCGGACACAATATATTGTTCAAAGTGTGGATTATGATTACTAATAATTATATATTCTATTTTAGAAAATAATAATATGGAAGTAAATAGTTTTGTTTACTTAAATATTATAGCTCAGCTAAATCATATCCTAGAGTTTGGGATTTCACTTTAAGATTCGAGCGGGGAGTTTTAGGAGACCGGTCCATGGTGGACCTGGTTCAAGTTAGGTTGGACAATATAAGACATGTTTTGTGTGTGTGTGTGTGTGTGTGTGTGTGTGTGTGTGTGTGTGTGTGTGTGTGTGTGAGAGAGAGAGAGAGAGAGAGAGAGAGAGAGAGAGGAATCCAAGGGTTAAAATAAATGGAAGAGCTAGTCAAATGAAGCTTTTCAAATTTTTAAAATATTATTGGTTGGTAGGTACATACCTAAAGCCAATTTGCATTAAAAAAATTTAATAATTTTGTATTTTTATAAAATAATTTATTTTTAAAAAAAAAAATTATGTATTAGGTTTATATTTTTAGTAAGTTGATCAAAATATTTTTACTATTTTTTCTCTTATATTTCTCTGTCATTATTTTTTTTTTTTTTCTCTTCGTCTTTTTGTTCTCCCCGTTTCTTTTTCTTGTTCTTCTTATGCTTTTTCTCTCTCCTCTTCCTCTATCGTCCCCACGTTGAAGCCGCGCTCATTTCTCTTCTCTCGCCCACACCTCTGTTGACTCCGACTGTGACGACGTGATTTTTAGATATGACACATATCATAAAAATGAGACTACAGCAAAGGACGTGGCCTTAAACGACGACACCAACAAGGGTGCCACATGAGTTGAGAATGACGGGAAGGAAAAGCATGTCGGAACGGGAACGGCTACTATGGAAGAAGGCAAAAGAAAGGGCACGATAATAAAAAAAAAAAAAAGATGCAAAGAGTAAAGGGTGGAAGAAAAAGAAGAAGAAGAAGAAGTAGAAGAAGAAGAAGAAGAAATATCTTTTTCTAGAAAGGTTGGTATGTGTTGCGGCCACTATAGAAAGGATCAAGAAATAGAAAAAAGAAAGAAAAAATTACGCTACTTGAAACAAAGTTGCACTAGCTGTTTGAAACAAAGATTATCCTTACCCTAACATGCTCTTCCTCCTCGTTGTTCTCAAATCCTGCAACACCTTATACGCAGACGCCATCGCCGTCAACAGCCACAACCCCCGCCGCAACCTCACCTCCGCAATTTGTGTCATATTCGAGCCCACGTCGCCGCCACCAACATTAGCAGAGATGTAGGCGAAATAGGAGAGAAAAACGCGACATAAAAGTAAAAACGATGGATGAAGATGAGGGAGAGGAGAAAGGAGGAGAATGAAAGGAAGAATGAAAAGAAGGAGGAAGGAGAAGAAGAGGGAGGAGAAAAAAGGACGAAAAAAAAAAAAGAAAAAAAAGAAATATTTCGATCAATTTAATTAAAATATAAAGCTAACCTGCAAAATACAAAAAAAAAAATATGATCTATTTTTATAAAAACACACACACTCGTTAGATTTTTATACAAATTTGGCTTATATCTAATATATCTTTTCATAAATTTATGTAAAAGTAATATGTAGGGTTGATTCTCAAACTATGAGACGTATGGCATTTTGATACTAAAACTTTAAATTATTATAATATTTAGTTTAATTTTTTAAAATTATTATAATTAAAATTTATAATTTAATTTAGTTGATTAAATATTAATATATTACTAATATAAAAGTAATATAATAATATTATAATTTATAATACGTGCAATAATTTAAATACTACATCACTTTTACATCAGTGATGCGTTAATATTGAGTTAACAAAATAAATTATGAAATTTGATCGCAATAATTCAGACAGTTGAAGTCAAAAATTATAACAGAATAAAATTTAATGACTAAAATATCATCAACCTTATAGTTTAAGGACCAAACGAGCAATTTACCCTTTAGACAATGAAAAAAAACGTGCATCGCTCGACAAGAAAAATATTTCTTATATACTTCAAAAAGGATGTATATCTTACATTTCATTCATTCTGAAATAAAATAAAATAAATATTATTACTAATTTTAAAATAATCAATAAAATACACTCCACATATAAATAGCATTGCTCTATACACAATGAAAACTTAGTCCTCTGCTTGGCCATCTTGAGTTAGAAGAGACCAAAAAGAAAATTTATAAAAAGGGGCTCAGCTAGAACATAATTTAAGAGCACTTTTGACTCTGATCCAAATGTAGTGTAATTTAAATAGTGCCTTTAGAAAATATAATAAAAAATTATTATATAATTTATATTGTAGCTTTGTTTTTTGAGAGAGGGATTTTCTCAAGAGCAATGCTATCTGTACATTTTATTTGCGATATACGATATTTATTTTATTCATTCTAGAGTAGGGATTCTTTTACTCGTCATTTCGAAATGACGAGTAAAATTTATTTTATGCTAAGATAAATGATATGTAAAATGAGCATTGCTACATGTACACCCTGAAGGGGTGTACATCCTACATCTCCACCTCTTTAATGATGGCGATATTTTTTACGGGTCACATTAAATGACCCCTCATCACACCCCCACCTTTGGATGGGTAGGGATGTGAGATGTACACCCCTTACGGGTGTACAAGTGGCATTTTCCATGTAAAATATACCGTTTGTTTGGAATACAATCAATATTTTTCTTTTCCTTATCTCAATGGCCTCCTATATAAAAAATTCTTTTAATTATCCTCCTGCACTTTCTTATTATTTGAAACAAGTCCTAAAATTGGGACTATTATTGAATTCACATGTAAAACTTTACAATGCAGTAGAATCATGTAAGTTAATAAATTTACTTAATAAACCATCAATTTTGATAGTGTACCCGCGCTTCGCTGCGGTAACTAAAAAATAATTAGACATCAGACATAATGTATTATATTTGTAAGTTAGAAATAGTTAGGCATATTATATTTAATTTAAATTAGTTTCTTGAGAAAACATCTAATATTAAAAAAAATAAACTGCATGAAGGACAAGCATTAATTCTTCATTTGCTCTCTCTATTAGAGGGTCTTGCTTCATCAAAGCTACAATCAATGTAAATAATTTGATATTCAATGTAAATAATTTGATATCATAAATAAATTATAATTATATATATAATAGTAAATGATTAAGTAGCAAAACCAATTTAGATTAGATATCTTACGTAAGTGTAATGAGGATCATATTCTTTATATTTAATTACCTTCTTTACTTCAAATTCCAGTGTAATGGTATAATGTACTAAGAGAATTAATATTTATAGAAATCTTAGAGACAGAAAAAGAGAATAGCTATAATAGTAAATCTGGCATAATCTAACCAAATCTAGAAATCTTAGGGACAGAAAAAGAGAGTAGCTATGATAGCAAATTTGCTGCTCAAAATCTTTAGGAATTAATCATTTTCGAAAATATTACATCAATCAAATCAATGTTTATAGAAATGATGAGTATATATTTATAGTAATCTTAGACTCTATAATGATTTTAGAGATAAGAAAAGAAAGGAACATAATGAGGGAATCATTATTGATAGAATTTTTAGGAACAGAAAAAGAGAGTAGCTATGATATAGCAAATCTGTCATAATCTGACAAAATCTGTTCAAAATTTTTAGGAATTCATCATTTTCCAAAATATCACATCAATCAAATCAAATCAAATCAGATATTTAACTATTAATCTTACAAAAATCTTATATATAATATTTTTATTCCTAAATTTTAACTGATATATAATAATATTTTTATTCATAAATCTTAACTGACAAAATCTTTTCAATATTTTTGAGAATTCATCATTTTCGAAAATATTACATCAATCAAATCAAATCAAATCAAGTATTTTTAACTATTAATCTTACAAAATCTTATATATAATATATATACAATTTGGAAAATTAACGGTCATCATCTTACAAAATCTATTATATATATTTATAGTAATCTTAGACTTTATAATAATTTTAGAGATAGAAAAGAGAATAACATACTATACTAAGAGAATCATTATATATAGAATTCTTAATGATAGAAAAAAAAAGTAATTATGATAGCAAATCTGTCATAATCTGGCAATCTGTTCAAAATTTTTAGAAATTCATTATTTTCGAAAATATCACATCAATCAATCAAATCAAATCAGATATTTAACTATTAATCTTACAAAATCTTATATGTAAATCTTATATATAATATTTTTATTACTAAATCTTAAATGATATATAATAATATTTTTATTCCTAAATCTTAACTGATAAAATCTTTTCAACATCTTTGAAAATTCATCATTTTCAAAAATATTACATCAATCAAATCAAATCAAATCAAGTATTTAACTATTAATCTTATAAAATCTTATATATAATATTTTTATTCCTAAATCTTAACTGAAATTCTAATATATTAATTTAATCTTACAAAATCTTATATATAATATATATATACAATTTGAAAAATTAACGATATCTCAAAAATATATGCCATCATCTTACAAAATCTATTATATATAAAAAAGAATTCATAAACTTGAATATATTAAATTAGAAATTTTCAAACATTGGTATTTTAAATTAGAAATTTGACATTTAAAATTAAATAACATCACTTCAAATTTATACATAATAAACTAATTTAGACTTTAAATTCAAAATTTAAACTCAAAGTGGACTTTGAATTATATATTTGAAATAAAATCATATTTAATAAAATAAAGTACAAATTTCAATTTTAATTAAAAATTTGAGATCCTAATCTATTTAATGAATTAATAGTAAATAATTTTTCTAATATTTTTATGCCAAAATATATTTATAATTAATGAAAAATTTTAAAAACTAATTTCAAACTTAAACTCAACTTTGAATTCAAATTAAAATAAAAATTCAACATCAAATTCAAATATTAACTTATATAATTCATAAAATTTAAAATTTAAATTTTAAAATATTTGTATGTTATATTTCTTATATATAATATTTTTACTCCTAAATCTAAACTGAAATTTTAATATGTTAATTTTAAATAAAAATTTTAACACATTACTATTTTGACTCAACTAAAATTTGCATATATTAATTTAAAATTTAAATTTTAAATTATTGGTATGTTAAATTTAAAATTACTGTATCATATATAACTAAATAAATCGAGAGATGAGACAGAAAGAGAAAGAAGAACCGTCGGATTGATCGCCAAGACAATCAGAGGGCGAAGGAGAAAGAGGATCCCAACAGGCCGACGGGCAACTAGCACGCGAAACACAACCCGACCATCGCATTCATTGGCAAGGCAATCGAACGGCAAAGAAGCGACAGAAAGAGAATCCCAACAGGCCAACGTGCAAGTGGCACACGAAACCCACAATCAGAGGGCGAATGAGGCACATACAGAGGATCCCAACAAGTCGACGGGCAAACTGTGATGACCCGATTTTCCGTAGAGGTTTACAGTGTAAGCAGCGACTTTTGGAGGTTTACTCTGTGTGTTGGAGGTGTCTATGCACGAATCAGACTCAAGGAGTGGACCCCGCGCGAAAAACGGATCAAGTTAACCTTTCGGATGCTTCCGCCAAAAAATAAAAGTGGATTTTGGCAAAACGGATTGCGGATTTGGATTCAGCGCGCGAAAACGGTTAAGGTTCGCTATTTGCTTGTATTTTTCTGAGTCCGGACGCATGAAAACTGGTAACCGAAAGTTTTTCTGTGTTTTCAGGTGCATGGAGGTGCCGTGGACCGCCGGATGCCACGTGGCGGAACGTGGTTGGGCCGGTGCAGCAGACTCGGTCCATGCGGGCAGCGCTGGCAGGCGCGTGGGCGGCGTCGACGAGCGCGCGGGCAGCGATCGGGAGTGGTTAAGGGGCGTCACGTGTCACGCGCCCATTGGCGCGCGGATCGCCCTATCGAGGCGCGACACGTGGCAGCCGGATCGGGGCGCCAGCGCGAGGCGGGCGCGCGTGGATGCGTGACGCGTGGCAGCCCGGGGCGCGCCCGTGGGCCGGCCTGTTACTGTAGCACAGGGTTTTCTTCTTGCCTTTTTTTTTCTCCTCCATGGCTTGTTTTAGTGAGCTTTTTTCTTCCATTTTTCCTCCTTTGGCTTGTGTTTCTTTAGAGGGATTTTTACCGGTGGTTCATCTACTTCCCCACTACAACACTGGATTTTTGGGAGATTTTTGGAGGCCATTTTGATCACTTTCTTCATCATCTTGGAGGACCTCACCATTGTTGCACTCACTGCCCATTTCGTCGCGTTTCCGCGCAAAAATTTCACAAAGCTAACCAGATAGAGTTTTGACCTGATTTTTGGTTCTGCGATTTCACAAGAGGTAGGCCTACAACTTTAGTATTCAACTCTCCCCTTAGATTATGAGATTTTACATAATTTTTAAGCTATCTTTGGGACCCTTTGTTTCAGCTTGGGATTTTGGACAGTCATCAGTGTTTTGGCTGCTCTGGACAGTAGGATGGGAATTTTGAGATGATTTTTGTGGAAAAATTTTCAGGACTCGAAAATCTACAACATTGGTATGTATCATTTCTCCTAGATCCAAGATTTTCTTGGAGTATAATTATCATCTTTGGAACTCTTGTGTTCTGATTTAAGCATTGGACGGTTAAGAATGAGATTTGTATAATCTAAAGTAATTATGGGTTTTCTTCTTCATCCGAGCTTGGATTTTGGAGTTCTTTAGCTCGATTCGCATCTACTCGTGACAAGGAATCCAATGGTACCTCTCTTGCTGGATTTGGAGCACGTTTGGCTAGGTAACATTATTGATCTTCTCAGCGTTGTTTTAAGGGTTACAGCTGATTTCAAATGTAGCATTATTTTGATACTTGGACATTGGGAATGCGGCAATTGATGTAATTCTTGGTTAATTTCGGAATTTTAAAGTTTGGACATCTTACTAAGATCAAGGTGAAGATTTCTCCTTTTGGTTTCAGCTTAAAATTCCTTATGGATTGTTCTCTTTAATTTTTGTAAGTTTATGTTGGGAATTGGTGTAAACTTGAGACAGCAATGTGATGTTTGCTTCATTTGAATTTTAAGGAGAGTTAATGGTGGATTTCTGAAGATTTGGAGATGTTTGTATGAAAGATGATATCTTTGTTTTACTGTTGGGGACTTTATCTCGAGGTATTTGGGGCTGCACTTACATCTTATTTAGCTTAGTCTTACTCGTTGAAATTCTGGAATTTAATCGCGCAGCGTGCATTATTTCAGTGATTGCGCCCAATCCGTGTGGCGGAGTTGGATGATTTTTGCGGCATCGGAGTTCTGAGAGGATAAGGATTACTCACGCCAAAATTCAGCTTGATCGGGCAACGGATCGATAAGTTTCAGGTGGGTTGTTGTTTTGTCTTCGAAACCAGCGGACGGTTCTCTAATTCTTTATGTTAGTATGCATGCATGTTTTGTGTACCAAATATGTGGATAAGATGTAAGCTTGGTAAATTATATTAGTATAATAAATTGCAAGAAAAATATATCCATGTTATGCCTAATGAGAACTTGCAAGATTTAGATATTCATGTTATGATTAATGAAAGCTTACCTAAGGGAAGTGTTACCCTATGTGATTGATAGCATGTATAATTTAATGTATAACCTATAGGATTGAGATGTAAGCATGAGAAATGGTCTAGATTATGTGGATTGATGCTTACTTGATAAATTGTTTATGCTTTGGTGGGTTTGAGAACTCGCATTTAGTAAAGTGGTTATGTTCATCTTATGCTAGTTGAGACATGTTTAGGAAGATAATATTCACATTGGTAGTTATTAGAGATTATGTTGGATGCAATACCTTTTACTGATATTTGAGCTAGTATCTTGTATGATAGGATCAATTGATGGATTATCACTCTTATAAATAATATTTTGGAACTTGACCTAGCACCCCATCATATGTTGCATGTTTAACCAGACTAGTAGAGAATCTTCACTTGGGTTAGGTTCTTTTATGCTTTAGACATCCCACTCTTTGCATCTTTTCCTGGACATAGAGTTTCCTCACCCGGGTAGTGGGCCGAGTGGTCGGGTTATTGTGGGACGTATGTTGCACTCTTGCCTGGGGGCTGAGTGGAGTCTGGTAGTGGAGATCAGAACAGTGCTAGGGTTGTTGGGAGTCGTTTGGGTAGACGATGGTCCCGGGCCGTCAAGTATCTTCCGGCCAGTGTTGTTGGGAATCGTTTGGGTTGACGGTGGTCCCGGGTCGTTGAGTGTCGTCCGACCTGTTTTGCTAGCCCCGCGTTGTGGGTCGATCCCGCTATTTTGCTAGCCCCGCGTTGTGGGTCGATCCCGGCTGTGGAGTATCTCCAGCCTGTGTGTTTAGCGTGGCGAGTTGGTTGAGTTCACTAGTGTCTCGAGATTCATGAGAACTTATTAGCTGAGTCGTAGAGAGTACTCCGACTGTTGTGCGAGATGTTTGAGGATCTTGAGTCCTCTGTTCTGAGAGTGAGCGTGGATTTTGATTATAACCTGCAGGAGCCACTTTGAGCTCGACAGAGATGCGCGGATACTTTCCTCGGTGGGGTCGCGCCCCTCGAGTGACGCTCCGGAGCTAGACCTGTTACTTTGCTATCGCGACTTGTCGATGCTGTCCCTCTAGCTGGGCCTTTTTTTAGGCAGTCACGGACGCAGTCCCTCTGGCTGGGCCTTTTTTAAGCAGTCACGGACGCCCTACTTAAGTCCAGTCCTCCGTGGATGTAATGGCAGTAGGTGGGCGCAGGCTTGACTGGACCCTATGTGGCAGTCAGTTCGATTGGGTCGATTGAGCACCTTGTGCTCGAGTGGTTGCATATATTTTCAACTGTATCACCCCTTGAGCATTTAGATAGAGGCATAGTAACTGTAGAGTTATTTCCAGTTTTTCTTATACAGTTTTTACTGTACCGTTATCTTGTGCCTCTTGTAGACTTAGTGGGCTGACCGTTGTTCTTGGAGACGGTGCCCACTGAGAACTACATGTTGGTGTAGTTCTCACACCATTTGTCGGTGACAGTTTTGCAGAGACCCCTTCACTCGATCCTGCCCCTGCTGTTGCTGCTTCTTCTGATCGTGGCGAGGGAGTCGCAAGCTAGATCCCTACCTGTCCTTGGAGAGTAGCTGTACCCCCTGTTCTTGGAGGATTTTAGTACAATCAGTTGAATTTGTATTTTACTCTTTTGAGAGTTGTCTTTATTTTCGAGAGACTGATGTATTGTTAGGATATGACTTCTACCGTGAGCTTGTACACTTATGTATTGTTATTATTTTAGTTTACCTCCCATTTTGGACTCTTAGATGTTGTATCAGAGGATGATGTATGTTGACCATTTTCTTTTGAGAGTTGGATCTTGTATTTTTTTGTTCCGTTGTACAGTGGTTTAGATTTCACTTTTTCAGCGGTTTACTTTCCAGCTCTGATATCTGTTTAACTGTAGTTCTATCATTTTGCAGGTTTGACGCTTCGCCTATGCGGGATTTTTCCGTATGGGTGGCGAATCTGTTGGCGAACCCAGGTCGCAGTTTCGACCCCGGGGCGTGACACAAACGGCACGCGAAACCCAACCCGACCCTCGGATTGATTGCCAAGGCACCGACGGGCAAGTAGCACACGCATGCGTCGTCCGATTGATCGGCAAGAGAGTGGATGAGGCAATCGGACGGCGAAGGAGGCACAAAGAGCGAATCCCAACAGCCCGACGGGCAAGTGGCACACGAAACCAACAATCGGAAGACGAAGGAAGCACATACAGAGGATCCCAACAAACTGACGGGCAAGTAACACACGAAACCCAACCCGAGTCGAAACTCAACCCGAGGCGAAGCCCAATATGCGTCGTCCGATTGATCGGCAAGAGAGTGGATGAGGCAATCGGACAGCGAAGAAGGCACACGGAATCCAACCCATGCGTCGTCCGATTAATCAAGAAGGAGAAAGAGATAGAGCGGGGTGGCTAGGAGTCGGAGGACGAATGAGAGAGAATGAGAAGACTAAGAGTCGGAGGACGAAGGAGAGAGAAGGAAAAGGCTAAGAGTCACAGATAGTGAGAGACAAGTTGGAGCTAGGAGTCAGGGGGGAAGGTTAGGAGTCAGAGAGAGAGAGAGAGAGGGAGGGAAGGCGAGGAGGGCCAAGCCAGGTTAGGAGGGCCATGTCAGCACAATGCATAAGAGCACGCCACATCAGCGAAATGCATAGGAATACGATACGTCAGCCCGGAAGAACAACCAAATATAGATCGCATAGATTAGTAAAATAAAAATTCTCTTTTACCTAATTTTTTTATCTAATATAAGTTACAAATTAAATAGATATTAAAATATGCAACACTATGATATACAAACTAGATTTAGTATAATTTTATAACATAATTCGCTGATTATTCCAAATTTTTGATCTTGCTTGAGGACTAAATTATGTAAAATCTCTCCAAAAATATTATAAAATTTTATATTTTACTCTCTCAAAATTCAAATCGATACATTTAGCCTTCCTTCGGTTGTTCTGACTATGTTTTATAATTTATACTAAAAATATATTTTAAACGATATAAATATATTAAAAAATATTTTTTTTTATAGAACAAATAAAAATAATTTAATTATTTTACACTCTCCATTAGAGTCTAGATCTCCTAAAAATATTTTTTAAAATTTTATAAAGATAAAATATAAATTTTTAAAAATTAGAAAAAGAAAGTAAAAAAAAAAACGGATAATTACGTTACAAGGAGATTTTCTATATTTTAGTCTTATTTGAAATAATGACAAAATGTATGAAGCAAATTAATGCAATTTTGAATACAATGAGGTAAATGAGATATAGCCTAAAGTGCAAGAAAAACTTACATAATTGAGCCGAAAAAGCAAGATCCCCAAGTCAAAACCAAGTTCTAAAAGATCTGGGAGTCAAAATTTCCGCAAATTTGGAGTGAATTCGACAGTCAAAATGATATCAACTTACTTCAAAAGAGTAGTATCTTCTTGCATATGTTTAAACAGAGAACAAGAGAAACATTCATGAAGATGCAATCCCCTTTTAAGAAGTAAAAGTTTCATAAACTATGCCAATTTAACCTCAAAAAGGGCATAAACTCCAAACCAAGAACAGTGCAGATTCATGAATATCTTATTCAGCACATTTCATTTCTTTTATGTATTCTAGTAATGTCTACAAGTGCAGAGTACATAACAAAGTCGACTAGTTATTTATATTGAAAAACGATGAACCACCATATGCGAAAGGCATCTATCCATGAAAATCTGAACTATTACAACTTCAGAAATCAAAATAGTAGATCATATGCAAAGCAGATCTGGAAAGTTACACTTCACTTATTGAAATTATAAACTCTATGACAGAATATTTCAGGTCTCTGATCCAATGGTACAAAGATAACTGAAGTTGGGAGAAAGGATGGAATAGAAGAATGGTAGCTACATCACCGAAATTTTGATGTAAGACTGACTGTAAGGCGGAAATGGAGGAAAAGAAGGCAGCTCTCTAAAACACACATAAAGATTGATGAACAATAAGTAAAAAGTTTACAAATTTCGTGCATGGATGAATCGATGAGCTTAAGGGATTTCAATAGGTAAAGTAAATCATCTAATCAGAGCAATTTTCAGATGTCTGATGACCCAAAATGACGCGATATTTCTGCTCAAATAGCAAAAAGAAATCCAGCCTATAAAAAGTTACAGCAATTAGGTTCCTACAACACATCCATAGAACACAGATGAATAAGCCGTTTAACGACACGAAAAATTCAACCACAAACATCCGAACAATCTATAAATACCACCATGAGGATTCATCACTATAAATGGTAAAAATCTCCCACCTTTCATGCATTCATTAATCAATACACTGATAAATCGTAAGTTCATAACACTAAAAGTTCAGGGTGAAAACGGGTCGGATAATATCCGACCCAACCCGGCTCCGAATTCAAAATTTTTCGGACATGGGTTGGAGTTTTACTATCCAATTCGAATTCGGATTCGGATTCGGATTCAGATCTTGAACTAGAATATTTTCTGGATTCAGATTCAAATTCGGGTCCACTACCGTTCTTCGGATTCAAATTATCCGAATCCAAAATTATCTGAATCCGAAACTGGTTTTGATATTTCTTTAACATGTTGCATCCCCTTTAAATCCATTTTTAATATTTTTTAAAAAAATATTTTTCTAACTTTTTTTATAAAATTCAAGAAGCTTTTATATATATGGATATTTTTTTTTTTGCAATTAGTTCTATTATTTTTTAAATATTCCATTCATATCTGTATCCGTTCAACATCCGACCCGTATCAGAACCCGTTTTTACCGGATATGGATTTAAACTTTAGTATCCGATCAATATCCGAATTTGTATCAGGATTCGACATAAAAATATGGATGTGGATATGGATTGAGCACTAATCGATCCGTATACGACCCATTTTCATACCTACATGCCTGCATTATTTTACTAAACAAATTTTCATACACTTAACTACCAAAAATGGCGGCATCTAATCGCCAAGCAAAAAACCCATTCAAGCAGAGCATAAGAAATCAAGTCAGTAAAAGTTGTAACAAGCTAATTTTGAGAACACATCCTGAAACACATATATAGGCTATTAAAAAAAGTTAAAAACATTCCAAGCACCATAGCCCAAAGGCAAGGCAACTTTCCATAGGCAAGGCAAACAAACATAACACAGAAATTCACTCATACCATCACTTATTTGCTTAAAACTGTCGACAGATCCGAACATATAGACACAAATGCAACGAATCAGATGCCCAATCAAGCCACAAATACCACAATGAGGATTAATCACTAATCAGTAAAAGGTTTACACCTTTCATGCATGGATAGGTCAATAAACTGATATAGCATCCATAAGAAAGCCATTTCGTCATAAAATTAAAATTCACACATATCTCTCCACTTATTCACTGCCGCCTACAAACAAATCCAAACATGCATACACTCACATGTGATGAATAAGCCATTAACAAATCGAAAACAAGCCGAACGCAGATGCCCAAACGATGTATAATTACCACGGCCAGGATTAATCATTAATTAGTAAAAATTTCACACCTTTGATGCATTGCTAGACGTATACGTACACCGATCGAGCCAACTCATCACAAAACCGAAATCCAAGCGTACACCACTGACTCCCTACTTATAAACAGATCTAAGCATATGTACACTCAAATGCGACGAATAATCAAAAACAATTCAAACACAGCACAAGCAATCCACAGCAATCATCATGAGGATCAGATCAGTACAATTGGCAAAAAGCTTCCAGATTTCATGCATAGATGGATCAATGCACGGATGTAACATCCATAATAAGGTGATTAAAACTAAAATCAGCTAATACCCCAACTTATTTACCACTACATATAGTACAAATCGGAACATATACATACTCAAATGCGCGGATAACACGTTAACAAATCAAAAACAATTCAAACACAGTGCTCAATCAATCCACAACAACCACCATGAGGATCAAATCACAATAACTGGTAAAAAGCTTCCACCTTTGATGCATAGATAGAACAATACACCGATTTTAGCATCCATAACTAAGCCAGTTCTCATCATTTAACCGAAATCCACACATACCATCACTTATACGCCACTACTTATAAACAGATCCAAACACACATATACTCACATGCACGGATCGAAGGGCTAGGGTTTCTAGGAGGAGGAGGCAGCGATGCGGCCGACGACGGGGTACTTGGCCCTGAACTTGTTCTCCCAGTCGTCGAGGACGGCGATCTCCTTGTCGGAGAGGCCGGAGAGGTCGCCGGAGACGTCGGCGGCGGCGGTGCTCATCTTGGCGAGGGCGCGGCTCGCGTCGCTCCCGGCGAAGACGGCGTAGGCGCCACCGGGGCCGTAGAAACCGCGCCCCGCGGAGACGTCGTACACGGCGCCGCGGATCGCCACGTAGATCGGCTTCCCCGCGTCAGCGCCATCGTAGGCGCGGAGCTGCTGCGGCGTGAACTCCATTAATGGCGAAGAGGGACCAGAGAGAAAGAGAGAGTGAGAGAGAGAGAGAGAGAGAGGGAGCGATGAGGAGTAGGTAAGAGGGGGACTTAAAAAGGTAGTTGATATTTATTTATTTATTTATTTATTTATTGTAATCTGCTAATAGAGAAAATAATAATAATAATAATAATATGAAAAATACTTGCGGTACAACCTAAAAGATGTGTATAACATAACCATTTATTTTAGAATAGAATGATTTTTTCACAAAAATTATTATAAAAAATTAAAATAAAAACAAGATAGGGGTGGAATTTAGAATACACTGAGATTCAAAAAATTAGAAAACTCAAATTAAATTAAAAAGAGTTAAATATTCACGTATCTTACTAAAATTTAAAAATAATTTATATTTTTTTAATATTTAAATTAATTAATATATTCCTCCAATTTTGTTTTCATTTAAATTTTAGAATTTAGAATAACTTTAATTTAAAATGTCACATAACATAACATAATATAACATAACAATATTTAATATTAGGTTTATGTTACGCCTGAGGAGTAATAGGAGAAGAGGGGGAGCACGGTAGAAGCTGAAGGGCAGTAGAGAGAAGAAGAGTAGTAGAAGAGCAAGGAAAGACTTATATGGTGAAGGAGAGGAGCGGCGGTGATCAAAGAGAGTTAGGGTTCCGAAGCCTCTTTCTAGCGTCTTCCAAGTTCAGAGTGATCACGTGAGATAATGCAGCGGCCACAGCTGAAGACAACTGGGGCATAGGGGTTGTTGGATTCCAAGTTGGTAAGTAGTGGATCGTGGGAGCCCAACGGAGAATAAGGGCCCATCTCAGCCCACGCATGCTTAGGGATTATCACTTTTGCATTACAACCCTTATGATTCTCAGATATTAACATTTAGTACAATATTTGGTCAATATAAATAGAAGAGATGTAACTGAATCAAACATAAAATTTTGAATACAAATATTCCCTTCTCAATTTCCCCGCTCCGTGAGCTCTTCCCAATTCCTCTCTCTCAATCTCTCTCAATCTCCCTCTTTATCTCTCAATTCCCTCTTTATCTCTCAATTCTGATCAAGCACACCATTTCCATTTATGTGGAACCATCATTCTCTCTGCCATCCCAATCTCAGAGTGATTTCATCATAGCTTGGGCGTGGCAGGGAACCATCATCCTCACCGCCATCCAAATCTCAGAGTAATTTCATCATAAATTAGTTGCGAATCGTCAGGCCTAACCGTTTATAATCATATTATTTTATTAATTAGTCTAATTCCCCTGTTGTGTTATGCCATTGATTTTTATTCTCATATATGCTCTAAATAGTTTTAGAGGATGATAGATACAACTGCTTCTCTTAAAATACCAGAAATTAAAAAAAAAAAAAAAAAAAAAAAATCAAATATGATAATTTGAGCAAATTTTACTACAAAAGGCCTAAAAGTGCGTTTGAATATTTGAATTCAAACTAATCACTCCTTGAACCGTTTGGATTGAATATTTGACGTCACTAACACAATTAACTTTGGCTGTGTTTTATATAATTTTATATTTGAATAAAAATTAAATTATCTTTAAAAATTAAAAAAAAAAACGTTTGAATAACTAGATTAGATTAGTAAAAATAAGACTAATTAAAATTTTAAAATAATAACATTTTTATCTAATTAATTAATATAAAAATATTAATTAAATAATAATTTAATTTATTTAATTAATTATTATTAAATAACCCTAAATATTAATTGATAAAATAATTAACAATAATAAATATTATTAATAAATACTATAATTAACTATAAATAATTTAATTAATTAATTAGATAATTAGTTAACTAAGTAATTAGATTAGTCAAAATATTAAATTAATTAAAATCTTAATACAATAATTAAAATTATATTTATTTTAATTAAACTTGTTCTCAAATAAAAATAAGCTTTTTCTTAAAAACAGTGTGGAACAGTAATTTAAGCATTTATTTTAGAAAAACGCCAACCAAAAAAGGCCTAAGAGTTTAATTACTATACATGAAATCCAAAGTTTGAATCCTAAATCTAAAGTTCTAATCCTAATTACTTCATATATATATTTAGCTAAATTCATTCTTTTAAAATTCTCTTAAAAATTAAAAAAAGAATATTTAATGTGGGAAACTTCTAGAGTAGTTACTTCAATTTGGAAATTACATTTACTGCAAAAAAGAAAAAAAAAAAAGTATATCTCCTCGTCCCAGTATAATACATCAATTGCAATAAACTGAAATACTGTAACCTAGGGCGAAATTTCACAACTAAGTAGAAACAACAAGTTCGACAATCTAAGATTATTGGGAGTTCAAAGATCATAAAAATTTTCCAGGTGCAAAAGAATGGGTTAAAATTGTAGATCATATCGAGAGCAAATGATTATTACTCATGCAGTTCAATCATAACATCCGCAAAGAAGTAAAGAGCCTCAATCAACTAATAAATGTACTGCAAAACAAATTGTGAACATGCGCGCGAACTTATCGGCTCAAATACGACGAGGTGAAGTTTAGGCGGCGCACGAGTATTGCGGTACAAGAAGACTCCTCTCCCGAACCAGCTCGTGGAGGTCGTGAACGATTTTGAACACGGAGTCGGGCCGCGCCAGCTTCAAAGCATTTTGGGACATGGCTTTCAGCTCGTCCATTCTCGGGCCGAACCAGCCTGCGACGATCTTCGCAATCTCCTTTGGCGATTTTGAGAACTTCCCGCAACCGTTTTCCACCACAAAGGGAACGTTTCCGACTTCCTGCGATGTGAACATTTTATCTTTCTGAACAAAGTGATGACCGTATGAAAGAACACTAACATCATCTCAAACTGCAAATTTAGGAAAAACAACATATGCGATTTGAAGTTGGCGCCAAACGAAGCAGAAGACAAAACCTTTTCTAAAAAAGAAGACTTAAGAACTGCTTTCACATATGGGCATTTTGTAACAGAAATCTGCTTCTTTAATTTTGTAACTTTGATCCATCTCCTTCTGTTCTTGCACAATTTCAGACTACAATATCTTTTTATGGATCAAAATGCCCTAGACTGGAATCTACCGTGCATAAATTCATCCAAAAAGAATGATTGGGGCATTTAGTCCATAAATAAATAACCCAGTAGGGAATTCGTGAATAGTTAAAAATATAACCTGGCCGGCAATATAACCATTTAAAATGATAGGCAGACCGCGAATCATGGCTTCCGCAATAGTACCCGGTCCCGCCTGCAAAAATTTCAGGATTCAGCAGATGTAACTAAAATTTTGCACGGGAGGAGGACATAACGACAGATTGCATACTCCAGAAGTTCTACCTTTGTGATAATGCAGTCGCATGCGCCCATGCATTCTTCCATCTTAGTAACGAAGCCCTTGACCTAATTTTCAGAGGGGAAAAAGAAAAAATATTGGAGAAGCAGAAATAACCGAGAACACTAATAAGTAGAACAAACACAATTCATTGACACAGAGAACTTGGTATCAAATAACAAATGGCCAATAGTTGAGAGGCCTTTAATACTTTTACAAGTCTACACCGCGTTATGACTTTTAGGACCAAAAGGTACCTCCGCTGGAACAATAATGCACGATTTTGAATGATCGAATGCCCGGTTTCAAAAACACGTCACCCCAGTTCAAAATCTGTGCATCAATCAGCAAAAAACTACGCATCACTGTCTTGTAGTGGACGGGCAGTTTGGATCAAAAAGTGAAAATGTAAACTAAAGTAGCGAAGATGAAAAAGTGCCCTGTTTTACAAGTTCAGAAAGAATGTATCTTTACTTTACCAAAAAGGTCATTTGACAATCCCTAATATGAAATATCAACCATCTAACACCTGGAATACTTCCATCCCCACACGGATTAAATATACTGATACTAATAAGTATTGCAGCTAACTTCAGAGGGCATTTATGATACCTGAACAGGAATCTTCCAATTTATTGACTGTAATTTGTTGGCTAGTTTTTTATTCCGACCGCATATCACAAGAATCTGACCAATCGGTTCTCCAAGATTTTCATCATACAATGTATCTCCAAGTGCTCGAGCGGTAGCTTCGATGGGACCCATCCCTTCCCCTCCTCCCATTAGTAAAACAGCTGGTAAATCCTCATCCATGTGCAACTCCCGTCTCAGTTCAACCTATTGATAGAAACAAAAGTAATGGGCTAAGTAAAACAGAGTTAATTCGACTTGAGAAAAAAATTAATAGAAATAACAAATTGATATTGGCAAATAAAACAAATTAATAAAGGAAGTTTTACATAAATATCCCTGTAAAATCTTTTTGGCGTATACGTACGCCTCTAAAATCCAAGTTTTTCACAAATACCTCTTGAAAGTGCAGTTTCTCGCATTACCCTTATCATAGCAGGGGAGTCATCCAATTCATGGGCAAAAGTTAGTTTTCTAATAGAAAAGTTTCTAAGGAGGGGGCATTTTTGAAAATACAAGAGTTTACACATGCAAGAAATAAAAATCTTAAAGGTCATCTACGAAAATTCTAATTTCGTAGAGTATATGCAGGTACCAAGAATTTTTATTTTAACTACATATTTACTATAAGAACAATACCTTAGGCCGGACGGGTTTGACAAAGGAAGGACGCACAGGAAGGCCATAGACCTTTATTTGAGATGGCTGCAGCCCCGCTTTTAATGCCCTCTTTGCCACCTCATTAGAAGGGCAATAGCATCTTGTTACAAGCTTATGAAACCTAAAGCATACCAAAGAACAAGAATTTCATATATTACTACATATCATGTCACGTAAATATCTTGTCGGACAAGAAGAGAAGGATGGATCTAATCAAAAAATTGCCCTACCATGTAGGATGGCAAGTGCTAAGATCCGTAACAACTGTAGTGAATACAATCTTCTTCAGCAGGCCTCTGGCCCTTAGGATTCGGAGGGGAACATGCTGCATCAAAGGATGGACGCTGATGATAATATCCGGCTGGTACTTCATCAGCCCTTTCGCGACCTCTCTAAAAAAAAAATAAGAACAGAACGTATACCGGCCATTGCAAAAGATTTCTCTTTAAGAGGTAACTAATTCTTTGTAGTAAACTGTGCTTATATGTTCTATCTAATCTATGCATTAGATTTAGACAAATTAATATGCGGAAAGTATCAATCTACTTACATCTACACTCCTCCCAATATCTCTTTGAAGCTTGGAAATTTAGCTCCTTAGTTTAATGTCATTTTACGGCAGCGTTAAGCGGGTCTTCGCTCCAATATAAATCCTAGAATTATTCAACACAAACCACCCTCTTTCTTTTAATCAAATTTACCTTTTCAGAGATCCATGTGACGAAACAGTAGTGACCCTTTGGTTGAAGAGCTTCTAAATTTGCAAGAAGGAAAATCTTGGGGTCATCTTAGATTCAAGTTAGCAAAGTGAAGAAATAGAAGAAAGGAAACAAGACTAACAAATCCCGAACAGATAGTCTACTCGACCGAATGACCGTGTCAACATTTCCAACAAGAAGATCATGTGAATCGATGATTGGTATCTTCCTATATCCTTCTAAGCTAAAAGCTCTCTAGTGTGTCTTCCTAATGGAAATCAGTTAGATTTCTTCCACAATGCAAAAACTCTTCCAATATCCTTCTAAGCTAGAAGCTCTTTAGTGTTTCTTCATGATGGAAAACAGTAGAATTTCTTCCACAACACAAAATCACCGTACCAATACAAGTACACCACAAACAAAAGAGATTCTATAACTACTACTTCGGTAAATTCAACTTTTAAGCGAAATAGAGCAAATTCTTCTTACCGAGCAATGAATGTTGCAGTTGCCGCAAAATTGGGCTGATGCACTAGTCTTGGGGCAGTTCCATAATACGTCATCTTCCACAGTGTCCCGTGTTTTACCAAGAAATTATAGCTCCTCGGCAGTTGATTAAAGGGCCAGGGTGTGTGGTCTGTCCACAAATCAGTAATAAAAACCTGCACCAAATCACCTCCAATTCAAAACACTCACAAAACCCTCCCGTACTACAAACTAATAATTAAGGCCAAAGTACAAAGAACCTACATGCATTTTCGCCCATGTCTCACTTACCACCCTCATTTCAAATAGGTCCAAAATTGTGGGATGAGTGTCGAAAATGAATACAAAACTTTACTAAAATGGTTTGGGGCATATCACATTGGACCCATATTTGAACATCTATGTAAGTGGCAATTCCTATGATAGATCTAAACTAAATCAAAGAGGTCTATTTCTTTAACAAAGACGCCAAAATTGAAACTTCTTTGGATTATTTCTTCAATGCAATTCAACAACATCGAAATCGAATATAACCACAGATGGTCCATTTTCATGAAGCTTTGCATCCAAATTCACAAGTATTCAGAATATTTCAGCATATTTAACACAGCAGTAAAGTGCAGGATCGAAATTGATACAATTTGTTATGCAAAGCGAAATTGAGATACGGTACCAAGTAAACGGAGAATCGCCATAAAATTAGACCTGATACTCGTCGCCGAATTCTTCGTTGAACGCCGCTTTTATCGCCTCCGCCGAAGCCCTATGGCCCCCGCCGGTGTCGCTCATCAGGATCAAAACTTTCTTCGGGGTTTCACCCTCCGCGGCATTAACGGGCGCCCCATCGTCCTCCCCGCCCCCGATTCCCACCCCGCCTCCACCCCCACCCCCACCCTCACCCTCCTCGCTAGGGTTCCCCGCGGCTCGGACCGAGGCGAACCCGGCCCACCCGGTGTGGAGCTGCGCGAAGCGGTTGAACCGGGTCCAGAGGCGGAGGAGCCGCGGGGACCCGCCCGAGAGCGCGCACGCGGAGGCGCGGCAGCTGCGGCGGCGGAATCCGACGGTGGGGAAGGGGCTCAGGGACGCTGCTGCTGCTGCGGCGGCGGCGACGGCGGAGGAGGAGGAGGAGGAGGAGGGGAGAAGGAGGAGGGGGTCGCCGGAGTTGGCGGCGCCGCCGCGGGGGGAGAGGAGGTCGAAGAGGTTGATGGGGAGGTGGGCGGTGGAGGAGGGCGGCATCTTCGCGTGGTGAGCGTGGGGGAAACGACCATGGAGGGTTTGTAGGGTTTGCGTGTGTGGGGTTGTAGAGAGAGAGGTTTAGCAGATAGAAAGAAGAACAAGAAGAAGAGGGAGAAAAGAAGGCCACGAAAAGAGCGCATACGTGAAGAAAGGGATTTTTTGAAAATGAACCTTTAAAATTTTATATTTTTGAAAATGATTCTGCAAAATTTGTAATGATAAAAATGGTCCTATTGGTGCCACATGTGTGGGCCACATCAGCCGAAGAAGAGGAGTCGAATTAAGTTAAACACGTATTTTGAACATACGTGTCTAAACACGCATGTTGAGAGTGCGTGTTTAAACACGCACTCTCAACATGCGTGTTTAGACACGCACTTTGAACATGCGTGTTTAGACACGCATGTTCAAAGTACGTGTTTAAGCCCTCACACCAGGAAAGTGAACTCCTGGGTCTGGAACCAAGGGTTGCTCCGAGAAGTCCTTTCTTTCTCGTCCACTCCAGGGGGGGCGGACAGAGACCATTACCCTACTTCTGACCTAGAAGCGACTATATTGGTTTTTCGTTTTTCTTACAGTTAAAACTTCAAAGATGCTAAGGCCACTTGAGAGAATTGAACGAAAACTTCAAAGATGCTAAAATCGTGTTCCTCCTAGTTAAGTTATTGTTAAAATAATAATTAGAAGCACTATTATGACTAGTTAGTAGTTCATAATGATCATGAGTAAGAATCATAAATCTAAAAATGACTCTGCACCCAACTTTGGAAAAAAAAAAAAAAAAAAAAAAAAGATTAATAATCTGATCAAATTGAACATTCAGAGTGCACAAAATTATAAATATTACATTGAACAATGATTGCAGTAAGTTTCAATATTTCAAGGAAAAAACAAAATACCTGATTACGAGCACATTTGGGAACTGAGAAAAATAAAACAGAGTTTAAAAATACAGTAGAATAAAACTAACGAAATACAACACTACTTTAGGTCAATTTACTTTAGGTCACACATTAGTATACAAAATTAATTTTTGCACAGTTTTGCACACAAAATACATCACATCATACAATAGCACAACACAACAACACAACAAAGCACAACAAAGCATATCACATCACCTCACATCACATCGCACAACACAACAACACAACAAAACACAATACATCACATTATATCATACAATAACACAACACAACAACACAACAAAACACAACACAGCACATCACATCACATCACATAATAGCACAACAACACAATAAAGCACAACACAGCTCATCACAACAAAATAATATAAATATAACAATACATAACAATGTAAACTAATCAAATGACTCTATACTGTCGAATTGGTTCAAATGTGAAATAGTCGTGCCCTCTGGCTGCGGAGGAACTGAAGATGAGGGTTGTCGGTGCCGTGTTCGCCTAAAATAAATAAGATCAGGTCCTCGTTGACGACGACCATGTGGTACATACCTCGATGGTGGCGTAGTATCTGATGGTGTATGCCCCGACGTCGATGCTCCACCATGATCTGCTGGCTGTGTCCCCGATGGACTAGGTGATGGTGCATGCCCCGACGTCGATACTCCACCATGATCTGCTGGGCGTGGATGTGTAGTACGTGGTAATGTCTGTACAATCAGTAAACCTACCTCCAACTCAGCAGCAGCACGTGTCAGAGTGTCGAAAGGTGTGCTCCAGTATATGAAATATGGGGTAGTACACTTCTGATCGTATATTCAGCTCTCTAAATGAGATCGATCTGCAATCAAAACAGTATCACAAAAATTACATTGACTTTTGTTTGAATATTAAATTAATTATTATATCATACCAAAAATCTCTCGTGGTGTCCATGGGGCTGATATGCAAGGGGTGGACACTGTACTCGAGTAGATATCCACCTCCTGGTGATACTCCAATACTACCACTGCATGTACATAGAAGTAGCGCGTATATAATCGGGATCTACATGGGGGACCACCTTTACTATATACTGCAATCGATCATTCCAATACTGAATGTGTATGGCATGAAATGCCGCCCAACATGCATTTGAGACACGCATGTTGAGACTGCGTGTTCAACTATTTCCACCTCACAGATCCCACTGACATGGCGCGCACACGTGGCGCCCAGTTGGCAAATATAGGGTCATTTTTGCAAATACAAATTTTGTAGGACCATTTTCAAAAATACAAATTTTTAGAGGGTCATTTTCAAAAAAATCCCGTGAAGAAATTGTCTATAACGTAAATTTTTTATTTATTTATTTTATCGATTTTTTCTAGCCATAAAAAAAAAAAAATTTGATAATTGATATCCAAACTCTTAGTATGCTAAAGTATTTTTAATATAAATAATAAATAATTTTTTAAAAAAATTAAATGTTGTAGTATAAGATCGTGTCGAAAATTTATCGACATGACACGGAGTGTCCGTTATATATATATATATATATATATATATATATATATATATAATTATTTATTTATTTATTATTTTTTTATAAAATATTTTAAATTTTATCCAAAATATTATTTTGTAATTTAAATATATATATATATATATATATACTTAAATTCTTGCTTAAAGATTAGAATGCATACTCATTCTTCTTCTCGTTAGTAATTTTGTTATAATTCTTTTGGAATCAAAACAAACATTGACACAAAAAAAAAAAAAAAAAAAAAAAAAATGCAATTTTATTTTGCTATAAATTAAAGAAATAGTTTGCTCATCTTTAATTTACTTCAAAACAAAACAAGAAGGTCATTTTATTTTACAATTATAGTTAATTAATAATAATTAGGGAGCAAATTCAGAGAATGTCATAATATATTTTAACAATATTAATTATCTAATTTTAAAAATTAAAATATTAAAAATACATTACCAAAGGATTAATATTTTATTTTATGTAGTAGATTTTTAAGTAATATATATTACAACAACAACTTTGCATTTAGCGACCATCTCTAATTTTTAATATATAGACAAAGTATAATATTTAAAATTTTAAAATTATAAATAAAAGTGAAAAGGGTAATGATTAGTATATCTTATATAATTAATTGGATTGCAATAATTTTAATTAAATTCTATAGCACGAGAATGGTCAAACAGCTCAAAAATTTAAATTTAAAAATATAATAAGAAATTAAAATGGACAATGATTACTTTTTTCAAAACACACGAGGAAAATAAGTATTAATTTATTTTATTTTATTTTATGTTAGTTTTATATTTAGAGCTTAGTGCACGTGAATGTTGTGATTATCGAACAAAATAATGTACTTGTGGGACCCAGTGACCCACCTAAGTTACTTGTAATGTAGCAAATTATTAAGGGGCAAATTGCATAATTTTCCCCGGAAACATAAGTTACATGTGTGGACGTGCACGTGTTTTTCTCGTAAAAAGGAATTTTTTTAAAAAAAAAATAAAAAAAAAAAGAAAAGAAAGGTTCACGTGCTTGTCCCTTCATTATCATTTGCAAATCACAAGCTTAAATTTTTAAAATATAATAATTATTTTATATTTTTAATTTTATATAGTATGAAGATTCATGTCTTAAGTTTATTAAAAAAAAAATTGAATTCAGACCTGAGAAAAAATATTTGAATATAAAATATATGTTATCTGATAGTTTAAATTTTTTGAGTATAATGATTATTTTATATAATTTTAAAACAGATAAAACGGAGTCGAAGCAAAAATATATAAAAATAGAGTACAACTACTGTGTTATCAACAGCATCAAATTAACACTTTGTGCTACCAAAATTTTCATCATTAGATTAATTTTTTTGATTATTTTCAACCCTTAGATCTAGTATGCAACCAACCACTCATTGAACTCAAAGGAACCCCTATCATCTTAATTATATATATTTTTATCTAAAAGTTAAAAACCTAACAGTACCAATGACTAGTCGATAGCACCAAGACATTGGTGTTATTAGGTTTTAGCTTTTTAGATTAAGAGATGTGCGGTTAGGATCGATAGAATAGTATGATCTAAGAGATCGAAATGGTTAAAGAGGTAGATATAACGGCAGAACTTAGTAGCCTTCAGTACTTAATGTTATCGATAACATAGTAATCAGACTCATATATATAAGTAAATATAGTATATTTTTAATGAATTTTTTTAGTAGATGCAATGTAACGATCAAATAAATTAGGAGCGTTAAGCGTGTTAGAGATATAATAATTTTAGAATGATTGACCTACAAAGGGCGAAGGGCGGCTATCCAGAAGACTGGTAAAATTAACTATATGAATTTCACATCATCAGATACTTACGAGTTTTTTAATTTTTACTATAATATTTTAAACGTTAGCTAAATTTAAAATAATAATAAAAAAAAAAAAGTTAAGAAGGTGAGTGACCCTCTCAAATGATGCCCTCTGCTTTTTGGATATTGTAGAAGAAAATGTTGAATATATGGAGGTCCCCCCTCACCTGTCGGCTGTTCTGAAATTGGCCTCTTATTAATTTATTTTTGTAATAATTGGTATTTTTGTAATAATTGATATTTATTTTTGTAATAATTGATATTTTCCTAACTTATAATTTATGTAATAATTGATATTTTCCTAACTTATTAATTTATTTTTGTAATAATTGATATTTTCCTAACTTATATTTTTTTTTTTAAAAAAAAAGTAATTTTTACTAACTAAATTAAAAATGTCACTACTAGAAATTTGACATACAGCGACACTATTCGTTGCAATATTTAAGTAAATGTTGCTAAATATAAAATATACAGGCATTTATTAAAAATTATTGCTAAATATATCATTTATCGATATTTACAAATTATTGTTGGTGAATATGACATACAGCGGCACTATTCGTTGCAATATTTAAGTAAATGTTGCTAGATACAAAATATACAGGCATTTATTAAAAATTGTTGCTAAATATATTATTTATCGATATTTATAAATTATTGTTGGTAAATATGAATATTTAGCTATATTTATTTTTAAATGCTGGTAAAAGATAGTTTAAATACCGGCAATTACTTTTAATGCCACTAAAAACTATATTATGAAATTTAAAAGCAAATATTGGTAAAAGATCTTAAATTCTTACTTAAGATATAAATAAATAATATTAGATTTATTCCTGCAAATTGCACATTTTTCAGAGTAATATTTGTTCACCTTTTAGATCCAAGTTTGATCTCGAAAATCTGAAATCGCCAGTATGACCGTCTCGTCGAACCGATTGAAAATGGTATAGACCGTTTTTCGATCAGACGGTCAGATTGTCCAGAAATCAGCGAAGTTGTTGGTGGGACCCGCAACTTAAGTTAATAGTACTGATGAATAGTAACCCCTGATTCGGTTTTTTCGGCGGTGAACGTCAGCCGATTCACTGTCTAGTGACCGAATCTAACGGTTCAGGTAGTCGATTTTAACCGCTTCGTCATTCTGAGCGCAGTGGCGCTGACGAAATTTACATTTGATGTAGTACCCAAGAACTCAAATTTGAATTTGAAGAATTAAAATGTCAATATGAATAAAGAAATGCAAAATTGAACCTAAGTGGTTGTATATCGGTGTGCAAATTGCACAGTTTTCGAAGCACTATGTCTGCCTTTCAGATCCGAGTCTGATCTCGAAAATCTGAAATCACCAGTGCGACCGTCTCGTCGAATCGATTGAAAATGATATAAACTGATTTTCGATCCGACGGTCGGATTGTCCAGAAATCAGCGAAGTTACGGGTGGGACCCGCGACTTAAGTGAATAGTGCCAATGAATAGTAGCCTCGGATTTAATTCCCTCGCCGGCCAACGTCAGCCGATCGACCGTCTGGAGGCCGAATATGACGATTCAGGTAGTCGATTTGATGGGCATCGTCGTTCTGAGCGCTGTGGCGCTGATGAAATTTGTATTTGACGAGCCTAAAGTATCGTAAAGCGTGTCGAACTGTATAATTTACAGTATAAGATGGATTTTAAAAATTATGAAGCTCAATTTTAGCGAACCAAAATCGCTACCTAATAGATTTCGTCGAGCCGAACGTCGTGGTGCTGTTTGTTTTTCAGTTTGACAACCCGATTATCTCGAAAAGCGTGAAATATGTAAAAATTCATAGTATTTTGTGAAAAAAACCCTATATTTTATGTGTCAATTTAATCCAAACTTTTTGGAGAGGGTCTTTGTCACAAATGTGTTCTACAGTGAGGGACCTAGATGTAAAGGATGCAAGTTCGGGGGCTAACTAGCATTTTGGGCAATTAAATTTAAAGCAACTTAGGGTTCAAGGAAGGAACCCTAGCCTCCTGGTTCTTGTAACTGCAGCCGCACCCACGACCCCAACAACTCCTCTGTGAGGTTTCCGAGCTCCTGCGCCGCCGGCCGCCGCCCCTGGTCGCCGGAAAAGCAAGAAGCTTCAAGAAGCAACCTTGATTCTCGGTTTGTAGGAGAAGGAGAAGCACCCAAGCCATAGACTGGTGCCCAGGCCTTTCTGCGATCATCTGCAGCGTCCAGAAGATAGGCCGTGGTGGTCCGGTGCACCGCCGTGGCCGCGCGACGCCGGGAAGACCAATCTTTCTTCCTCGGATCCGACCAAGGTGAGTGCTTTTCCTCCGTGTTTTCTTTTGCAACCTAGGTCATTGCAGTGTTTCCTTTACGCCCTGGGGATGCCCCACGCAGAGCCCCGACCCTCGGGGTGCTCCCGGTTGCCGGCGGTAGCAAGAAGCCCGCCGGAACCCTAAATTGCTCCGCCCCTTGCTTGCGCCGCACCCGATGGCTCAACTTCGAAACCAAAATGATGGTCACCTTCTGTAGGGCATGTAGAACCTCCCCATAAAGTTTCATGGCTTTTGGAGTAGTGTGCAAATCGCAGATTTTAGCCCTAGTTTTGGACTAACTTTGCTCCGGCCGAGCTTGTTGCTCCGGCGCCGCCGCGGCTTCTCGTCGCCGGCCAAGGCTCCAGTTGTCTTCCTATGGTCGAGAAGGACCCAAGGATGCCTTTGCATGAGACCCATGCTGATCGGTTATTGATGCGCCATTAGTGGCCATTGGAAGCTTGGCCGGGGTTGGTCCGTCGCCGCCGCCGTGTCCTGTTGCCGGGCACGGGTTCAAGAAGCTTGGTGTGGATGAGAGGCACCTTTTGGTGCTGTTGGGAGAGGCCCAAAACCCATTGATGAAAAATCACCATTAATGGGTATCCGAGCTCATCTTCTTCCTTTTTCTCTTCTTGTTTCTCGTCAATCGGGGAAGCAAGATGGACCCAGACTTGCTGGGGATTCTCCTGAAACCTTGAGGATCATTTCCATCCATATTAGAAGCTCCCAGGCTGCTTCTCTGCTGAGAACAAGCTTGGGCAAAAGCTTGGCTAGTTGTTAATGGAGTGTGCCCACTAGGTGTTTGATGAAATGCCTAAGAGAGGTTTTGTTTGGAATTTGGTTTCAAGTATAAAATGAAAGATGCTTCATTTTGTTTCCTGAGCTTGGTGCTCACTTCAGAACAAACAGGATCTGTGTGGATTTTAAAATGGAGCATTGTGAACATGTTAGTAAGCGAGGGTGTTGGATCTTGTGATCCAGCAGCTTCTGGGCTGCACTAGGGCAAGCCCCTGGGTTCTTGAAGTGTATTGAGCAAAAGGCTCAAGCAGTTTTGAATTTGGCATAAGAAATTTAAAGTTATGGTATTGTCAAGCTCTAGGACTAGTGTTTGGCTTAAGTCCTGGTTTTGGGCTGTTTGCGAAGCCGTGACAGTGAGCTCCTGGCTAATTTGGGGTCACTGGACGCGATGCTCACGTCGGATTTCGGTTTCGTTGAGCCGAAGAAACAAAAATGCGTTTAAGCTATGTTAGAGAGGTATAGTATGGCCCGAAGTTTTCCTCGGGTTTCTTGCTGCTGCAAATGGTGAGCACGGTGTCCAGCAAGTCGAGGGCCACCTGCTGGTGGTGTCGGTTCGTTAAAATAGCATTTCGAAATTAAATGCAAGTGAAAAAGACATGAAATTGCATGCTTTTATGCAATTTGGTAAAACCCTAGGGGTTATTTTGTAAATGTAGCCTGGTAGGCTGCTGTAGACAGCGTGCACGTGGTCTCTAAACCTTTCGTTAGAGGTCCAACGGCTTTCGTTGAGCGGGGTTTGGATATCGAACCGTAAATCGGCAAAATCGCCGGGTTAACGGCGATTAGGCGGTAATCATGCAATTCAAGAAATTGCGGTGATTAATTTGTGATGCCAAATATCCATGACTGTTCCCGGTGTTGTTCCAGAGAGCCCGGTGATAAATTATCTAATCTTTTTTTTTTTTTTTTTTTTTTTGCAGAATGGTAATAATAATAACATTACCTTTGAAGAACCGCCGAGTAATGAAATACAATCTTCTGAATCTAGCTTTGAAGTACCACGAAATCAGGTAATTTTTTTGTAATTAATTTATCTTAATTTTTTTGTATAAATTTATATGTACTTAAGATCAATATAGATATCCAATATATACTATATTTGAATGCAGGGTTATCGAGCAAAAGTTGTTGGAAAGGATGTCCATACTTTAGATAATGGGGTACCTTCTATTTCTTATTCTGAATTTTTTTATTACTTATTTCTAATATATATAAATCACAAGTTTTATTTTATTTTTTAGTTATTATTTAATATTATTTCAATATAAATACTAGTACAAATTACTTATTGCACTTTAAAAGTTTAACTGTATTTACTTATTTTTACTCAATATTAGGGCGGAATTGAAGTATATTTGAAGAGCTTAAGAAAACCTCACAAGCATGTTGCGCAAGGTTTTTTGTTGAGTACAAATCCAACAACAAAATTAGGTGGTGTCGAGTTAGGATCACAATGCTGGGAGGTGCAAATAAATGTTCCAATAGAGCATAACGAGCCATTATTAAGATCATATGGAGGTTTTCAAACAATTGGAGATGCTGTTGGAGCATCTGTGGCTTGGCCCTTTACATTTGTATAAGACCTATATTTTTATCCTTTCGTCAATTTAATTATTTAATATATATAAAACTAACTTTTAACGTGTTCTTTTTTTGACAGGTTCAACGCAGGTAATGCCACCTTTGGAATTCAAGACAATTTAAACAATTTTAAGCTGTATTGTTATATTCGCAAACAACTTTATGTTGTGTACTGACCTATTTGGATGCGTTATTTATGTACGTATTGGTACTTTTGTGTTTAGAAATATTTTGTGGTCGTTTGTTATTTTTTTGGATGTTGAATGTACTGAAGATTTTAACTTATTGTTTGTTTAATTGAAAATGAGCTTAGTAAATTATTTTTGTTATTTTGTTATGTACGATTTATGCATAAATATTGAAAATATTGAAATCTCATATTATCCATTGAATTTGTATTTTTTGAAATTGATAAGATTTAATTATTTTATGATAGTGCAAATAATAATTTATATTATTTTTATTTATTTAAAAATATAATTTAAAAATATTTAGAATTAGCGGCATTTATTAATGCCGGAATTAACAACAGATTACCAACATTTGTATAATATTGCAAATAAACTAATAATTACCGGCATTTATTAACAATAGATTACCAATATTTGTATAATATTGCAAATAAACTAATAATTACCGGCATTTATTAACAATAGATTACCAATATTTGTATAATATTGCAAATAAACTAATAATTACCGGCATTTATTAGTGTTGTAGATAATTAAAAAATACTGGCATTTAATAATATCGCTAATAACCACATCTATAACGGCATTTATTTAATGCTACTAATTATTTAATTTTAACGGCAATTTAATTAAATGCCGGTAGAAGAATCAGCAACACGACTTTAGGCGGCACTAATTGCTAAATGCCACTAATTATTTTTACGGCACTTTTTGACCTTTAGGCGGCAATTACAGAATGCCGCTAAATCACATTTTTTTTGTAGTGTGTTATCATAATTATTGATGATTTTACCGCGTTTAATAGTTTTGATCATTTCTTTAGCAAATGAAACAAAGAACAATTAACAACTAATAGCTCTATAGAGCCATGAAATTAAAAGAAAAATATATATATGCATTGAAAGTTGAGGAAGTGTCAATAAAAAGAAGTTAAAATTGAAAAGGCTTTTTTTGAGAAGAAAATTTCAAATAGGATATACATCTCACACTTAGAGTGTCAACGAGGCGAACATGAGCGAGCTGGATCGGATCGTTTAATAAACGAGCTGACTTGCGAACAACAAGTTTGATTTTCATTTATATTATTAGGTGTAAAGTTGAAAAAAAATTTAAAAAGATAACATTTTAATCTAATAATTAAAATTCACAAAAAATTAATAGCCTAAAATCTAACTAGTAATATATATATATATATATATATATATATATATATATATATATATATATATATATATATATATATATATATATATATATAGAGAGAGAGAGAGAGAGAGAGAGAGAGAGAGAGAGAGAGAGAGAGAGAATTGAGCTTCTATATTTGTAAAAGTACTAAATTATTTGTGTTTGTGATTTTTTTACCTTTAGATGTAGGAATGTGCGGTTAGAATGATGGTAGGCCCCTTGGGTTTAGTGGGTGGTTGGTAGAATAGTATAATTTAAGGGATAGAATTAATCAAAGAATTAGATTTAACGGTAGAAAACTTACAAGCACCAATTGCTTGGTGCTTGTACAAGCACAGTAGCCGGACTATATATATATATATATATATATATATATATATATATATATATATATATATATATATATATATATATATATATATATATATATATATATATATATATATATATATATTCGAGCTATTATCGACTCGAATATGAGCTAGCTGACCCAGCTCGTGTTTGGCTTGTTTATTAAACGAGCTGAAAAATTCGACTCGTGTTCGGTTCGTTTACTAAACGAGTGATTTGATCTCAAATACATTTCGAGCCAAACACGAGCAGGCTCGCGAACAGCGAGCTGGATTGCCATCCCTATTTACACTCCATCTATTTTCTGGTGGGATAAATTTTGCTAGTTATTTCAAAATGACTAGTAAATAAATCTCCACCTTAGGATAGATAAAGTGTACATCATATACTCGAAATTGAATGTACGAATAACATTGTTTTTTTGAAAATGACGGGTAGGTGAGGGTTTTCTTATCTTTTTATTTAGAATTTAACTATTGATTGTGTGTTTGTTTCACTGAAAGTGAAACAAGTTAAAGTGATTGTCTACTTACTCATCGAAAATTAAATTTTTTCAAATGAGCATAATTGACTTCAAACCATCCTAGCTTGAAAATTAATTATAAAAAATAATAATAATACTAATGAAATATTACTTTATCTCTTATATTTTTAGCTTTTGCAGATTTTACTTTTTGTCAAATAAATAGGAGAATTAGAAAAACCTCAGTTTCATAACTATACAAACAAATAATGAAAAAATAATAATTATTTCACAAATTCTAGTTCATCTAAAAATTTACTTCAATCTGAACTTAATGAGCAATAGGGACGAAAATTTTGATAGATAGTACTACATCCAAATAAGTTCTCTCGGATGTATGGGATTTTACTTGGTTAAATAGCCCTACTCAATATTTCTGAATTTTTAGTTGAGTTATTATTATTATTATTATTATTATTATTTTAAATAAAAATAAATAAATAAAATTTAAAAGAAACGATGGTAGACAGTTTTTTCTTTCGATTCGTCCTCGTGCGCAATCTACAAAAAGCAGAATGTTTCCTGTATATTCTCTTTTCTACGGAGATGAAAAATTAGGTTATATATATATATATATATATATATATATATATATATATATATATATATATATATATATATATATATATATATATATGAATGTGTCCAGTTATATCATAACTGGTTTGATTGACTGTATTTTTAAAGATCGTCTTGAATAAATTACGTAGGCCACATCCAACACGATATTCATAAAATTTTGAATGCGTCTATTGTAAGATAAAAAACATTCGTCTTATATTTGAACTTTTATCACACATTGGGTCAAAATTGTTTCTATACTTAAAAATCAAACTAGGCGATAGTAAATTTTCACGTGACAGCTTCAATGTTAT
The DNA here is from genome assembly GCA_029204045.2 of Tillandsia leiboldiana. Lineage (NCBI taxonomy): Eukaryota > Viridiplantae > Streptophyta > Magnoliopsida > Poales > Bromeliaceae > Tillandsia > Tillandsia leiboldiana. The sequence goes on from CM055070.1 coordinate 43,281,352, forward strand.
GTTAACGGATATTAATAATCAAAATTAACAACCAACAAGAACTAATGTAAGATGCTTTCAGAGCTTTAAATATTATCTTTAATAAAAATTTAAGACCAAATCAAAACTCTGATTGTAATTAAGAAAGTTCAGAAAACAGCATGTGCAGGTTTTAATTCAGTGGTTCATTTTCTTTTCAGTTTCATTTTGGTTGATGTATATAGAGATCTTTTGTAATGCTATTTGAACAACCTGCCAGAAGTCAGTCCTTTGGAAGATCAAAAAGCAAATGGTCCACAATGCTCTAGTGGGCAGACTGTTGTTAATTTTGAGCTTCTGCACAGTACAAAGCATGCATGTGATTAATAAAACTCAATAATAATATAGTTAAATTGCCCTGATAAATGATAGTACAATATTTTTACTGTATAAATATATATATATATATATATATATATATATATATATATATATATATATATATATATATATATAGAGAGAGAGAGAGAGAGAGAGAGAGAGAGAGAGAATTAGGCTGCTGGAGTCCTATCGACAGTATCAAATTATTGATGCTACTAATTTTGTAGTCATTAGACTAAAAGATGTGTGGTTAGGATGATAGTGGTCCTCTAAGATTTAGTGGGTGGTTGGTTGAATAGTAAAAATTTTATAGAACCACTATAATTTCAACTATACATCCTTTCATTCAAGGGCTGGAAACTTGGTAGCATCAATTACTTGGTACTATCGATAATATTCCAGCCGGACTATATATATATATATATATATATATATATATATATATATATATATATATATATATATATATATATATATATTAGGATTTGTATATTTTTAGAAATATAAAATTTTCTGTGCTCCTAAATTATTTTTAATGTTGAGATTTCCGAATGGATGATCGGTTTCGTTAGATTTGATCTAGAATATTTGAAGTATTTAAAAATTTAATTTTGTGATTTTTCGATATTATTTATCTAGTGATCAAAATAACTCAAAATCAACGACTAAAAATAAAAATCTCACAAAATATGATGATATGATACTAACATTTTAGATCAAAGATATTGATCTTGTTCTATACAGTATAAAATATTTTTTATCAAAATTCTACGTGATTTGAATATTTTTACACCGTTAAACTTGCAAACGGCTTACCTCAACCATTAAAATTATTGGTTTTGAACTGTTTTTGATCATTAGATAAATAATATCGAAAATTTACGAAATTTAATTTTTATATATTTTAAATACTCTAGATCAAGTCTAACGGAGTCGATTGTTCATTTGAAAGTCCCAAAATCAAAAATAATTTAAAAGTACGGAAGCCTATGTGCTTTTAAAAGCACACAAACCTAGCTCTCTCTCTCAATAAATAAATAAATAAATAAATAAATATATATATATATATATATATATATATATATATATATATATATATATATATATATATATATATATATGCATGCTCGGACCAATTCAACAATTTAAAAATTTTGTTTGCACGCGTGACGACAACTTGTCGAATAAAAACGTACAGACACAGTATTTATATTTTTCTTAATTGTGACTCGGCTCAATTAATCTCATGCCGCTTCGGATATAGTTCGGCCCAATCTAATATCTCGCTATTTCGAATGTGACTTGATCCAATCCAACTTTCCGTCATAAGACAGAATGCTAGCACATCTAAGTAAACAATCCCCTCCGCTCACCAGTCACCACCGCACAAATTTGTAGAATGAGAAAATCAAATTCTAATATCTGACTATGTGATGCCACTTATCGAACCGTTGATGTTAATCCGTTTTTAAGATTAACTAATAATTAACGTCAATAATCAAAACCTCATGTGATGTATTGAGAAGCATTTCCTAAGAAAGCTGTGAAGCTCACCAAACCTAACTCAGCATGATCATCTGCTACGCAAACTTGGTGCTAAATCTAAACATCAAGGCTAACTAGTTCTGGAGATTCACTCAAATTAATTTTAATAAAATAAAAGTGTGTGTGGTAATTTGGTAATTACTCACTCATTAATGGGAAATGGCAGTGGCATTTTGGTAATAAAAAAGCAGAGGGAGTCACAATCGAGTAAAATTTTCGTCTTAAATGCCTCCCAGTTTTCCCGCCCATGCTGCGTTTCTCATTCTCTCTCTCTCACTCTCTCTCTCTCTCTTCAGTGCCTGTCCCCCCCCCTCCCCTCTCTCTCTCTCTCTCTAAAAACAACCAAACAAAAAAAAAAAGAAATAAAAAAAGAAAAAAAAGAAAATCTACAAAGAAGAGTAACCCCTCTTACGCTTCTTCATCATCATCTTCTTCTTCTTCTTCTTCTTCCAGATCCTCCTAGAACTCTAAACCCTAACCCTAGTCCCCACCCTCTACTAGGGTTTCCGGCGGTCTCCTTCTCCTCTCCTTGGCCATGCCGGACCTCAGCAACCTCGTCCTCCCCCGCTTCCCCGAGCTCCGCCCTTGCGGCGGAGCCTCCTCCGCCCCCGACGCCGAAGATTCCGCCGCCGCCGCTGATGCCGATTCTGGCGGCACCGTTGTCGCCGCCGCCGATGCCGATGCCGATGCCGATGCCGATGCCGATGCCGATGCCGATGCCGATGCCGATGCCGATGCCGATGCGGACGCGGACGCCGAGGGTCTCGACATACGGTGGGAAAGACGCCTCAGGTTCCCGATCTCGGATGGGGGGACGTGCTCGGTGGTGAGGCGGGATCGGCGGGGGAGCAAGAAGGGCGCCGCGGGGAGGTCGCTCGCGGAGCATGTTAGGGATTGGGTGGAGAAGAAGGTGGCTTCGGGGGTTCCGGAGAAGGATTGCTCCTTGCCCTTCCTCACCAACTCCCCTAAAATGGTGAGATTTTTCCCTTCTTTAGTTTCTCATCTCGATCCCTAGGGTTTGATTTTCAATTATGACCCGGGCATTTTCTTTATTTTTTCTTCTTTTGTTGAGTAATATTTTAGGGAAATGAAATGTGGGTAGGAACTTATTAAAAAGAGTAAAATGTACTTGATGGATGTTTCATTGTTTCTGGGTGTAGCAAAGAAAAGTTCTAATTTTGTAGTGCTAAGCTAAAATATTCTGATCTTTGCTTTTGTTCCTCCTGTTTCTTGTTCTCGAGGTTTTGTTTCTTGAATCTTCCCTTTCTTCTTTATTATTATTTTTTCTTTTTTGTATTTTGCAAATGCTCTTAGATTTGTGCTCAAGAATCAAATTGGGCTTTGTCATCAAAAACCCAGATTCCTGTGTCAGGTTTATAAGCTGATTTGGTTAGATAATTATTCAATGCAGACATGGAAAGCTCATCTTTGGAATTAACTTATGATGCTATACTGTCAAAGCGAAAGCCTTTTTCGTTGCACCAATTAATTTGATTAATGCTTCTTGCATATGATTTAGTTAGGGTAATTTATTATGAAGTTCATTTTGTGCAGGAGATTCTTGCTTATGCTGATCTTGTAATTATTTTTTTTTTTTGTTGTTTTTCAGATAGAAATTAGACTCGGTAATTCGTTTTGTCGATTTGGGCAGCTGAAGCAAGTTATAACCTTTATGGTCGTAGGTTGTAGGTGCTGATAAACAATTATGTCTGATGGAGTTTGACTTAATTTCTAATGGTCGAATGTTACAAATAGTATAAATGGCAATCTGGTCAATATTTTGAAAAGTGGCTTGCAGTGTGTGAGTGGTTGACCTACTGCATAACCGCATGTGCGGCATGCGAGTGCGTATGTGAGCGCATATTCAGTTTAGCAATTTTAGGACTAAAAGATTTGCGTACAAACAGACATGGTTTATCATTATGCCTCTTAAAATTAGGAATAACCAGATGCTCTAAAAATTAGCTAAAACACATGAGTAATAAATTTTCACTTAAGTGATCATGCGTGATACTTAGGGCGGCCTGTTTGGTTAATGGTTTGTAATATTCTAGTAATCCTCCATGTATTCTATTGAAAATATTCACATCATTACCGTTCAACTCATGTTGGATAGTTGTAAATGGTGTTGGTGAATTAGTGAAATCATTGTAGATTCCCAACTAGTAGGAATATTAGATTATCATAGGTTAGGAGGCATTCTCATTCCCATATTTGATGGGAATCATTAGTTAGTGGTCCATTAATAAGAATATACAAGTTCCTGACAACCTCCCAACCCAAGTGGCATGATAAGTTAGTAATGAACTTGCCATTCTAATTATAAAATATATAACATTTCCGAAATATTACAAATCTTGAACCAAATGGCCCCTTACAGTCATCCAACAAATTAATATAATCAAATGTCTAGGCAAGTAATATATTCCAATTATAAAACTATGCGATAACTTGTAGACGCATAATCATTTGGTAGGTATGATTGACCAGTAATTTTATTTTATTTTTTCCTTTGAATAACTTAAGTTTAATCTTAATGAGTACTGGATCTGAATTTGCCTAAAACTCAACCCACTATCTAAAAACCAACTATAGGGGCTTATAAACGATATGCAGCCGCCACATATTAACTGTCTAGTCAATATGTGCTGTTGTTCACTGTCATTACCGCATATGTAGCCACATATGTGGCCACATAGACTGCATTTAGAATGCTGAATCTGGTTTTGTTTGGTTTCCAGAATTAGAGAAGGCTAATGTGATCGATCTTGCTACTTGAACCCCTTCCTTTTGGACATATGTCTTCTTGCATAATTATAACTAGAAACTGGTAGAGACACTTACGTATACAATTGATTCATATTGCTTTATAGTGTCGTTCATGAAATTATTACTGGAAAGTTTTAATCTGGTTAATTCCTATAGAGACAGATTTTTTGGATGATGAGTTATTCTTTTGAAGTTCTGTGATCTATTGGAAATCCTTTCCATTAATGTATCAAACAATTATATGGATTACAGAGAGATTTCATCTTACTGTAAGTAGCTACGGTCCTTTTACCCTGAAAATATCCTTTTAAAAGTGTTCGTGCCATCTACTAATTGACTTCTTGTTAGATAAATTTTATTTGGTTTATAATTTGATCTATTGTAGCCATCTTTCATAGGTTGAATGCAGTTTGTGCACTAAAGTTATCTACCCTCGTGAAGAGATGCAATGCTCGGTTGTTGGTTGTCAGGGGATCTTCCACCAGACTTGTGCGAAGTCAAATGGTGGACTCTCTAAACCTTTCAAGTGCCCTCAACATGTAAGTTTTTCCAGTTCTCTGTAGCTATCCATTTGATCTTACTTTGCTAGCAATTTGTGGGAACATTAGGTTGTTAATCTTGGGATGACAATTTTCCAGGATCTATGCAGTTGTTAGTTTTATGCATCATGATCTTAATTTTCCATATTTTGGCAGGCACTACAAAAAGTTTAGTTCTTGTGAGGTTTATTTTTATTAATTAACCGTTGATAACCTAAATTTAGCAATAAAATATCTAAATGGAATTTGGAAAACATACTTTTCTCAAATCTTCACAGGACTTTCCATTCATCAGGTATCGGTGTTTTGAATTACTCTTGCAATCTTTTATTGGCAAGTTCAAGTTCTTTAAGTATATATGATTAACCAAGTTGAACTTTGGTCAAAACACATCGTTTGATCAAAGTGGATTGGTATGGTCTAGGACTTAACTCAAAGACCCATGCCTTTTGATGGTTTGGCTATGTGAGATTTTACATATATAGCAGTTTGTTCACATAGCACTTGAAAATAGAAAGAAACAATGCTATTATTTTATTTGACATGGTTCATATTTGCTTGGCACATATTGTACCAGATTCCAACAGCGTGGCAACCAATGATCTACGACAATGTTGCTCAATATTCAAATCGAAAAGTTGTGATCTACCTTAAAAAAAAATAAAGTTGTGGTTTGATTTTTTGGGTTTTTCCTTTTCATTTGTTCCTTTCTGATTATTATACTTGTTGCTTCAATTTGAAGCCAATGAAATTCGAAACCATGAAATTGTTGATCAATGAGTCGGAGTGAAACTGGATTTCATACATAAGCCATATTTGCATGGTTGCATGCTAAATACTTAGGTACCATCAAAATATATAGCAGTTAACAGATTATACATGTACTAGATCAATCCTTTGATGACAAAACTGTACCGTGTATCGCAAATGTATTTTCTTTGAAAGTAGAAAAGAAGATTCTACAACAGATTCATTTGACCTGAGCATGTTCTTCATTTTTGTCTTCCTCGAAACAGGGTTGTTTCGTTTGTAAACACAAAGGATATTGGCGTTGTGTACGGTGTATAATTGCAGCTCATAAAAAATGTGCACCATGGCCAGATTACTTTGTTCCTATAAAAAATCAGCGAGGGCGAGCAGTTTGTTGGAGACACCCTGCTGATTGGCTACTGGAAAAGGAGGTCGATTTCTTCTTTCCTTCACCAGACACTGATATTCTTTACTCTTCTATATTTGGAATTAGTCAAATTTGGACTGCAGTAAAAGCTTCTGTTTCGCTTGCAAATTATTTGCAGCGTTTGTAGGGAATTTTTTTGCTTTTGTAATTGTTATTCATCTTTTAGATCTTATCGTAAAATCTCATTTCTTTCCAATCTCATCAGCTCTAGTATTCTAAGTTAGTCTACATACTATTACACTGTTTCACCCCTAATTCCTTATTTTTGTATAGTACTAGCTTGTAAAAGGAACAATCATTTCCTGTTATGTGCAAAAAGCAAGAAATTGAAGTTTATGCACTCAGTAGTTCCAGATTTCTTTTCTCCTTCTCAGAAAGTTGTAAGGGCACATTGGATTGTTTGGAATAGTGCGTAGGGCAACTTGATATAATAAACAACCTATTTTGCATCCAAATTATCAAACAATTTAAAAACCTTTTCATTTTGAACTTTTTAAACTTTATTTTGAACATTTATTGTTCTTTGTTGTGAAAAATATTTGAAAGGTAAAGCTTAGGGTAACTTTTATAATATCATCCCCAAACCAAATTTTTTCTGTGAATTTCTTCTTTCCTTTTCTGTTCTTGTTGATCCATCGTCAAAAAATCTGTATTCTACTATTCAGCAAACAAAATACTCGAAAACTTTTGCTTTTCCCTCTCCTACTGTTGCTCCTTATGCCCCCCTCTCTTTGCAAAATTTTCTCTTGCAGCCATGTACGACTTTTGCATGGATAGGTTGGTGAGATATAGCTGATTGCACTATGCCATGCAGAAATTAGGCTGTATTTACTTTTCCTGTTTCGCTTACCTTGAAGATTTTTTAGGGCTTCCTTTGTTCTCTAGCTATTTATGAAAGTCAGGATTTGCCCTTTTTTTAAAAAAATATCTTTTTTGATACCTCACACATATACTTTGTAGGCTTGATAAGCTGTTAGCTTGTCTTTGTTTTGCTCTAAGCTTGATGTAACTATTCCATTACACACATTTACTATTTAAATACCACCCAACTTGAATATTTATATTATTTAGAATCTGTTCCGAGTCATTCCTTATCTGGCATTTGTTTGCTTGTTCATGCTTTATATCTTTATTAATTATGGATTCACTGGGTAGCTAACAGGGCTGGTTTATTTGGCTCAATAACAGCGCGCAGATCAGACGAGTGATGTAGAGGTCTGTTCATAGAATTTTTTATACTCTTTTTTTTTTTTTTTTTTTTTTTTTTCTTTTCTTTTGCTACCTTTTTCTTTCACCATGTTACATTCATAAATTTGGGGGTTCTTGAATTTGGCAAATTCATGCTGTACTATTGTGATCTGTATTTGAAATTTAGAAGTCTTTATTTATAGTCAAATTCTATTGATAATATTCTAAAAACTTGACTTATCTGAAATGGTTTTTTTTGTTTTACCAACTAGAGAGATTGGTGAATTCTGAAGCTCACAGATTTATAAGTTAGAACTTCTCTTCGTTTAGCTAGTTTGAAGGAAAAAGTTGCTAAAGGAGTTTTCTCAAGTTCTATATTTTTCTTAGTTGTGTACATTTCTGAGACTTCATTTTCATTTACAGGAAGCTTTTAACTGCTTACCTCTTCCATACATTAATGAAGAGTTCAGCATTGGTGCCATCTTGAATGATGTTACCGAGAACAAAGCTGAGCCGTCTCCATATGTACATATTAAGCGCAGTATCCTTGAGTAATGTTGGAATCATGGAAAATAGGATCTCAGTTAGGAATTTTTTGTTAGGTTATGTTGCTTCTTTTTTTTTAACTAAGAATATATTGTATAGATGCTATCACATTAATTGTCGTTTTGTTTTGAAGGCTAATTTGCTTAAGGAAAACCTGAGAAATCTATCAGTTTGATTTGTTTATCTTTACTTGAGGAAGATGTATATTTAGTTAAGAAGAAACGTAATGGTGCTGATGCTGGTGTCGGATGCACAAATTGCCGTCCTGATTCAACGTGCAAAGATGATTGTGAATGCAGGTATTATCAATTATATTTGTTTTGTTTTTTTTCTTTTTTTTGAGGTATGATGGTTTGCTTGATTTCATCGGATACCAAAAAGTGTTACTTCATACATTGTATATTACTTCATTCTTGTTATCAAGAATCATTTCTATTTTATTTTATCTTTTTTGCTTTGAGCAAGTTCATTGTACTTTATTTTCGTGCGATGCCTGTGATATTTATTTCCTCAAATATTAATGTTCCTGTATTTTATCCCTTTTTTAGTAATTTACTTGCAACATGGCATCTATGGTACACTTTTTCATTGATGGGACATAGTATCTTGCTTGCTATATGACACAGGTGCTGCTACAACAGTAGTTTCAATTTTTAAAAGCTTTAACATTAGTTACTATTTTCAACAGGGGTCTTTCAATAAGCTGTTCCAGGGCTTGTCATTGCTCAGATATGTGCAAGAACAAGCCGTTTCGGAAAGAGAAGAAGATTAAGGTTGTTAAGGTAAGGTTTGCTCCTAACTTACTTTTTTTGACTAGTAAGGACACTTTGTATCTCTTTTTGTTAGTCCTTGGATTTGGTGTTAGTTATTCAATTGCTCAATGAATGTCCTTTTCATTTTTCTACAACCTTCAGAATGTTACTTGGCATTTGGTACTTTGTATAATTTTGTCGATTCCCTGGTAAGTATGGTTTATTTCAGTTTTGGGTTCGATTATCCATTCATCTTTTTTGGCCTCTTTTATTCGTCTGCCTTTTGAGACTTTGACTGTATGTTTATGTACTGTTTCCTCCTGTAACATATCGTCACTATCATATAGGTGTTGCGTGTTCTCATTGTCTTTTTTTTAAACATTTTGGGATGTAATCTTGAGCACCAACATTGCCTTCTAAGAATTATGAGGGATATATACTTGATTGATACCTTTATTGCCTATTGATATGTTTGTACTGCTTTACCAATTTAAGCCAAGCAATAATTCTCTCTGCGATTGCAAACACACTTTTGCTGCTATGCATGCTTTGAGTATATTTTCTGCGCAATTTAGGTAGGATATAAATGAGAAGCACTGAGAAACATATGGGATTTTTGTCATTTTAGATGTTTTGCGGTAGCCACATTGAGCATTATTTTATTTTGTAGTTATTGTTGTTGTGGCAATATGTAATTTCTCTGTTTGAAGGAATATCCATTTCTAGTGTTCATATTATTTCTAATCAAGTATTTCGTATGCTACTTGCAGACTGAAAATTGTGGATGGGGAGTTGTCGCATTAGAGAGTATTGACAAGGGCGATTTTGTGATAGAGTACATTGGAGAAGGTAGCTTATATATATATATATATATATATATATATATATATATATATATATATATATATATATAGCCCGGATTGTGTGCTTTTAGAAACATGGAGGCCTCCATACTATGAAGTCGTTTCTGATGCTGGGACTATCGAATCGACGGTCGGCTCCGTTAGACTTAATTTAGAGTATTTAAAATATATAGAAAATGAATTTTGCGATTTTTCGATATCATTTACTTATTGATCAAAATGACTCAAAATCAATGGTTGAAAATAAAAATATCATAAAAGTGATGATATGACACTAAAATGTTAGATCGAAGATATTGATCTTGTTTTATATATTATAATTTTTTTTTTATTAAAATTTCACGTGATTTGAATATTTTTACACCGTTAACTTGCAAATGGCTCACCACGAACATTAAAATTATTAATTTTGGGCCCTTTCGATCACTAGGTAAATAATATCTAAAAATCGCTAAATTTATTTTTGAGTTGCTTTAAATGCTCAAGATCAAGTTTAATAGAGCCGATCGTTGATTTGGAAATCCCAACATCGAAAACGACTTAATAGCACGGAGACCTCTGTGTTTCTAAAAGCATACAAGCCTAGCTCATATATATATATTCACTTTGTTGATAATTATGGTTGTCTCTTTGGTAAATATCTGGTAGCAAGACATTCTTTATTCGACTTATTTAACAGGAATTAATTTTATGTCCTCTTTTTAGTACTTGCTTTTATAGATATAACTGGTTATAAAAGTAATTCTAGTAATGTGTTCATTTTGTTATTTTCGACGAGCATTTTCTGGTTTATTTGAAAAATAACTTGCAACGCTTATTTTTCTTATGAGAAATAATTTTAATGAGAATGTTTGCCTTTTTATTTCTTGTTTCCGAAGTGCTTAATCATGATGCATTGAGATATGATATACAAATAAAACATAGAAATTTGATACATAGATCTCGAAATATAAGATAATATTCCTTCGGATATGACAGTATATGGCTACATGCATAGATGCCCCTCTGGATAATAGTACATGCGCCTGCTAACATATAATACAATACTTTTTTTTTTTTCCGGAGAAGTGTAATAATAACTTTGACAGTGAGCATGCTTAACAAGTGCAAAACATTCTATAAAGTTGTAATAGTTAAATGTTTGTTAGAAGTAAGCTAATTAGTCGTTCATAATGGTAGTAACTGGTAATGATAGTCCAAGCTCCAATGGCTACGTCACATCCATAATCCATAGCTCATTAAAACATGTAAGTTCAGATTTTGTAGCATATTGTACCTCCCGTCCCCAAGTGGTATAATAGATAGAAACATTACAGAATATCTTATCCTCTCTCCTGAAAGTACAAGTCTGCAATTATCTTATTAGTACGGTAGCTACATTCCTACTTTTCCCACTTGAAAACTGACAATGAAAACGAGTATCCAATACCTATCTGTAGACTAGCTGAATAGTATCTTTCTTTGTATGGGTATGGATACGGTATTGAACTCTCTAGGTGCGTCATAAAATCTGCTAGAATTTCATTTGGGAAATGATTAAGATGAAACTTTAGGTTCTCTGAAAGTATTGATTCTAGATACATATTATTAATAAATATAGAAAATTTCCAATTTTATATGTTTGGTGTGTCATTGTTTGACAAAACTTTATAGTTTCATTGATAAGAAAATTTCTCCTGTTTTTTTTTTTTTTTTTTTTGCAGTTATTAATGATGCTACGTGTGAACAAAGGCTTTGGGACATGAAATTCCGTGGCGATCAGAACTTCTACATGTGTGAAATTAGCAAAGACTTTACAATCGATGCAACGTTTAAAGGAAATGCGTCACGCTTCTTAAACCACAGTTGCAACCCAAATTGTAAATTAGAGAAGTGGTAATAGCTCCTTATGAATGATTCCCGGCTCTGATACAAGAAATGATCTTTTTCAAGCATATTGAAGCATGGTCTTCATTGTGTAATTGGCATTTTCTATGCTTATCCTTTTGTCTTCTTAGGCAAGTTGATGGGGAGACGCGCGTTGGTATTTTCGCTTCTCGTCCCATCGAAGTCAGCGAGCCCCTGACATATGATTACAGGTACCTAAAGAACAGTAGTGTTTTGTTGTACTCACAACTGTCTTATCAATTACTGCGTACTTTTTATTATTTTGATTTATATTTTCTAGCTCTATGGAAATATCTATTCATCTGATTGCCCTCTTGCGCAATTTAACTAGTCCGGTATATCATTGCCACACTGTTGTCCCTGTACTACCCACAAAAGTCATACAACTTCCATATATCTTTTTCTTATGGGCCCTTTAGTTGCAAATAACTTCAACAAGGTGCGTTCGCTGGACTCTGAATATGCGATGAGTACCCTCCCACGGATGTTGATGCAGATTGCAGGCCTGAAATACTGCCAGCACCAATAGTAGCTCGGTGCTTTTATTAGCATCCTAACCCCTCTGTCTGTCTGTCTCTCTCTTTTTTGTGTTCAAATGCATATATATACATAATTAGTGCTGTCGCCATTTTGAGCTGAACTCATCCAAAATCTCGTTTTTGTTTTTTTTCTTCTTTTTTAAATCTGAGGTTCGTTTACTTTCTCAGGTTTGTGCTGTTCGGCTCCACAGTTAAGTGCCGATGTGGGGCTTCCAACTGCCAAGGATATCTTGGGACCAAAAAGAAGTTAACTCCGGTAGTCTGCCGCTGGGGTTGCAAGAGGAGGAGAACCGCGATGAATATTTTGCCGAACAAATGCACTGAGCATACAGTAACGATGCCCTTTTCGCAACAAGTTATTGTACCACCCAATGACAAGGGGAAAGAGAAAGTGGTTACTGTGGAACTCCTATGACAGCAAGCAATTCCGGTTTTTTCACGACGAAAGTTAGATCGCCAAACGCGCATCAAATCAAGCAAAGGTTGGTCGTAAAGTGTCACGATACTTCGATCCTGCTTCTCTCCTTCTGCATTTCTCTTCCACGATCTCCCCGCAGTTCTTTATTCGGCGGTGGAAGGTAAAATTTGGTTGTCATTTGGTAAGTTTTCTTTTTCTGCGCTCGGTCTACAAATTGTGCATCAGAGTTATCTGTACTCGGCATTCATTCTGAGTAATTCATTCCAACGCTGCTTCTGTGGCCCCCATTGTTGTAACATTGTATCCATTCGATTTCAATGTATAGCTTGTATTCCATCTTAATCTCCCTATTTAAACACCAAGTTGTTGAATCGAAATTCTAGGACAAAAATGAAACTTAGTTGATAGTCTGGGGACGAGCGGTGCAATTTGATACAATTTACGGAGTCCAGTTATGCTATCCTTTTAGGAGCACGTTTCGAGTCGTTTTTGATGATAGAGATTTCGAATCCATGATCGGAATAATCGTTTAAGTTGGTATAGGGTATTTAAAGATTTTAAAAAATAAATTTTATAAATTTTAAAATTTATTTATATAGTGATAAGTTTTGATGGCCTATGAGTTGCTTGTTTGTTTATAGGTGTAGAGTAAGAATTTAAGTGCCGTGGCACGGGGTCGTGTCGAAAACTTGCCGGCACGGAACGGCACGGTGCGTGCCGAGCCGTGCCGATGAGTGCCGGTCATAAAAAATACACACGTGCCGACACATAATGGCATGAAATATTTAATTTCTTTAGCAATAAAATTTTTTAATTACTTATTATGTATCTTTATCAAATATTTTGAATTTTATTAAGAAAATTACTTAGTAATTTTAAGAAAAAAGGGTTTTGAATTGTATCATCGGCACGGGAGCTGTATCGTGCCGGTATTTTGTTGGCACGGGTACGGCACGATAGTGTTGTGACCCGGACGATCCGCAATCAGCCAAGGATGAGATTTCTCTGAGGTTAGGATGGCGGTGAGGATGATGGGTGTAATTCTATGAGTGTTTGAGTTCCATTAATGGTGGTTTTGATAAGGAAGAGGGAATTGGGGAGAGGGAATTGGAGAAGAGGGGATCTAGAGAGAGAAAGAGGAAGAAGAGATTTGGGAGTTTGAATTGAGAAGGTGATTATGCTTCATTTCATATCTCTTACGTTTACATTGTTGCTATTTATACTAATCAAATGTGTACTGTAATATAATATGTAAAGCATCAAAGTCAATTACAATAATGGAGTCAGTTGGGCCAAGTGGGCCATATGTCATGACAGTTGTGATGGTGGGGCTCCAGCTGGCCTTCTTGTAACTACTTGTAACTGCCTGAGATCGTGGGCTTCGGTTGGGCTCCTTGTAACGACTTGTTGTGGGCTTCGGTGACTTTCCTGTAACAGCCTGCAATGATTGGGCATCGTGGCTTCGGTTGGGCCTCCTTCACAGCTACTCCTTTCAGCTTGGTTGGGCCTCCTTCACAGCTACTCCTCTCAGTCTCTTCTAAGGTAACCCTACTCTTGGGTTCTGCGCCCACCTACCCTCTGACTCTTCCTGACGCTTTCGGGCGCTTCCTTTACTCCCTCTCTTGTCGCCTACCAGCTACCTCCAGATCCTTCATCTCCATCTCTACTTTCCTCTTCCTCATTCCTCCTATTTTCTGCTACTGTGTAATCTTCTCCTCTCTACTCCCCCCAACTATGTAATCAATAACGGAGTTGTAACATTCTCCCCCTCTTCAACCGATCCTTGTCCTCAAGGATCGAAAGCGGGGTAGCGCTTCTTTAGCCCCCAATAATCTTCCCAAGTTGCGTCTTCGTGCTTCAAGTTACTCCAAGTAACAAGCACTTGGCTGACGGCACGCCCTTTCCTCTGTACCAACCTCCGGCTCAAGATGCTTTCGGGCTGCGCTAATAACTCTCCGGTAAGTCCAACCACAGGGTCGCCTGTAGAAAGCTGCTCCTGCTTCTTCACCCCTCTCTTGAGTTGGGAGACATGAAAAACTGGGTGTATCTTCGACCTTTCCGGTAAGAGCAATCTATAAGCGACGGGTCCAACTCGTCCCAATATCTCATATGGGCCAAAATAACGCGAGGTGAGCTTTAGATTTTTTCTCATTACGACACTATGTTGTCGATAGGGTTGTAATTTGAGGTAAACTTTTTCTCCTACATTATACTCCTTGTCCACTCTTTTCTTATCTGCATACTGCTTCATCCTATTCTGAGCTTCCAACAATCTTTCTCTCAAGATCTGCATCATCTGCTCCCTTTCTGTTTTCCAATCTTCCACAGATGTATGTATGGTTTTGTTGAGATGGACAACTAGGCTGGTTGGGGGTATATACCCATACAAAGCCTGAAATGGTGACATCCCTATGGAGGAGTGGTGGGAAGTATTGTACCACCACTCAGAGAGCCATTTGTGCCATCCCTGAGGTTTATGGAAGCACATACATCTAAGGTAAGTTTCCAGACATCTGTTGACCTTTTCGGTTTGCCCATCAGATTGGGGGTGGTATGTAGTACTCATCTGTAGTTGCACTCCCATGAGTCGGAATAGGTCTTGCCAAAACTGGCTGGTAAATATCTTATCCCTGTCTGAGATAATTCCCTCAGGTAGCCCATGTAGCTTGTAAACTGAGTCAAAAAAAAGTTTAGCAACATCTGAGGCAGTGTAGGGATGAGCTAAAGATAAGAAATGTGCATATTTGGTGAACTTATCCACCACCACCAATATGGTATCCTTGCTCTCTGATTTGGGTAAGGCTTCTATGAAGTCCATACTTATCAGTTGCCAAGCTTGCTTAGGAATTGGCAAGGGCTGTAGTAGACCAGCATAAGGAGTCCCATCCACTTTGTTTTTAATACAAATCTCACATTCCTTCACAAAATTCTCAACATCAGTCTTCATACCAGGCCAGAAAAATAGTTGCTTCATTCTTTTATAAGAGTTATCAATGCCAGAATGACCTCCTAAGGGAGAATCATGCATTTGCTGTAGCAGTCTTTGTCTCAGTTGACCCTGGTTGCCTATATATAATCGACCCTTATATCTGAGTATGTTTTGTTGATAGGAATAGTGGGTTTGAAGTGATGGTTGTAGTGTCAAGGTTGTAAGAAGTTGCTGGACCTTTTGATCCCCCTCATAACTTGCAGATACTTCAGTAGACCAAGTGGGTACAGCAGTAGTTATAGCCTTGACACTTCCCTCTTCATACCCCCTCCTTGATAAAGCATCAGCTGCCAGATTCTCTTTTCCTTTCTTATATCTGATGGTGTATTCCAAGCCCATGAGTTTCATCATACCTTTTTGTTGGATTGCAGTAGTAATCCTTTGTTCTAAAAGATGCTTTAAACTCTCATGATCAGTTTTTATGATAAAGGGTGCTGGGCTGAGATAGTGTTTCCACTTAGCAACTGCCAACCATATAGTTAAGAATTATTTTTCATAAGTGGATAGTCCTAGGTTTCTAGGACTTATAGCCTTGCTGATGTACGCTATTGGTTTGCCCTCTTGACTTAACACAGCTCCCAATCCAAGCCCGCTTGCATCCACTTCAATAGTAAATTCCTTGTTGAAGTCAGGCATGGCAAGTACAGGGGCAGTTGTCATAACCTTCTTTAATTCCTCAAATGCTGTTTGGGCTTCTGGGGTCCATTGGAATTTATCTTTCTTAAGCAATTCAGTGAGGGGTTTGCTTATGCCTCCATAGCCCTTAATGAACTTTCTATGATACCCTGTGAGACCCAGAAATCCTCTCAAACCTTTGATTCCAGTGGGTGTAGGCCAATCAACCATAACTTTGATCTTATCTGGATCAGTGGCTACTCCATCCTGAGTAATGATATGTCCCAAGTATTCTACAGAGGGCTGTCCAAAGAAACACTTAGTTCTCTTGGCTAGGAGTTGGTTGTCTTTCAATATTTCCAAAACTGTGCTTAAGTGCCCCACATGCTCCTCCAAACTGTGGCTGTAGATGAGTATATCATCAAAGAAAATCAAGACAAATTTCCTCAAATAAGGCTGAAAAACTTCATTCATGAGTGACTGAAAGGTGGCTGGTGCATTGGTTAAACCAAAGGGCATCACAAGAAATTCATAGTGGCCTTCATGAGTTCTAAAGGCTGTTTTATAGACATCCTTCGCATTCATCCTAATCTGATGATACCCTGCTCGAAGGTCAATCTTAGAGAATAGTTTGGATCCCTCCAACTCATCCAGTAAATCATCAATAATAGGGATTGGGTATTTATCTTTGACAGTATTCTTGTTCAGTTGTCTGTAATCAATACACATTCGCCAGGTGTTATCCTTCTTCTTTACAAGTAAAATGGGAGAAGCATATGGGCTGTGGCTTCTCTGTATAAGGTGAGATTCCAACAATTCTGCTACCTGCTTTTCCACTTCACCTTTATGCTAATGGCTGAGCCTATAAGGCCTAATGTTAACTGGCTTGGCATCAGGTAATAATGGGATTTTATGATCATGGGTTCTATTGGGGGGCAGATGCTTGGGCTCTTGAAACACCATTGCATATTTTTCCAAAACTTCTTGTATCTCTGAAGGTATATCCAGTTCTTTTTTGTTGATTGAAGTACTGAGATGTGCTATAGCACAGCACTGGCCTTGAACACTTGCCTTATACCATTGTTTTGCTCCAATAGTTTTTAAGGTGGCATTCTCAGTGATGCCTTTAACAGTGATGGGTTTCCCTCCTTTGTTGAAGGTGACTGAGTGATTGGTATAATCAAAGGTAACCCTTCCATACTTTCTAAGCCAATCAATGCCTAATATTACACTGGATCCTTCCAATCTAATTACTCTGAGGTCAGCTTGATATGTTTCTCCATGCATGACCCATTTAAAATTCGAACATTTCAATTTGCTTAATACTTTATGTCCATTGGCAACTGTGACTATAAGAGGAGTGGCAGCAGTGATTTCTGCTTTCACTTCTTTAGCAATTTGGAAATCAATGAAACTGTGGGTGCTGCCAGTGTCAATTAGTATTACCACTGATTTATTGCCTACTTCTCCTTGTACTTTAATTGTTTCTTGCACTAATTCTCCACTTAATGCATGAACTGAAATTCCCACTTCTTCTGAACTTTCTATTTTAACTGATTCTTCTTCATCTTCCTCCTCCATATTTTGCAATAAGGATTCATCAAACACTTCCTCTATTTCTAACTCACCCCCCAATTGGTTTAAAACCTTATCATGGCATTGGTGTCCAGGTTGATACCTATCACCACATTTATAACAGAGCCCTGCAGACCTTCTTTGTTCAAACAATTGTTTACTAATACCATTAGAGCCTTCATTAGCCCTACGGTTAAACCCTCTATTCCCTTCTTGCTGACCTGGGTTCACTCTGACAGCATATGGTTTTGAGTAAGAGGATCCCTGTACTGGATTGCCTCCAGGTTTGTGGATTAACTTCTGCTTTCTCCACATCATAGCCAATGCTTGCTCATGCAGTTTTGCTTGCTCAAAAACTTCTTCTAAAGTTTTAGGATTAGATAGATCAATGAATGGAACCAACTCTTCCTTGAGTCCACTAATATAACTTTGGATGAAGTGTTCTTCATTCAATGAGGGATTAAGGTACAGCATTCTTGCTCTAAGCTCTTCAAACTTTTCTTGGTATTTTTCCACAGTGGTTGTTTGAACCAACTTATTAAATTCCCTTACTAACTTTTTCATTGTGGCTCCTTCAAATCTCCTGCACACAGCCTCTGCAAATTCATCCCACTCAATGCCAGACTTATCTAGCAGGTAACCCTCCTTCCACCTGTGAGTCCTTCCTGAGAAGTGCAGTATAGCTACTTCTACCCACTGCTCCTCTGGGACTTGATATAATTTGAAATATTGCTCACTTTTACTAATCCATTCTTTTGGCTCATCTCTTTCAAAATTGGGATAATCCAATTTAGGGTGAGGCATATAATATGCATTTTTTTGTGTTTGACTTGCTTGACAGTTATCCTGACTTAACTGGGGATTTGGCAGGATACCTTTTCCCTTCTCTTCTCTGTAACTGGCCCTGGAGCTATGACTGGGCCATTGATCATATGTGAATTTATTCTCCTTCAAAGGTGGAATTGGCAATGTTGGTGTGCTGGTGACTGATGTGTGAGTACTGAATAACTTAATCAGTTGCTCATGCCTTCTATTAGCCACAGTTAGCTGAGCCTCATGCCTCCGTTGGTCTTCTCTCTGCAACTCATCCAACTGGTGCATCACACCTCCCAGTTTCTTGTTGTATTCCAACTCAAACTGCTGGAACTTGGTATGTAACTCTTGATTACAATCAGTTGCTAGGTTTTGCATCTTATCCTCCATAATTCTGAGATGCTCACTCAAGTCCTTGAGCCTGGTACCCTCAGCCATGTCTTCACTGAAGATATATTCACTATATTGCCTGAATTTATTGTTCTTTTTCTTTCCTATCTTGGGAATTCCTATTCTAACTCTGGTTTTTCTTCAATTCACAGTGCTTATTGTGAAGTTACCCCAAAATTTTGCTTCTACTTGTAGTAAAATAGTATGAGGTGGGTTAAATGGTTACCTCAAATAAGCTCCATTCTTCTCTGTGGGATCAGATAATACCAAGGAATTGTGGAGTAACTGCGCAGTTGCTTCACAAGATCTCAATTCCTTGCTGCTCTTATAATGGTGGGTAAACTCTCAGTTGCTTTGTTGATTCTTCTGTGGCTTCGATTGCTTGAAGTGTAATTACTTCTTAGGATCTCAGATCCTTGCTGCTCGTATAGAGAGATGGTTAATCTCTCAGTTGCTTCGATCTCTGATAGCTTGTTCCTCAGATCCCTGGGATCGGAACAGCTCTGATACCAATTTGTTGCGACCCGGACGATTCGCAACCAGCCAAGGATGAGATTTCTCTGAGGCTAGGATGGCGGTGAGGATGATGGGTGTAATTCTATGAGCGTTTGAGCTCCATTAATGGTGGTTTTGATAAGAAAGAGGGAATTGGGGAGAGGGAATTGGAGAAGAAGAGAGGATCTAGAGAGAGAAAGAGGAAGAAGAGATTTGGGAGTTTGAATTGAGAAGGTGATTATGCTTCATTTCATATCTCTCACCTTTACATTGTTGCTATTTATACTAATCAAATGTGTACTGTAATATAATATGTAAAGCATCAAAGTCAATTACAATAATGGAGTCAGTTGGGCCAAGTGGGCCATATGTCATGACAGTTGTGATGGTGGGGCTCCAGCTGGCCTTCTTGTAACTACTTCTAACTGCCTGAGATCGTGGGCTTCGGTTGGGCTCCTTGTAACGACCTGTTGTGGGCTTCGGTGACTTCCCTGTAACAGCCTGCAATGATTGGGCATCGTGGCTTCGGTTGGGCCTCCTTCACAGCTACTCCTCTCAGCTTGGTTGGGCCTCCTTCACAGCTACTCCTCTCAGCCTCTTCTAAGGTAACCCTACTCTTGGGTTCCGCGCCCACCTACCCTCTGACTCTTCCTGACGCTTCCGGACGCTTCCTTTACTCCCTCTCTTGTCACCTACCAGCTACCTCCAGATCCTTCATCTCCATCTCTACTTTCCTCTTCCTCCTTCCTCCTATTCTCTGCTACTGTGTAATCTTCTCCTCTCTACTCCCCCCAACTATGTAATCAATAATGGAGTTGTAACAGGTAGATACGGTCCGTACCGATGGATACTTAAAACATTGGTGTAGAGTAATTCAAATCGTTTAAATTTTTGATATAATTTTTTTTATAGTATTTAGATAATGTTTGATAATTTAGATCATAAATTGAGAAAGCTTAATATCTATTTTTACAAGATTATTTATTTTTTAACTTTTCGATCAACTTAATCACGATTTTTAAAATTTTAAATATTTTAGATCAATTTTAATATTTTTTATTATTGATTCGAAATTTTTATTATCCAAAAGAATTTAGAAGCATGAAGGTCTCTGACCTCCTCAAAAGTTAGTAGTTGGACTCGAATTTATGTGCAATTTGATCCAATTTGATCCAAACAGGATAAGATCTGGCCATATTATTTGTTGTTTCTTTTTCTTTTTTTTCTCTCTCTCTCTCTCTCTCTCTCTCTCTCTCTCTCTCTCTCTCTCTCTCTCTCTCTCTCCATCCATCCAAATGTAGCAATAGAAGAGAAGTACAGTTACATTATGTTTTATTCTATTTTTTTTTTTAAAAATTAATTTAATTTTGAGGATGGAAAATATTAATTAGATAAAGAATATCTAATCCTTAAGAAAATTAAATTATTTCTGAAAATAAAAAAAAATAAGTGTTAGTATAGTTAAATTGTAATAGTGAGAACAAGAGTAATTATAATTTTAAAATAATAATATTTTATCTAATTAATTAGTATAAAAATATTAATTAATTAAATAATAATTTAATTTATTTAATTAACTATTGTTAGATAATTCTAAATATTAATTAATAAAATAATTAATAATAATCAGTATTGTTAATAAATAATTTAATAAATTGATAAATTAATTAGTTAACAAAATAATTAGATTAGTCAAAATATTAAATTAATTAAAAAAATTAGTACAATAATTAAAATTATATTTACTTTAATTAAGTTTAATCTCAAGTGGGAATAAGTTTGTTTCGAAAAAAAAAAAAATTGAAACAGTATTTTTAATTTGGGGCAATTTTCTACATACCCCTAAAAATTTTCCTGTTTTCAGATTACCCCTCTTAGAAGGCTAATATTAAAACTACATTTCTTACGTTCCAACTTCTTTCCAAAATACCCATAAAGTTAAACTCTGTTAGTGTACCGTTTGAAACTGCCGTTATCTGTGTGTAATTACTATTTTGCCCCTTCAAATATATCCTAAACCCCTAAAACCCTAAACCCTAAAACCCTAAACCCTAAACCCTAAACCCTAAACCCTAGAATCCTAAAAAATCCTAAACCCTAAACCCTAAAACCCTAAACCCTAAACCCTAAAACCCTAAAAAATTCTAAACTCTAAACCCTAAACCCCGACAAAATAGGTATATCTGATAGTTTTCAACTCCGATTATTATTTAACTTTAGTTTAACCCTAGTTAACTTAACAAAGGGAAACGGTAGGGGTATTTTTAATAACGATGGAACGTATGAAGGGTATATTGGAAAGAAAAAAATAAGAGAGATAAATCAGGTATTTCTTCATATTTCAGGGGTACACTGATAATTATCTTTTTTAATTTTATACCAATTTATTTTAAAAATATAAAAAGTACTGTTTTGTTCAAATCAAACGCACGCGTTTGAAAAATAAGATGAAAATAAAAACAAAATTTTATTTCAGACTTTTGTTACCTATCCAAGAAATGTATACTGCATATACTCTCCTCCCCAAAAAGAAAACTCTTCATGAGACCAAGACCACATTGATCATTGATGGGCAAAAGAGGAGTGATATATAAATAGTGCATGGGAATTTAATGTAGTAGTCTCTCTTCAGATTTCACCGTATATCTATGTATATGTATCATATCCGCGGCTTTAAATCTCGCGTATCTGCATCACATCAGACATGCGCGTGCATGACGCGTCCCATTAAATTTTTTTTTTTTTTGTAATAAATACATATAATTTATTTTTTGAATGATATATATTAATTATGTAGGATAGTTTTTTTTTTAAAAAAAATATATAAATAATTTATAAAATTTTTATTAATTTGTTATAGTATAAAAAATATAATAATATTTTAATAAAATTAATATTTTATATATATTAAATATATATATTATTAGTTGTGCTCAGATGTGTCTGTATTTTAATTTTATTAAAATTATCGAATCATCGTATTAGAATCATATCATATTTCATGTTCCGTGCTTGTGTTCGATACGCGTAGCCTATATATATATATATATATATATATATATATATATATATATATATATATATATATAATATAATATAATTTTTTTTTTCTGTTTTTACTTTTAGCTACAGTAAAAAAATTTATTAATTTTAGCTACAGAAAAAAAAAAACATATAAATATATATAGCTTTATTTACAGTAATTTTTTTTTTTTAAAAAAAAATTATTTTAAGTGGGATTTGATCCTACAACTAGCCTTAATATATAAAAGCTTAACCAATAAACACAAAGTATACTTTTACATATTTTAGTTTAATTTTATATCTATTCAGTACCTCGTACGTTTCCGGATCAATTTTTTTTCGGTTTATTTTTATCTATAATTTTTGAAATTTTCATAGCGATTAAAGGTAAGTTCTGTTATTCAAATTTAAACATAAATTAATTAAATAATTTAATCACAAACAGATTTAGTGCGATTATTTTCCTACCAGCCATATACTTAGACAGGCGACAAACAAACAAAAGGTGTAGAGAATATCGAAAAAAAAAATATTTGAGTCTGTCACGATGAATTGATATAAAATTATTTTTGAGTTATTTCCAATCTAATATGAAGTTTACAAAATAATATAGTATCAGTGTCAGTTCTAACCCCTAGCAATTTTTTAAAATTGTGGGTCCAAATCTCAGCCTCCGCCGTTTAATAAGTAGTTAAAATTTTCGTCCTTTTACCTCTTTAATTTGTTACTACTCTTGTCAATGCGTGGGCCTTGGCTTGCCTGCTTACCATCATGCAAGATAATAAGGTTGCGTTTGGTAACAAAAATTATGGGGGATAAGAGCTTATCCTTTCTAGTTATACCTAAACGTAATTAAGTAGAGATGAAAATAGTTATTATCGTCTTTCTGAAATAAGCTGGTATAAGACTGTAATTACTATTCCAGTCTTTTCCTGAAACAAATCTTGTTCCATTTGAGAATAAGCTTAATTAAATTAATATAATTTTAATTATTATTTTAACTCTTTAATTAATTCAATATTTTAATTAATTTAATTATTTTATTAACTAATTATTTAAGTATTTAGATAATTAACTAATTATTTAAGACAATTAAAATTAAAATTTTTAATATTTATAAATTTTTAAATTTTAAATTTTAAATTTTATAGCTTTTAAAATTTTTAACTTTAATTTTTAATAAATTTATCATATAATTTTAATAAATTATATGATAAATTTTTTTAATAATTTTTTTTATATATAAGTAAAATATAAATTTTAATAATGTTTTTAATAAATATTTTAAAATAAATATTTAAAATTATATCAGTAAAATTTTAATCATAAATTAAAATTTTAGTCCTCTTTATTCTTCTTATTCCTCTTTAATTTAGCAAACACAATTTTCTTTATACCCGGTATAACTCTTAAACCCAACCAAACAGAAATTTACACTAATTCCTGCTAATACTATAACTTATACCTATTCCCGGTATAACTAAATTTTTTTTATTCCCGAACCAAACGCAGCCTTAGGTGTTAAGATTATTTATAAATATTAGGATTTGATTAGATTTGTAATTGAATTCTAGTTGGATTAAGGTTAATATTTAAATCTTAAAGAGATAAGTTTATTAAGATTTAAATATTAATTAGAATAGAAATCTATTTAGACTAGGATTTGGATAGCTTTTAATGTAAGCTATAAATATAGCATATGTGCTGTTATTTGATGATGGTGTTAAGGAGGATATACCCACGATGGTGGTAATACCCATGGAGGTGGTGGGGCTAGAATTTAGTCACACCCATATAGTGGTATCCACAGCGCGGTGGTGATAACACCCATTAAGGTGGTTGGAGTTAGAATTTAGCCACACCCATAGTCTTCTAGTTTATAGAAGATGAGAGAAGGGTGAGAGAGATTCAGAAGAAGGGCTCGGGTTGAAGCTACTTTATTGCAGAAGAGAAGTCCGTGTAATCAGTGTAATTCTTCTCGGTTAATAAATCTTATTTCACCCGCATATTTTCTTGTATTGGTTTTTCTTCTCTTTGTGGTTGTATTGGTTCCAGTTTTGTTGAGAGAACGGGTTTATAGTAAAAATTCGATTTGATGTTTTCGCTGCGAAATTCCAACTCTAGACGGTACCAGAGCGGATTACGGTATCGAAGCGGGTTTCGGATTCAGAGAATCTGGTACCGAGGCGAGTACCGAATTTTTCCAACAATAAGTCATTTCTTATAAGATCGATCCTTCTATGGTAACAAATATTATTCCTCATGTTTTGTTATCAAAAACATTTGCTTGATCAAAATAAAAATAATTCAGAAGTGATCTTCTCTCTGACATGCAAGATTGAGATTAGATGAAACACGTTACGTGTATTGATAGAAAAGATGACAAAACATGTGAAGAATCCACCATTTCTTAACAGTTTAGGGTGCTTGTAATCTGATGCTATGATACTTTCTTATCCAAAAAAAACTACTTATAGAAGAAGTTCTGAGTTCTGAGTAAACATATAAGAGATCATACACACAATTAATAATAACTGAGCTAAAGTATTTTGAGCTCAACGAGTTATTATTGTTACCAGATCGGATTGTTACATTTGGTATTAGAGTTGAATACCAATCAAAAGTGTGAGAACTAAATGCTATGCGAGATAAAGTGTTATACACCATATTTATCTCACATTGATAATTCTGATTTATATCTATAATCAGGTTTGAATCTGGTGAGGATATCATGATGTAAACGGGGGGAGTCTGTAATGCCCCAAATAGTCCCACATCGAATGGATGAAAATAGAGTTTTGATTGGATGTATAAGAAGCCACACATGCTATTAATAATATCAAGCTTAAATATTTTGATTAAGTGGTTTGGACATAACGAGTTATTATTGTTAGAGGATCAGATTATTACAAGTCAGTTATCCAATCTTTTAAAATTTTAATTTTATTACTCAATCTCTTAGTTGGTTTAATTTGAGTCACGATACTTTGATTTTAAAATTTAAACTAATTAATTTAATTAATTTATAATTACTACAACAAAATTAGGTTATAGAAGTATATTTTTGAAATATTTTTATATTAATTAATTTAATTAATTTATAATCACTACAACAAAATTAGATTATAGGAACATATTTTTAGAATATTTTTATACAAGTGTCCAATCTATATTCAAAATTAGATTATAAAGATATATTTTTAGAACACTTTACAATAATGTGTGGCTATACATCCTACCGATTGCACATATAGCGACATTTATAAAAAATGTCGATATTTTTGCCAAAATTTGTAAAAATAAACGATAAATTTAAAATTTAAAGTCAAAGCGTCGTCAATTTACGCAAATCAAATAAATTAATTAGACGATAAAATTAAAATTAAAAAAAGTTGGATACATAGCTCAAATGATTCATAGTTTGGAAAAAGGTATATATAATTCTACCAAACTACTGTTACAGTAAAAAAATTCAAAAATTTTCTTAACAAGGCAGCAATAAGAGCACCACCAGCCTTCAAAGCTTGAACAGCAGTCAAATTGCACAGCTGTGCTACAATAAAAGCAGAAGAATTCACATATGATCCCCAATAAAAGCAGAAGACTGCACATATGGGACATCTCAATCCTCTCCCCTCATCCCATCTGTCATGCTTCTGCAGCAATATTACTAAATGCACTCTTTATCTTCTTCCTCCCCCCCCCACAATAAATTCACACTATTACCACTTCTTTACTAGTTCAACCACACTCTCTCTCTCTCTCTCTCTCTCTCTCTCTCTCTCTCTCTCTCTCCCTCACCATACTCCACTCTAAAACCCAAGAACACCACCAACCTCTGCAACCTGTTCCCTCGCTCTCTCTCTCTCTCTCTCTCTCTCTCTCTCTCTCTCTCTCTCTCTCTCTCTCTCACTAGAATGGGTGTAAAACTAATGCCACTAATGCCACTTCTCTATGCTCTCTTTGTAGTAGCACTTGTCTCCTCAGCTACTGTTTCAGCTTCCTCTAACTCTTTGGACCTCACTTCAGATTTTTACTCCCTCTCATGCCCAAATGTGGAGCTGCTTGTGAAGGACACTGTGAGCTCAGCTTCCTCCTTTGACTCCACATTACCAGGAAAGCTTCTGAGGCTACTCTTCCATGATTGTGTTGTTGAGGTACGTACTTGTTCAAATTTCACCAACACTATAACAAAATTATGCTATAGCGACACCGTTAAGTATTGTTAAAAATTTAAATTACTGTTGCTGATTCTTGGAGGAGTTCTGGCCAGGCCAACTCTTCCTTTTTACTCATTACCTGTGGCGTTCCGTTCCCACTTTATGCGAGATAGCTCACGAGCTTGTTTGCGACCGTCGGGGTCGTCTTTTAACGTGATGTTGTCTTTTCCTGCTCGCGGCTGCTGTGTTCCATGCTGTAACCTTGCGGTCGGTTATGTTGTCTTTTGTTCTGGTCGTGTGGTTGATCACATTGGGCTGGGGATGCACCACTGTCGTTATGTTTTGGGTTAATTTTGGGTTAATTTGCTCCAGCTTTGTGGGGTGATCAACAACTGATACTACACTCTTTTGTACTCAAATAGGGTTTTACCCTGTTTAATCAAAAAAAAAAAAAAATTTAAAATACTGCTGAAAAAAATACCAACACTTGTCATTAGTGTCGCTATATATGCTGTCGCTAGGATGTATAGCGACATATTACTATAATGTGTCCCAAAAATATGTCCATATAATCTAATTTTGGATATAGATGGACTATAAATAGAAAACTTATAAAAAAGTGTCACAAACATGTATTTCTATAACCTAATTTTATTGTAGTGCATGCATCTCTCTTCAGCATGCAGTGCTTCTTAATTTTTAATTTTTAGGCAAAAATGTACATTACTTAACTAGAGAGCAGTTTGATTTGGCTATTTAATTTTTTAAAATTTTAATAATTTTTTTTTAATATATTTTATTTGAGTTAGGCGACGATCTTTAATTTTAAAATTTGAGTGTGTCGTTTATTTTACAAATTTAGTTACTATATTTTATATAATTCTTACGATTATAAATTTGTTAAAGTAATTAGTTTAAATTTTAAAACAAAAATACTATCAACCGACTCAAACAAAAATAATAAAATTAAATTTTTTAAATTTTTTAATTTGAGTCGGCCGATGATATATTGATTTAAAAATTTAAATTAATTTTTTATTTTAATAAATTTATAGTCGTGCATGAGAATTGTATGAAATATATTAACTAACTTTGGTAAAAAAAATCTGATACATTTAAATTTTGAAGTCGAAGTATTATTTATTGACTTAAATAAAATAAATTGAAAGATTAAATAGTAAAATTAAAATTTTGAAAAGTTGAATAGCTAAATCAAAATAGTCCTTAATTAATATAAATTTTATATATTTTTACCTTCTTTTTATGAAAAAAATGTGTTTGCGAGTTCCTTTTCGCCAGTGGACTCTTTTCAATTGATTATTTGATATGGGGTAAATTTTGAAAATGATCGTATTGTAATGCTTAATTTGCCACATCAGTGCCACCCAATTTTCTCTTATTTTTGGATGGAGTAAAATTATCATTTTTATTTTCTGTAAGAACCTTTTACCAATTTCTGATAAAGTTTGTGTTGGAAAAATCCGATACTCGCCCCGGTACCAGATTCTCTGAATCCGCAACCCACTCCGGTACCGCAATCCACGTTGGTACCGTCTAGAGTTGGGATTCCGCAGCGGAAACGTCAAATCGGGTTTTCACCATAAACCCGTTCTATCAACAAAACTGGAACCAGCACAACCACCAAGGAGAAGAAAAATCAAAACAGAAAATATGCGGGTGAAATAAGATTCATTAACCAAGAGAAGAATTACACCGATGGTACAGACTTCTCTTCTGCAATAGAGTAGTTTCAACCCGAGCCCTCCTTCTGAATCTCTCTCACCCTTCTCTCGTCTTCTATAAACCTAGAAGACTCCCTTCCCTCATCTTCTATAAACCTAGAAGACTATGGGTGTGGCTAAATCCTAACCCTCACCACCTCCATGGGTGTTACCACCACCGTGGGTGTAAATACCACTATATGGGTGTGGCTAAATTCTAGCCCCCACCACCTCCATGGGTATTACCACCACAGTCTCCATGGGTGTGACCACGTTAACACCACCTTGATGTGGATACCACTATATGGGTGTGGCTAAATCCTAGCCCCCACCACCTCCATGAGTATTACCACCATCGTGGGTATATCCTCCTTAACATCCCGTTAACACCACCTTAAAATAATAACACATATGCTATATTTATAGCTTATGTCAAAAGCTATCCAAATCCTAGTCTAAATAGATTTTTACTCTAATTAATATTTAAATCTTAACAAACTTATCTCTTTAAGATTTAAATATTAATCTTAATCCAACTAGGATTCAACTACAAATCTAATCAAATCCTAACAATCTCCACCTTGATTTGATTTGTAGTCTTCAATCGCTACATCGAGCTCTCCTTCGCTCCACCTTGAGCGACTGCATCTCCGATCTCGTTTTTGGACTCTCTAGCTCCACCTGAAGCTGAAAAAATCACATACCTTCGAGTCCAATACGCCTAGCGAGATCAAATTGTGATAGCCTCTCGTGATGATCGGTAATCCAGTACTCTGATGTCGATATCTCCTGAGGATCGCCAACCTTTAGCTCTGATACCAATTGTTGGAAAAATCCGGTACTCGCCCCGGTACCAGATTCTCTGAATCCGCAACCCGCTCCGGTACCGCAATCCACGTTGGTACCGTCTAGAGTTGGGATTCCGCAACGGGAACGTCAAATCGGGTTTTCACCATAAACCCGTTCTATCAACAAAACTGGAACCAGCACAACCACCAAAGAGAAGAAAAACCAAAACAGAAAATATGCGGGTGAAATAAGATTCATTAACCAAGAGAAGAATTACACCGATTGTACAGACTTCTCTTCTGCAATAGAGTAGCTTCAACCCGAGCCATCCTCCTGAATCTCTCTCACCCTTCTCTCGTCTTCTATAAACCTAGAAGACTCCCTTCTCTCTTCTTCTATAAACCTAGAAGACTATGGGTGTGGCTAAATCCTAACCCCCACCACCTCCATGGGTGTTACCACCACCGTGGGTGTAAATACCACTATATGGGTGTGGCTAAATTCTAGCCCCCACCACCTCCATGGGTATTACCACTACAGTCTCCATGGGTGTGACCACGTTAACACCACCTTGATGTGAATATCACTATATGGGTGTGGCTAAATCATAGCCCCCACCACCTCCATGAGTATTACCACCATCGTGGGTATATCTTCCTTAACACCCCGTTAACACCACCTTAAAATAATAACACATATGCTATATTTATAGCTTATGTCAAAAGCTATCCAAATCCTAGTCTAAATAGATTTTTACTCTAATTAATATTTAAATCTTAACAAACTTATCTCTTTAAGATTTAAATATTAATCTTAATCCAACTAGGATTCAACTACAAATCTAATCAAATCCTAACAGTTTGAAAAGTGGGTTAGTAGTATCAGGGTTCGCAATCTTGACCCGAATCTGTTGCTCAATCCGACCCGAATGGATCGGTTTTGGGTCATCCATTTTCAAGGGACGGTTGGTTTCGGCTCGAACATGTCAATTCCAAAAGTTTTCGAGTTCAATTCGGATCCGACCTACGGCCTGTTTCGTAGTACTTAGATGAGATGGGCTGAGTTGATAAGTGAGTTCAGGTCGAGTTAACGTGGTGGGCTGAATTCGATCGAGATTGAAAATTGATTGATTTGAAAAAAATCGGATTTCAAAAATATATAAACGGGTTGATGGGTCGGGTCAGTTTTCAAGTGACCCATCAAATCAAAATTTTAGGATCGCCGGTACGTGACCCACTCGGGTAGCTAGTTTACGATCCGCTAGACCTTCACATGAAACGGGTCGGGTCGGTTTAAGGTTGACCCGACAGAACCCATCACCACCCGTACCTAGAAATTGGTGCACACGAAGCATAAATAAAGTACTAATTTTTATTATTCTCGTCCCGTTAAAATAGTATTTGAAGTGTAAAAGTAGTATTTTTCTTAAAATAAATAGAAAATTTTAATAGAGGGATCTATTTGAGATAACGCTTGGACGTATTTGTTTCGAATTATGATTATAAATAATTTTGTTAGAATTATTGTATTTAGTTTATTCAGTATATAATTTAATCAATACTGTAATATTACAAATAATGGAGAATTATTTTGAAAATATTACTGAATGGATTATCTTGTATGTTATGTAAAAATATAAATTTATTCATCCAATCCCCCAAAACTTTTTAATACGTTATTTTTAAAATTTTAATTTAAAATATTAAACCGTCAAATTTAAATTTAAATTTAAATTTGACAATTCAAGATTTTAAATTTTAAATTTTAAACTTTAAATTTGTACTTATATTTTAATTTTTAAATTTTAAATTATAAAATTAAATTTTATATTTTTGTCCAGATTTTAAATTTAAATTTTAAATTTTAAAATTAAAATTCAAGTGCAAATTATATTAAAATTATAGTTTAATAAAAAATAATATTAAATTTGACCACAAAAGTAATTTTAAAATAAACTACACTTTATTATTAGAATTATTGAATTTTATAAAATGAATAAAATATAATAATTCTATATATATATTGTAATACAACATTATATTGCTGTACTAAAACAAATGCGGTATTCACTACAACAAAACTATGCTATAGTGACACTTTTAAGTGTTCCTAAAAACTAAAAAAAATATTGCTGAAAAAAATATCGATACTTGTTATTAGTGTCGCTATATGTGCCGTCGCTAAGGTGTATAGCGACATATTAATATAATGTGTCCTAAAAATGTCTCCCTATAACCTAAGATTATAAATGGGACACTTGCAAAAAAAAATGTCACAAATATGTGTCCCTATAACCTAATTTTATTATAGTGATTGTAGAATCAATAGTAATCTAATTTAGAAATCTCATATATCTGGTTATGTTGAAATAACATGTAATACACCATAATACGAACCAAATACGCCCTAAAGTGCATGGTTGATATTGTTGAAATTTTTTTATACTGAAAAGTATTTGGGACAGAACAAAGAACAAATTTTTTTTTTTTTTATAATTTAGCGAAAAAAAAAGAGTAGAATATATATATATATATATATATATATATATATATATATATATATATATATATATATATATATATATATATATATATATATATATATATAAAGTCCCCTTTTAAGCATAGTGAGAAAGCCTTGTTTGGCATTAATTTTGTTTCTGAACAAAGAACAAATTTTTTTTTTTTTTTATAATTTAGCGAAAAAAGAGAGTAGAATATATATATATATATATATATATATATATATATATATATATATATATATATATATATATATATATATATATATAAAGTCCCCTTTTAAGCATAGTGAGAAAGCCTTGTTTGGCATTAATTTTGTTTCTGTATCAAATTTTATGCAATTGGCCACGCGGATTTATACTGGGTTTTTGAGAACTAAAAAATCTAGTAGTAATTTTTTTATTTTTTTTTTCATTCCTTATTTTTTTTATACAAAATCAGCGGTCAACTAGCCGAACACGAACGAGTTAAGACTGCCTTGTATTTGTTCATTTATTAAATAAGCCGAATATGAGCCGTCTCATAAAAATATCGAGCTGTAGCTCGTATTTGACTTGTTAATTACAGAATTGAACAGGAGCTGGCTCGCGAACCACAAGTAAGATTGTCGGACTTAGTTCTCAATATAAAATGTTGAAAGAAAATTTTAAAACTAGAATTTTAATCTAATAATTAGAATTTATGAAATATAGGTATCTTTGTATTTGGTTGACCTAAAATCTAATTAGTAAATTCTTGTGATAAATATATATATCAAGTTGAGCTAGCTACTCCTAGTGCGTCTACGGCTCGCTTATTAAACGAGCGATCGATTTCGAGTTCATTTTCAGCCAAACAAGAACTGACTTGCGAACAATGAGCTGAATTATCAGTCCTAGAACCTATGAGAAAAAAAATGAAAAAGCGAAACAAAAGCAATGCCAAACCTTAACGTATTCCCGCATGCACGATTAACTTAGCGGATTCTTTCAATTGTAGGGTTGTGATGGGTCGGTGTTGATACAAGGGAATGGAACGGAGAGGAGTGATCCGGCGAACAAGTCACTGGGCGGGTTCGAGGTGGTGGATTCGGCGAAGCGGCTGCTCGAGGCGTTGTGCCCGGCCACCGTCTCTTGCGCAGATATTCTGGTCCTGGCTGCAAGAGATGCAGTAGAAATTGTAAGTGAACCATATAAATGTTTTGGCTTGTTAGGTGAAAAGTGCACTAACAAATTGTGAGCGATAGTTCGATCTGAGTCGTTCATCAATCGTGAAACGAAACCTTCAACTACTTGAAATGCAAATTAAAAATTCGTGGCTCAGACCGAGCCTCTATGCTTTACTTTGTTAGTGTACTCTTCATTTGAGTGGAACTCAAACTAGGTACAATAAAGTGCTAAAACTTAAAAGGCCAAATATGAGCCTAGCATTTTCTCTTGTTTCAATCAATCCTGCTTCTGATTTATTCATGTCACTCATCTGGGCTCAATTTGACTCAGATAAAGAATATAAAGAAAAATAAAAAGTTATATTGAATATATCATATAATAGTACAACAATAAGTAATTAATAGTAAAACCTTAAATTTTAAGATCCTAATTTTTGAAAGAAAGAACGAAGCAGGTAATATGTTGTGATCTTTCTCACTCTCCAAAAAGAAATCTTAAATTTTTTCTTGTGTTAAACACCGACAAGGTAATCTCATTGTTGAGTTAATTTTCTTAACGATCCATTTCGTGAGCAATTTGAATTTGGTTTGAAACTATAATCGAGTAGACTCAAGCTCGATTATATTGTTGCTGAGCTTGATTGATTATTTTAGCCTACCTCGCTTATGTTCAGCTTGTTGACATGCCATAATATGACGAGAGTAATGTCGATTTTTTGTAACATAAAGAAAAGAGGCCCCGTTCGAGCACAACTTCGCCTAGCCCTAGTTTCAAGCAGGGCTTGATCGGGGCTAATTCTCTTTCGGCATAAGTTATTATTGAATAATTTGTTCTGATATTCAAATAGGCTTATACCAGATTTAGCGTGTGCGATCAAAATCATTGTCACTAACTTTCAAGGCATGATATATAGTATCTCTTACAAGTGGTTGTAGAAGGGGAATATGGATTAGAGATCTTTAATTTCATAGTCTTTTTTCTTATCAAATTACAACTCAATAACTTCCTAAACTATAGATAATGAATTCCACTATATATACCAATTTGAGGATAACAATGCAAGGAGATAAATGATAGGAGAGTGGTGGATCAAAATTCACTGACCCTTGAGACACATAACTTAAGCATGAAGTTGATAAGAGAGAGAGAAAGGTTTATAAAGATCAAAACAATTGGGCCAAAAAAAAAGAAGAAGAGAGGCTTGCTTAATTATGCATGAACTTATACGTACAATGATCAATTGATTTCGCAGGCAGGAGGACCCTCGGTACCAGTTCCGTTGGGCCGAAAGGACGGCCTGAACTCGTCAGCTTCGAACGTAAGATCCAACATGGTCGACACGAGCTTCTCGCTCGACGAAATGGCTAGGCTCTTCTCCTCCAAAGGGCTCTCACTGGATGATCTCGTAATCCTCTCAGGTTTATATATAACACCTTAACTAATAGTGTTATACAAACTAATTAGCCCATTGTACGTATCAGTTCCATTTCATGTTACTAGCTAGCTAGCCACTAACCAAAATGATCTCAATCATCTTATCCTTAGGAGCACACACAATCGGATTAGCTCACTGCAACGCATTCAGCGAGCGATTCAAAGAGGACTCGAATGGTACTCTCGTGCCGATCGATAGCTCCCTCGAGGAAAGTTACGCATTGGACTTAGCCAAAAAATGCTCAGCTGGTGCAAGTTCGAGTGTTACAGTTAGTAATGACCCTGTCACTGCATCTTTGTTTGATAACCAATACTACAAAAATCTCCTTGATGGAAAGGGCCTATTCCAATCGGACTCGGTGCTCGTAAGCGATTCGAGAACACAAGGAAAGGTGGAGACATTTTCCGAGAGTCAGGATAGCTTCTTCGATGGCTGGGGCGAGTCGTTCGTCAGGCTATCGAGTATCGGTGTGAAAACGGGGGACGACGGTGAGATTCGTGTTTCGTGTTCTAGCGTGAACGGTTGATCGGCAACCGATCGAGAGAGTTTCTTCATGCAAAATGTGGTTGATAATGCACACTTCTTAAGTAGCCAACATGCAATTTGATTTGATCATTATTTAGTTTGTTTTTCCTGTGCATGGATTGTAAAGAGGAGTGAAAAAAGCAATTGTTGTACAAGTAAAGGTTGGCACAATTAAGTAAGTAGAAGCATTGAGCCATTTACAAAGATAGCTACATTTTTCATTTGGGCCTTATTTGTTATTATTACAATTTGTTTACTACTTGGAATGATTAAGTGGGCGTTTGAACTAGCATGTCAAAAATAATTTTTGGCTCCATAAAGCGGTTGGCAATATAATTTTCAAATTTTGATTCTGATTTTTTTAAGTAGTTTTATAATTTTCTAGACCCAAAATAAAAATTAGCTAAAATTTATTTTTTAAAATCTAATTCAAATTTTAGACTTAAATTTTAAATTTTATTTTTATTTTAGATTTAAATTTTAAATATAAATTCAAATTTAAATTTTATATTTTATATTTAAATCTTTTAATCTCAAATTCAATATTTTATATTTCAAATTTTAAATTTAGATATTAAATTCAAAATTTAGATATTAAATTTAAAAATTAAAATTTAAGATAAAATTTTAAGTTTTAATTTTCAAATTATAAATTATAAATTTTAAAAATTAAAAATTAAAAATTTAAATTTCTAGAATTTAAAATTTAAAAATTTAAATTTAAATTTTGAGATTTAAATTTTAAATTTCATGTTTTAAAAGTTAAATATTCAAAATTAAAATTTCAAAATTCAAAATTCAAAATTCAGAATTTTAATTTTAAATTTGAAATTAAAAATTTAAATTTAGATTTAAAAATTTAAAATTTAAAATTTAAAAATTGGGAATGAATAGCGGTCTCAAGCTGCCTAAAATATCAAATTTTAAATTTTTGTGCAAATTTAAAATTTATATTTAAATTTAAATTTTAAATTATTTTAAAATAAAATTCAGTAAAAAATTATTATTTACAAGCAGCAAAAAGTTTTTTCAAACAGATTTATAAATTACTTTATAAAAATTATTATTTTTTTTCTAAACTCAGCCAAACACTTTATAACTTGAGCCAAATTAATTATCTAAATCAAAATCAATTCTATAAAAATTATTTTTTAGAATTTAGGCCCGACTTTAAATCTTCTCTAACTATCCGGCCCACTAGCAATAATAACTCGTTCGGCCCAAACCACAATCCAAAATGTTTAAATCCAGTTATTATTACTAGTGTTCATGTCACTTATATACCAAATCATAATTTCATTCATACTCGTCAGCCCAAACACACACACACACACAGTCCAAGAACACCAGGCGATGTGATACCTGTTTCGCTAGCCCTGTCATTTAGATTTAGGCTCAGCCGAAACTCGTCACACACTTCCGGCTGGTGATTAGCTCCAATACCAAATGTAACGATCCGGCCCACTAGTAATAATAACTCGTTGGACCTAAATTACATCCAAAAATACTTAACCCTAGTTATTATTGCTAGTGGGCTGGATCGTTACATTTGGTATCGCAGCTAATCACCAGCCGGAAGTGTGCGACGAGTTACGACTGAGTTTGGATCTAGATGACAGGTCTAGCGAGACAGGTCTCACATCGCTTGGTGTTCTTGTGCTGTGTGTGTGTTTGGGCTGACGAGGACGAATAGAATTATGATTGGGTATATAAGTGACATGAACACTAGTAATAATAACTGGGCTTAAATATTTTGGGCTGTGGTTTGGGCCGAACGAGTTATTATTGATAGTGGACCGGGTCATTACATTTGGTATCAGAGCCAATAATAACCCGAAAGTGTGTGACGAGTCTCGGCTGAGCTTGGATCTAATGACAGGGCTAGCGAGACAAGTCTCACATCGCCTGGTGATCATGGGCTGTGTGTGTCTGAGTATATAAGAGACATGGACACTAATAATAATAATTGGACTTAAGCATTTTGGACTGTAATTTAGACCCAACGAGTTATTATTGCTAGTAGGCCGGATCGTTACATTTGGTATCAGAGCCAATAACCAGCCGGAAGTGTATGACGAGTCTCGGCTGAGCCTGAGTTTAGAGGAAAGGGCTAGCGAGACAACTGTTTAGGCCTGACGTCATCGTCAGCCCAAACACTCATATAGTCTAAGATCACCAGACGACATGAGACTTGTCTCGCTAGCCCTGTCATCTAGACCCAGGCTCAACCGAGACTCGTCTCATACTTCCGGCTGGTGACTGGCTCTGATACTAAATGTAACTACCTGACCCACTAGCAATAATAACTTGTTGAGCTCAAACCACAACCCAAAATATTTAAGCTCAGTTATTATTACTAATATCCATTGTCTCTTTATAGCCAATCACAACTCCATTCCCATTCGATGAGGGACTATTGGGGTGTCACAAACTCCCCCCGTTTAGGCTTGACGTCATCGTCAGTCCAAAAACACACACACACCATCCGTTGTGGGACTATTGGGGTATCACAAACTCCCCCCGTTTAGGCCTGACGTCCTCGTCAGCCCAAGCACACACAGAGCCCAAGATTATCAGGTGATGTGAGACTTGTCTCGCTAGCCTTATTATTCAGACCCTGACATAGCCCATCACATTGTCTTTCAGGCCCTGGCTCAGCCGAGAGTCGCCACACACTTCCTGCTGGTGATTGACTCTGATACCAAATGTAACGGCCCAACCCACTAGCAATAATATTGGGCCCACACCATAGCCCAAAATGCTTAAGCTCGGTTATTATTACTAGTGTCCATGTCTCTTATATACCCAATCACAAATCCAATTCCATTCGATGTGGGGTTATTAGGGTGTTATAGATTCCCCCCGTTTAGGCCCGACATCCTCGTCTGCCTAAACACACACACAACCCAAGATCACTAGGCGATATGAGACTTGTCTCGCTAGCCTTGTCATCTAGACCCAGGCTTAGCCGATGCTCGTCATACACTTTCGGCTGGTTATTGGTTCTGATACCAAATGTAATGATTCGGCCTACTAGCAATAATAACTCGTTGGGTCCAAATTACAGTCCAAAATGCTTAAATCCATTTATTATTATTAGTGTTCATGTCTCTTATATACTCAAGACACACACAGCCCACGATCACCAGGCGATGTGAGACTTATCTCGCTAGCCCTGTCAGTAGATCCAGGCTCAGCCGAGACTCGTCACACATTTTCGGCTGGTTATTGGCTCTGATACCAAATGTAATGACTCGGCCCACTAGCAATAATAACTCGTTCGGCCCAAACCACAACCCAAAATGCTTAAGTTCAGTTTTTTTATTACTAGTGTTCATGTCACTTATATACCCAATCATAATTCTATTCGTCCTCGTCAGCCCAAATATACACACAGCACAAGAACACCAAGCAATGTGAGACCTATCTCGCTAGCCCTGTCATTTAGATTCAGGCTCAGCCGAAACTCGTCGCACACTTTCGGTTGGTGATTAGCTCCGATACCAAATGTAACGATTCGGCCCACTAGCAATAATAACTGGGGTTAAGCATTTTTGGATGTGATTTGGACCCAACAAGTTATTATTGCTGGTCGGCCGGATCGTTACATTTGGTATCAGAGCTAATCACCAGCCGGAAGTGTGTGACGAGTTTCGGCTGAGCCTGAATTTAGATGACAGGGCTAGCGAGACAGGTCTCACATCGCATGGTGTTTTTGGGCTGTGTGTGTGTTTGGACTGACGAAGACGAATGACATTGTGATTGGGTTTATAAGTGACATGAACACTAGTAATAATAACTAGGCTTAAGCATTTTGGGTTGTGGTTTGGGCCGAACGAGTTATTATTGCTAGTGGGCCGGGTCGTTACATTTGGTATCAGAGCCAGTCACCAGCTTGAAGTGTGTGACGAGTCTCGGCTGAGTCAGGGTCTGAAAGATAATATGATGTGTTATGTCAAGGTTTGAATGACGAGGCTAGCGAGACAAGTCTCACATCGCCTGGTGATCTTCGGTTGTGTGTGTGTTTGGGCTGACGAGGACGTCAGGTCTAAATAGGAGGAGTTTGTGACACCCCAATAGTCCTACATCAGATAATGTGTGTGTGCTTGAACTGACGAGAACGTCAAGCCTAAACAAGAGTAGTTTGTGACACCTTAATAGTCTCTCAGCGGATGGGAATGGAGTTGTGATTGACTATAAAAAGACAATGAACATTAATAATAATAATTGAGTTTAAGCATTTTGAACTGTGATTTGGATCCAACGAATTATTATTGCTAGTGGGCCTGATCGTTATATCTTCGTAAGTAAAAGTTTTCTTAAAGAAAGAGAGTATTACAATATAATTTCTGTACTTAAGTGACAAATTTTGTAAGAAATTATAAAAATCTTAAGTATTGGGAAAGAAGATTAAATAATTTTTCTTATTATTTTCATTGTCATGTACTCTACGATTTTAGAAGTTTACTACCTTGTTGTTGTGTTAAAAGGTTCGAACCAAACCAAAAGTTTAAGCCAAGGATGATAGGTGTAGATACTCTTTACAGAGCATTTGTTTGGGTTATCTTGCTAAAGTTACAGATAATTCTGTCAGAAGTACTATGTTTGGTTCATCTGGTCTGTAATTTGTTTGTTAATATAACATTACTGATGGTGCAAAATTACATCAAAAATATTACCGGAGGTGTGGGTATCTTGAATTACCGATGGCGAGTAATCTTGTATATTATGTAAATTTTTTTTTACCCTTCAACTTCCCAAACTCTATCAACAAGATAACGTAATATGATATTTGATAACGTAATATATTATTTATTTATTTATGATTTAAATTAATTTTTTGCTGTATAAATTTTTTTTTATATTTGTCCATTTTTTTTATTTTTTATTAATAAAATTAATTCAATAAGTACGAATTATATTTTGTTATGATTTAGTAAATAAAAAAATTAAATATAACTATAAAGGATAATTTTAAAA
The DNA here is from genome assembly GCA_029204045.2 of Tillandsia leiboldiana. Classification (NCBI taxonomy): domain Eukaryota; kingdom Viridiplantae; phylum Streptophyta; class Magnoliopsida; order Poales; family Bromeliaceae; genus Tillandsia; species Tillandsia leiboldiana. The sequence goes on from CM055070.1 coordinate 43,321,095, forward strand.
AAGACTATATTTTACTGTGGAGATTACTGAATTTTATAAACCGAACGAAACATAGTAATACCTATATACACTGTAATCTAGTATTACATTACTGCATTAAATCAAGCGCGGTAATACAAAATTAGTAATAATTTGATTCAGAAATTTCAGTTACCTAGTTATATCGACATAACCTGTAATGCTACATATTTTGAACCATAACCAAAGGCGTTAGATTATTTACACGCTAGGATTTATTTTTATATCTAATATGAGATTGCTATTCTTAACAACTGTAATTAACCTTGATTGTAGAATGAAAATTTACTATAGCTATTGATAGTAATTTTCACTCCTTTTTTAAAAATAATTAAAGATGTTTGTGGACCGGGCCGGATCTAGATAGTTGATATACTATATTCGTAATCTAAAAAAAATAGGTATAAAAAAAAAAATACTTTGCCCATTTAACTTCGGGTTGGATTCGGATTTGGATATTTAAGTTACTAATATATTCATCAAATCTATTTGAACGGATATGAATAGTGAGTATTCGTATATAATCCGTTTAAGATCAGATACGAGTTGGATGCGGATCGAGTCTAGATCGGATACAAATAAAAGAAATAACAAAATATCTGAATATAAGAAAGATAAATTACTTTTTATGAGCACTAGAGTCATGAAAATGCTATTATACTTCACCTGATATTACAATCGGGTATTTCACCGGATCCGGGTCTCGGCCGGAGTCCATATTCGGCTTTGAAAACTATTCCGGACCCTACCAATTAAAAGATCGGGTCCGGATCAGGTCCAAGTCAGGTATGGCGAGTATAAAGTATTCGAATCCATACCCGGAATTTTAATAGATAATTTTTTTTGTTCGTATACTATCTATTTTTTATTAGGTTTGGTTCGGGTCCGAATAGGATCCGGATTGGCTACGAGATATCGAATATTTTGGACAGCTTTAAAAACAATATAATTAATTTGAAATAAAAGAGAAAAGAATGATAAATATATATCTGACTCTCAACTTAAGCTTTTAGAGAATGACGTAGCCGCTTCATTTTTGACATCACATGGAGGCGAAAAACATAGATTTCTATATTTGAATTTGAGAAAATAATAGCAAGAAACTAGAGATCTCAAATTAAAAAAGAATTTAAAAAAGTATAAAAGATCCCCATGGATGTTCTATGAAAGCCCACTTGAGTGAACAACAGGGAATGAAGATGAGGGAGAATTTTGTATTCCATTATTCTATGGTGGTTATCACAATCCCACTTTAGGACATAAAATTAAACTAAAAAAATTCCATTGGAAGGAATAAAATGGAAAAGATGCATATATAGGAATCCCTACAAGGTAGTGAATAATTATATAGAGATTATTCTCAACAATCCTTCTCAAATTCCTACCACCAACATATTAAGATAAAAAATATGCCTAAATTCTATGAACCTCTCTATACAAGAATAAGATTGGTTATATATGCCAAGAATATTGGATAGAGATTACAAGTAGATATGTGGTGAATAGCATGTGGTAAAGAAGCCAATTCGAAGGAATTGAAATGAGCCTTCTCCACTAATGTTGTAGAATATTAATATTTGTCTCCGGTGGGGAGTCGAAGGATCGACGAAAAAATATTTCATCAGATGCCTCTTTTTTTGATACATCACTTATTATCGTAAAATACTATTTAGTTTCAATATCAAACTAAGTTTAGTAACATCTGACCGTATAAAAGCTGCCCCGTCTTAGTGGGATGAGATGTATCTTTTAGAATATTTTTTTCAGTAATATATATATATATATATATACTAATAATACAATAATAATATATTAGACAGTTTATCTGGTGAAGTGTGAGTAAAGTACAATACTTTAAATGGTGATGTGGCAAAGTATAAGCAGGCTAAAATTTATTGTAAAAAAATACAAAAAAAAGGCTAAAATTTATTGTAAAAAAATACAAAAAAAATTCATAAAACAGTGGTTCTATCTATAAAATCAGGCCAACTTGATCTTGTAGTTTTAGTTTTAGTTTTAGGTCCTGTTTGGGTTGGGCCTTGTTTATGACATTATTGTCCAAACCCTAAAATTTTAACCTTGGGTTTGGAAACAACCTTAGGTTGTGTTTGGCATCCGATATAAGGGAGGGATAAAAAAGTTATTCCTTTTTTTGTACCCAAACACGTTTGTGTATGGATGAGAACAGCAGTTATCATATTTCTGGAATAAGCTGGTATAAGACTGGAACTACTGTTCTAATTTTTTTCTAAAACAAAACTTGTTCTAATTTGAGAATAAGCTTAATTAAATTAAATATAATTTTAATTATTGTATTAACTCTTTAATTAATCTAATATTTTAATTAATTTAATTATTTTATTAACTAATTATTTAAGTATTTAGATAATTAACTAATTAAATTATTAAATTATTAAATTATTTGTAGTTAATTAAATTATTTATTATTAATAATACTCATTCTTGTTAATTATTTTATCAATTAATTAAGAATAAGTTTAATTAGAGTAAATATAATTTTAATTATTATATTAACTTTTTAATTAATCTAATATTTTAACTAATCTAATTGTTTTATTAACTAATTATTTAAGTATTTAGATAATTAACTAATTAAATTATTAAATTATTAAATTATTAAATTATTTGTAGTTAATTAAATTATTAATTATTAATAATACTCATTATTGTTAATTATTTTATCAATTAATTGTGAATAAGCTTAATTAAAGTAAATATAATTTTAATTATTGTATTAACTCTTTAATTAATCTAATATTTTTACTAATCTAATTATTTTATTAACTAATTATCTAACTATTAGATAATTAACTAATTAATTTATTAAATTGTTTGCAATTAATTAATTAAATTATTTATTAGTAATACTCATTATTGTTAATTATTTTATCAATTAATATTCAGAGTTATCTAGTAATAGTTAATTAAATAAATTAAATTATTTTTTAATTAATATTTTATATTAATTATTTAGATAAAATAATATTATTTTAAAATTATAATTACTCTTATTCTTACTATTCTAATATAACTATCCAAACGCTATTAATTTTCTTATTCTTAAGAACAACTCAATTTTCATCCAAACGTAAAATTGATCTTATTCATGCTTGTTCCGAAACTTATTCCTATCCCTGAAATAAGCAGTTCAAGCTTATACCTGAACTAAACGCAGCCTTAGAAAATTACTACTTTGGAATCAGGGATAGAGCCATATAGAGGTCTAAAGTGGTCATGGTCCCTTCAATATTTTTAAATTTATATTAAGTTATTAAAAAAATTAAAATAATATAAATTTTAGAGGTCAAAATGAGGGATGCAAATTTAATTAATTCTAATACTTGATTTGCAAATTATACTAAACCTTAATATTTGATTTTTTAATATATCGTAATACTTGATTTGTAAATTATATTAGATCTTAATACTTAATTTTTTGGCATACTTTTTTTGTAGATTCCTAAATCATTATTATTTTAATGGTAAAAACAACTATACTCTATTTTTTAAAAAAAACAAAAATATTAAAAACTAAAAAACTAATGAACAAAAAAATATTTATATATAATTTCTTTTATTAATATTTTTTAAAAATTAATATATTTCGCATAATACATTTTTGACCCTCTAAAATTAAAATTCTGATTTTGCCCCTGTTTGGAATAATGGAGTTTTAATGTTTGTTCAAAGTTTCATTGGTTCAATCAGTGACACTATGATATCATAAATTCTTAATTAGTAGTTTACATATATATATATGAAACAATAAGTAATATAATTCTCATTATTTATAAAATAATAAAGGGTAAATTTTAATTTGACCTCCTATGATTTAGCTTAATTACTTCTAATTTTTCATTCTATAGTTTAAAAAGTTATATTTAACTACCCTATTGTTTATTATATTTTCATTTTATCATCTTGTAGTTTAAAAATTTACACTCAACTATTCCGTTGTTATCAAAAAATTTCACGTTGCGATTCTATTTGATAATAATTTTTTTCAGCAAAAATAAAAATAAAATCACGTAATAATAAATCGTAACTTTTTGAACCAGATGACAACAAAGTAAAAATAAGTAAAACTGGATTTAACATCTAATGGTTCATATTTCTCTACTTAATTATCTTATTAATTTTTTTTTAAAAAAAAGGTTTTTAGACCCTTAAAGGGTAGGGTTGTAGGCTTAGCATTTTTCAAAATAAAATAAAAGGAAAAAGAAAAATTGACTTAAGTCAACCACTGGTGTAACGTCTAGTTTAAATGGTTCAACATGATCTTTTTAATATAGGAAAATGCTACTTGTACATCCCATTTGGGGGTGTACATCGCACACCCCACCCATCCAATGGATGGGGTGTGGTGAGGGGTCACTTCACAATTTGTGAAGTGACCTCCCCACCCTTAGATGGGTGGGTGTAAGATGTACATCTCCTTTGGGGGTGTACATGTAGCATTGCTCTTTAATTTATACTCATGTAGTCTTATGAGTTGACTTTGGCCGTAGAGAGGACGCTTGTTCGTGGTCAACAAATCCAATTGATCAAGTCGAATTCATTTTTATGTCTAATTTGATATTTGATATTGTGGTGGCTAAATTGTTTTTCCTTTCAAAAAATTACAAATTTGGCCGTCAAACTATGATGTGGGTAACATTTTGATTATCAAAATTTAATTTATTATAATTTCGTACTCAAACTTTCGAAATTATCATAATTGAGTCTTATATATAAACCCAATTTAGTTAATTAAATACTCATACGTCGCTTACGTAGAAGTGGTATAGTAATATTGTAATTGATAATGCGCCGATAATTAAAATGCCATATTATTTTTATATCAGCGAAGCTTCAACATTCAGTTAATTAAATTCAATTGTAGAACTTGATTGCAACAATTTTAAAAATTCAAATGAAAAATTACAATAATTAAACTTTGAGGACGTCTAAAATGTCACACCTTCCTCAAAATTTTAAATATATTCAACTCGATTAGCATGTTGAGCAACAATAACTCAATAATTTCAAAATTAAGTTTAAATTTGTTCAAGTTTAAATGCTCGAATCTTCAAAGTCAGGTGCTTTTATTGCAGCACGAATTCTAAATAATTTTGATGTCTAAATCAAAAACTCTTATTTGGAACTCCTATTTTGCTATAGAAACAATATACTCAAAATTTCTTTTTATAATATTATTACTTGGACAGTACTTTATTTAATAAAATTATAAATTATATTCTAGACCAAACAAGTCCTGATCCAATCCAACAGGGATTGCAATATTTTTAAAAAACTGCTTTAAGAGATTCGAATTACACTTACTCCTTGTGATTCCAAATTTGAATCCTATGCACTAACACTTTATTTTCCTTTTAAAATATTATATATATATATATATATATATATATAGAGAGAGAGAGAGAGAGAGAGAGAGAGAGAGAGAGAGAGAGAGAGAGAGAGAGAGAGAGAGAGAGACTGGTATATTTTTATAAGTATGAAACTTTTTGTGTTTATAAGTCGTTTTTGATATTATAAGTGTTAGTAGCTTTTAAAGTGCTGTGAATCAAAGTCCAGAGTTTAAATTTCACTAGAATTTATGTTTTTTATAAATTGTAGGTCCGGAGTTACCACCACAATTTTAAAATATGGGGAGGAATCAAAATTGTAGACACTTTTGAATTTTTTGAGTTTTGATAGTATAAAAAAAGTAACCACATTACCAACCTACCCCTAAGTGAATTTGGTATACGAAATGTTTTGTTGTGTTAGTAGTTTCTAAAGTGCTGTGGAGGTTCTGAGTTCAAATTCAACTTGGGTTTAAATTTTCTGTAAGTTGATTTTATTAATAAAGCTAATTTTAATATTGATTGATATATTTATATATGTACATTTAGAAGCACCTTCTCCACTCATATCCTACAAAGTGAATTTAGTGATCTTAAGATGCTATATGGATCGAATAATCAAAAACATGGCTTGATTCAATGAGCATCTTCTCAAGAATATTACAATTCGAGAGCAAAATGGCATGTGGGCTATACCTATAGACATTAATTAACTTAGATTCTAAGGTGCAAGTATATATATAAACTAAAAGTGCAAATTGTGATATATTCTTTTTAACCATCAAATACTAGACCACTTGTTAGTGTGTGTGTATATATATATATATATATATATATATATATACACACACACTAACAAGTGGTCTAGTATTTGATGGTTAAAAAGAATATATCACAATTTGCACTTTTAGTTTATAGAATCTCAGTGAGTTTCCACACTTCCCACAAACAATCTGTCTTCGACAACTTCAACTGCAAATTAAATCGGAATAAATTTATTTTTAACTACGTGTCATTTGTCGATCATTTGTTTGCTCAAAATGTTATAATAAAGAATAATGCTATATTAACTCACGAAAAATAGATGAGAGTAGAATCTGAACTAACATTTCTCAATCTGCTTAGCTATAAAATTTTGGTTGCATATATATATATATATATATATATATATATATATATATATATATATATATATATATATATATATATATAGTCTGGCTACTATACTATTAATAGTATTAAATTATTGGTGCCACCATCAAGTTTTCTATTCTTAGATCAACTCTTTTGATCATTTTCACCGTTAAATTTTACTATTTCTCCAACCACCTATCAAATTAAAAAAACCCACTATCATCTCAATCACACATCTTTTAATTTAAGGATTAAAAATTTAATAGTACCAATAATTTGGTACTATTAATAGTATTCCAACCTAACACACACACACACACTCTCTCTCTCTCTCTCTCTCTCTCTCTCTCTCTCTCTCTCTATATATATATATATATATATATATATATATATATATATATATATATATATATATATATATATATATATATATATATATATATATAGTTAGGCTGGAATACTATTAATAGTACTAAGTTGTGCTATTAAGTTTTTAACTGTTGAATTAAAAGATGTGTGGTTGAGATGATAGTGAGCTCCTTGGGTTTAGTAAGTGGTTGGAAAAATAGTAAAATCTAACGGATGAAAATAATTAAAAAAATTGATCTAAGGATATAAAACTTGATAGTATCAAATATTTGATACCGAATGTTTAATAATATATATATATATATATATAGGTTCTAGTTGGTATCTTTGTATTATTAGCTAGCGAGTAATATATAAGAGAGTTATATCTCTATGTTAATTTATCGGCTTCTGCGCCTGAATTGATCACTCCCTTAAATATGATTTAATTGATCGATTTAGAGTATTTTAATTGAAACCAAATTTCTTTTACGTGCAAGACCAATTCTCACAGGTCGTGATCGTGCTTGAGGTTTCAAAGGAGCTCAACTCACAACGCTACAAAGACTTTATTTTAGTCATATATATATATATATATATATATATATATATATATATATATATATATATATATATATATATATATATATATATATATACTTCACTTTAAATAAACTCTAACTAACCGAATTATAATTTTAGGTTAGAGTAGTAATGAAAAGATTTAGAAAATCTCTCTCTCTCTCTCTCTCTCTCTCTCTCTCTCTCTGACGATAGGGTAATTATATTCTATAATCTCAACTATAAATATATATATATATATATATACCCAGATATTGCATTAATTAAATTTAATCATTACAATTCAATTAATGCATGCAATTTAGGATCATATTATTTCTACATGGATAGAAATATCTAAATGTATATAGTAGTCACATTTTATACTTTAGTTAATGATAATTCTAACTGGCTTAATTTTTTAATCAATATAATAAGTCCAGCTACTATACTGTACTATTAATAGCACCAAATATTTGGTGCTATTAAATTTTCTGTCGCTAGATTTATTTTTTTGACCATTTTTATCCGTTAGATCATACTAATCCACCAACTACTTACTAAATTTTAAAAAATTAGTCACATTTCTTCATCCAAGAACTGAAAACTTAATAGCACTAATATGACTTTGTGCTATGAATAGTATAGTAGCTTAGTTCTCGATATAATTATAGTTATGATTTAATCAAAATTAATCCTCTCCAAAAAAAAATTATAAGGATAAAAATTAGAGTAAATTGCACCTTTGGTCCTCAAACTATGAGATGGTGGCACTTTGGTTCTCAAAAATAAATTTATTGTAATTTGTGGGTTGAACTTTAAGAATCGTTACAATCAAATCCTATATATAATTCAATTTAATTGACTAAATATTGATATATCACCGATGTAGAAGTAATGTAATAGTATTGTGAGCAGTGATGCACCAAAAATTAAAATGTCTGATCATTTTAACATCAACAATGCGTTAAAATTTAATCAATTAAATTGAGTTGTGTGATTAATAATTGTCAAAGTTCGAGCCAAAATTATAACAAATTAAAATTTGAGGATAATAAGTACGATTTATCCTAAAAATTAGAAAAATATTTTTGATAGATCCTATTTGGAGTGTATATTTTACACTCCATCTATTCTCTGATGGAAAGAATTTCAGTAGTCATTTTAAAATGACTACTGAAGAAGTCCCCACTCTTAAATAGGTTGAATCTATATCTTACACCTCTTTTAAAATATAGTGATAACATTGTTAAAAATTAGGATAAATTATAAGAATGGCCTCTCTAATATCATTGCTCTGTCACTATATAACAAATTGGTCTCTACTCTATGAATTTTTAAATATATCGTACTTTGGTCCCTAAACATTCGAAAAAATCAAATTGTTATAATTGATACTACGGAAATAGTGTTTAATGTCAACATTTTAATTGGTGAGGGGTAGAATAGTAATAATTTAAGAATAAAAAAATTGATAGTAATCACTATTTATATATTATCAACACTATGCCATGTGATATATATATTTATATATTCTTTGGATTTTATGCCAATCCAAATGTAAAGAGATTTATATTTTGTAAATTTTAATTATAAATTAAAATTTTAATTTTTTAATTTTCTTTCGAAATTTTATCTAGTATTAGAGTTGACAATTTAATTTGCCTTTTCGAGCTAACAAATTAATGAGCCAAATACGAATTGAATTTTTCAGTTTGATATTTTAATGAGTCAACTCGCGTTCTGCTTTTTTATTAAATGAGTCGAACACGAGCTAGTCTCAGCTCTCTCGTGTTCCTCATTGACAGCCCGACACGACATACGGGATGAATTGACACAATAATTAAAAAAAAATTTACAAAATTTTTAATAATTCTGATAGGAAAGCGTGAATCAAGCACACTCTAAGAATGACTACAAAATTAGTACAAACTAATATGGACTCATATGGGGACATCACTATAAAGTAGCCACCAATATAAATAGTGGGGCTTTTTTTTTGACTAGAGGATCATTTTGCTTTCCATCTTTATATCTTTTATGAGCGGATTATGTTGTGCATGTGGACGCATTTGTGGAGTCAAGTCCAAAGATAGTGGCATTTTAGGGACTCTAATCCCCCTTTAATTGTAGCCAATAATATTATATATATGATTTCTTTGATTGCATTGTTGCATAAGATGTCACAAGAACAGTGTTGACATACCCACCATTAAACTTTTCTCTAATTTTCTTTTGTGGCAAGATATTATAGGCCGATGGAGCGATCAACGGGTTGTTGACGATCTATCATGTGTCGCCACATCACCGTGAAATGATTGTGTGACACTTCAGTAGTCTCACATTGGATGATAACAAAATTATGATTCAATATATAAGAGACTATGAGCCTTAATAATAATAATTGAGCTTAAATATTTTGGACCAGTAGTTTTAGCCAAATTAGTTATTATTATTAGTGGTTAGGGTCGCTATATTTGATATAAGTGTATCTCACATCATTTGGTGATTTTGACCGCTGTGTATATGATAGGCCGACGAGGACGTCAAGATCTAAACGGGAGGAGTTTATTACAACCCAATAATCGTACATCTGTAAGAGGCTATGAACTATAGTAATAATAATTGAGCTTAAGTATTTTAAGCTGATGGTTTATACCCAACGAATTATTATTACTAATAGATTGGTTCATTGAAGATTGTGAAAAAAAATAGTCTTTTAAAGAGAAATTTTATGGAGGAATTAAGTAAATATTTTTTTGGGTGCAATTTTTCTTCATTCTCATGTTGCTTTCCTATTAAGGAATTATTAATACTGTGATCGAGTATTGATTATTACATAAGATTGAGTGTGATATGCTTTCAAATTGAGGAGTAAAGAATTAGTAGACTTGAAATTGGGGACAATACTTTGGAAGCTTGTAAGTTAAAGGAACCTTGTTTAATTTGCATTAAAATGGGATTCATCCATGTTAATATATATTTCTAAATATGTTTAAATCGATCTTTTGAGTAATACGGTATCAAAGTCAATTCTAAATTTCTTCGTCATTCTGTAATTCCTTTAATTATATAATAGATTAAAGTTTTATTTTCTATTGTCTTTATCAATTTCACGTACCTCATTTGTACATTTTATATCCGTCATGCGAGTGCTAATATATATTTTTGAGTCAATTTTTTACTAAATCTATCTTTTGGATAACAATTAATGCAATCAACTTAATTTAATCTTTGTGGTGGGTGGAAACTAGATGAAGTGCAAAAGAGAATTGCATTAATATTCACACTACTTGTTAGCATAATTCACTACAACAAAATTAGGTTATAGGGACACATGTTTGTGACACTTTCGTATAAGTGTCCTATCTATATTCCACCTATATTCAAAATTAGGTTATAGGAACACATTTTTGGGGCACATTATAAAAATGTGTCGCTATACACCCTAGCGACGGCACATATAGCAACACTTATAATAAGTGTCGGTATTTTTGTCAGCGACACTTTTTTTAGATTTTAGAAACACTTAAAAGTGTCGCTATAGCATAATTTTGTTGTAGTGATTGGTAGAAATACAATTGTAAAAATTTTAGTTCTATCATATGATTAAAAAACTAGAACTACGCAATTCCATGGAAAATAAGGCTTGTTAAATTAGGATATTTGATTATGACATGGGATGAATAGATAAGCAATATTTGATTGATAGCACAGCTAGTGAATAATCTTTGCTTTGATAAAGCATGTCACTATGGGCTTGTTACTTTATTTCGCTGAAGGTGAAGTTTAGATTAAATCAGACTTTCACATCGACTAGAGCTCATGTGAAAATTATTTTTCTTTCGCTATTTGCTTATATAGCTGTGAAACCAAAATTTTTCCAGTTTTACAAGTTATTTGGCAGAAAGTGAATAACGTAAAAATTAAAGGTGTGGAAGATTAGTTTTTGGTTAATATTTTATTATTTTTTCTCTTTTTGATAATTTACTTCAGTTAGAAGTGTTTGGGGAGTATGAGTTTCAGCTGAATGTGAAATTTCGATGAGACAAACAGCAAAAATAAATATTTATGTTCGAAAATCACTTCACTCGTTTTTTTCTTTCTATACTCTATGGAAAAATATATATATATATATATATATAGTCCGACTACTATTTTTATACAAGTACCAAGTAATTAGAGTTTATAAGTTTTCTACTGTTAGATCTATCACTTTGATTAATTTTATTTCTTAGATCATTCTACTCCACCAACCATTTAACTCAAGGGACCACTATCATTCTAACCACACATCCTTTTATTGAAGGACTAAAAACCTACAAGCACCAATAGAACCAAATCATTGATGCGACCAAATTAAGAGTATAGGAGTTCAATTATATATATATATATATATATATATATAGGAAAATGCTACTTGTACACCCGTAAGGGGTGTACATCTCACACCCCCACCCATCTAAGGATGGGGGTGTGATGAGGGGTCACTTGATGTGACCCGTAAAAAATATCGCCACCATTAAAGAGGCATTGCTCATATATATATATATATATATATATATATATAGAACTAGGCTGGAATATTATCGATAGCACCAAGTCATTGATGCTACCAAATTTTTAACCATTGGATTAAGGAATGTGCGGTTAGGATGATAGTGGTCCTCTAGGGTTTAGTAGGTGGTTGGTTGAATAGTAGAAATTTTAGGAGACCACTATAATCCCAACCGCACATTCTTTCATTGTGACGCCCTAACTTCCCAGGAGGTCACCCATCCTAGAACTACTCTAGCTCTAGCACGCTTAACTCTCTTAACCTCTTGGGTCTTGTTACCATCCAAAATGCTATAGCCGGGCTAAGAGATTAAGTCCTATTATATCATTTATATATAGGACTAATACACATTTCGGGAGTGTCATATTCTTCCCCCCTCCCTGACGTCCTCGTCAGGCTCAAAGACACTCACAAGCACCAGGCGATGTGAAACTCATCTCGCTAGCCTTAGCCGACCTTGTGGGGAGCTGCACTCCACCCACAACGGTTATTAGCCGGGGAACCTCGCTCTACCCGCTATATAACCCTAGCTCAGCCGAGACTCATCTCACATTTCTGGCTGGTGAATGGCTCTGATTCCAACTGTGACGCCCCAACTTCCCAAGAGGTCATCTATTCTAGAACTACTCTAACTCTAACACGCTTAACTCTCTTAACCTCTTGGATCTTGCTACCACCCAAAATGCTATAGCCGGGTTAAGAGATTAAGTCCTATTATATTATTTATATATAGGACTAATACACATTTCGGGGGTGTCACATTTATCCAAGTGCTAGAAACTTGATAGCACCAATTGGTTGGTGCTATCGATAGTATTCTAGCCGGACTCTCTCTCTCTCTCTCTCTCTCTCTCTCTCTATATATATATATATATATAATATTGCTAGTTGATATATAGGGATTTTGATTAAAATATTAGAGTAGGGTTTATATACTTTTAAAAGTACAAGCCCAATTATGCTTGTAAATTTTTTATCATTAGATTTGCATTGAGATTTATGCAATTATAAAGTCAACTAAAGAGAGAGAAAGAAAAAGTAAATAATATAAATCTCAATGTAAATTCAATGGTAAAAAATTTATAAGTATATTCAGCTTTGTACTTTTCAAAGTATATAAGACCTACTCAAAATATTATATACTTTAAAAACAAATATGTGTATATATATATATATATATATATATATATATATATATATAGTTAACTAAAAGGTAGATATTTGAATGAATCTAACCTTTCCTTAAAACCATTGCCCTCTTGAATCTTTGCCTTTCCAATTGCTTATTCCTAGTGGCGCTCAACATTTTGCACGCTACTACACCTTCCAAAACATTACTTCTTGTCCATCTGAGTAGCTCCATGAAGTTAGAGAAAAGCTAAAAAAAAACCCACAACATATATGATCCTTTGATTCCTATCCCCTTCTCCCCTTCTATCTATAAAGAGCAACTCCTTCACATGTTACTTCCCATAACACACACAATCCTATTCCTTAAACCTCTCTCCCCGGCCCCCCCCTCTCTCTCTCTCTCTCTCTCATATCAACTCCTCACTTGCTCAAGAACCATGAAAGAAGGAGGAGAGAGGAGATATGCACTCCTCCTCGCCGCGAAGGACTCCGAATACGTGACGAAGATATACAACGGCTACTACAACGTCTTCGTGCAAGCCTTCGGGGACGAGGGCGAGAGGTGGGACTTGTTTAGGGTGGTGGAAGGGGAGTTCCCGAACGCCGAAGACCTCGACGCCTACGACGGCTTCGTGATCAGCGGGAGCCCTCACGATGCGTACGGCGACGACGGTTGGATCTTGCGGCTTTGCTTCCTTGTGCAAACCTTGGATGCAATGCAAAAGAGAGTGCTAGGGATTTGCTTTGGCCACCAAGTAAGCACATGTTCATCACATGTTCATCATACTATACTTTGGAATTACGTAGATAGTCTCATTTTGTATGATTTTTTTTTAGGTTTTATGCCGAGCTTTAGGCGGTCGGGTCGGGAAGGCGAATGGAGGATGGGATATAAGTATAAGGAAGGTGATGATAATGGAGGATTTGCTTCAATTCACATCAAGTTTTGGTGCACTTGAAGATGTACCTCAATGTGCCATGATCATTGAGTGCCATCGAGATGAGGTTTGCCATTTTAGAAGGATAAATTATTCACCGCTTTTTATTTTTCATCACTATTATACAATTGGTACAGATATTATTCTTTTTCTAAATCGATGATTATATAAATATTGTTCTTTTTTTTTCTTAAGGTTCTACGTTCGAAACATAATTTCACTAAGAGAATTTCACTTGCTCAATCGAAATTTCATGTCGAAAAATAGGTGTGGGAGGTTCCATTTGGCGCAAAGGTGCTCGCTTACTCGGAGAAAACCGGCGTGGAGATGTTTTGCATCGGAGAACACATACTGGGCATTCAGGGACACCCGGAGTACACGAAAGATATCTTGTACAATCTCATCGACCGTCTTGTTAGCAACGAATCGATCGAAGTACGTAAGCGCTAAGATACATTAATTGTTGTAAATCATATTTGTTCATATTTTTGAAAAATTTTTTTCTCATTTTTCATTTGATAGAGAGAATTTTCTGAGGATGCTAAGGGACAGGTGGAAGCTGTTGAACCTGATACTAAATTCTGGGAATTGTTATGCAAATGCTTCCTCAAGAGGAGATAGGAGAGAGAGTGAGTGAGAGAGAGAGAGAGAATATGTACCTTTTTTTTTTTTTTTAAATTTGCATTAATGTTAATACTTAATTACCAAAGTATTAACAAGATACTATACTTATCTTTTTGTGTCATGCATGTTAACATTTTCAATTTCTCATAATAAATTAATCACTAATTTGTGTCAATTTCAAATTTACTTTTCTTAACTTGTTTCTTGGTTTGGAAACTCATTAATTAGTCCATGCATGGTTTATTATTATTACATTTATTTATATGAGTGGATTAATTTTGGTATATGTGCCTAAATAAATCGGATAATTCGAGATCTTATTTGCCATAATTTGGGTTTCTAATTAATACAAACAATTTTGCCTACCCAAAAATACTCTTTCTAATTGCGTCCAAGGATCCATGCACTCATATAATTAGAAGGTTAAACAGGGAAAATAAATAATAATATATATTTTTTTAATTCAATAACTCTTTAGTTCAATTAATTCTAGTAGATAGATTCTTTTTCTTTCTATTTTTTGACCAATAATCAAACGTAAGAAGTTGCCAAAGTTTTGGTATGATTAATTGATTCAAATATAATTAAGAATATATATGGACAAATTACATGTTATTAATTATATTAATTTGGATATTTTGTAGTTTTGTATGTTAATTATTTGCATATGCATATGATAATTTATATTTATTCACTTGCATCTACTCACCACTAAAAAAATTCTAAATAGTCAATGTAATGGTCAATTAATTGTTCCATCCACCAAAAATTCAAGGACTAAAATTATAATTTTTGGCAAAAAAAACAATAATTTGTCACCAAAGTACTTAAACATTGTTTTGTATAGAATAACATTTTTAACATGCAATTTCTACACTCTTCTAGAGCATGCAAACGAATAAGATTCCACCTAAAGTTTTCGAGCTTCATGCCATTCACAATTAATAAATCAGATATGATAAAAATGCGAGAATGAAAGGATCATATTGTTGATATCGTAATTATATAAAGTAACTGTTGTATTTTAAAATTTTAAGATATTAAAGAACTGTATTTATATATTTTATATTTAACACTCCCACTCACGACTCGGTTCGAGACTATTTAATAAATCCAATACGTGAGTTTAATTAATTTGGAGATGATTAAATAATATTAGGAGCTCGACTGTGCTGAAACTCAGAACATCCGTTTTGATATCATGTGAAATAATATGAAATAATCGTTGTACTCTAAATACTTTAAGTTATTTGAGAACGGTATTTATATATTTTATATTGCACAGAAAGATTAGGGACGGAGCCATCCCGAGGCTCACAGTGACCATGGCTCCCCTCGACTTTGAAAAATTAATATTGCAAATTTTAGTTTGTAGGAGGCTGAATTGAAATATTTTTTGCTAAACTTGTGCTCCCAAACTTTTTTCGGAACCCTCGGGCATATCGTCACCACCATTGCCGGCAACAGGTGGCTGGGACCACAACACTACAACAAAATTAGACTATAGCGACACTTTTAAGTGTTTCTAAAATCTAAAAAAAGTATCGTTGACAAAAATACCGACACTTATTGTAAGTGTTGCTATATATGCCGTCGCTAGGGTGTATAGCGACACATTTTTGTAATGTGTCCCAAAAATGTGTCCCTATAACCTAATTTTAGATATAGATGGAATATAAATAGGACACTTATACAAAAGTGTCACAAACATGTGTCCCTATAACCTAATTTTGTTGTAGTGCAAACTCTTCACCTATTTATTCGAGATTCCGAGGTCGAACTTTTTCACATCAAACCTGAATCGTAACTCACGATCGATGTCTCTAACCTGAAAAACTTTCATCTTTTGATCGGTATGTATTATCTTTTTATTATATTCACTATAATAAAATTAGGTTATAGAGATACATGTTTGTGACACTTTTTTGCAAGTGTCCTATTTGTAGTCCATCTATATCCAAAATTAGATTATAGGGACACATTTTTGGGACACATTATAGTAATGTGTCGCTATACACCCTAGCGACGGCACATATAGCGACACTAATGACAAGTATCGGTATTTTTTCTAGCAGCATTTTTTTTAGTATTTAGCAACACTTAAAAGTATCGCTATAGATTTATTGTAGTGATTCAATCTAATTCAATCCTGCATATCAAACAACAATATATATATAGTTACAATCTCCATTAAAAGAATCTAAAAATCTTCATTACTATTTTTATTTTTTTTAAAAAAAAAGATATATATTTTCAACATGTTCTCCTCCTGGGTATCGGATCCTCCTCCGGGGCTATTATTATATATGGATTCTGATAAAAATGGTCCACCTACAACCTGGCTCAGCCACAAGATGAGCTGCGTTTAGATTCGGACTCGGTCAAAAACGAATCCAAGCGTAATATCTGTGCACCACTAATTTTGGGACCAAGTTGATGCATATATAGTCCCACACCCAAATTGGCTACAAATGAGCCCACATGCGTACCATTTACTACTTGTTTGGAACTTTGCCTAACAAGACCAAGGTGCGGCTAAATGGGCATGTATGTAAGCAATAACAGAATGTCGCTAAATCATATTTTTTTGTAGTGCATGTAGCACAATAAGAAAAGGTGTTCTAGCACCAGTTTTGACTCTACTTTTCCTTTTGCTTTCACCTGCGCAAGTTTATTTTCATCTCTATTTAAGGGTTATAATCTTTCCCCTCTAAATTTTAATATTTAAAAATACTCAACTAATCACTGAATTGAGACAAAACTAATTACACGTGGCGGCGGTTCGGAGGCTCCCCAATGAGGCGTCGTCGGAGAGCTTTCTGCGAAGTTTTATCCGTAATTTATAATAAATTAATTGATCGGCAGAAAAAAAAGACTATGAAACTTTTGCTATAGTAAGAAATGAAAATGAGATTGGCATTGAGTCTCAAACTATAGGAACCTTGAATTCTGCTGCAAAAAGAGGCTGTGGCGAGATATATGGATGATCTTGCATTACTCAGAGTAATCGATGGAATGGATGACTGAACAGAGCATAAATATGTCTGGATGGACATCTTGCTGCACGCGATTAATAACTTCTCCAAATTCCTAAACTTTTATGTATATTTGTATTTTATTTTCAGAGCATAGCATATTAGTCTTGTTTTCTACTATTAAAATTACATTCATAACCCTAGTTGAAATAAGCAATAAATGAGTAATTTAACAAAAAGGAAAAATTTAGTTATAGTTCTCTCTCTTCTTCCTTTTTCTTTTTTCTTTTTTTTTTTTTTTTTTTTTTTTTTTGTGGGTTGAAGATGCATAAGTTTTACTTTTAAATGTAAACAATAGAAAAGATAATGTTAACAAGATTTGCACAAATCAAGTAATGATAAATTCTACATCTTGTGCGTAGAAAAAATAATTAATTTCTTAGCAATTTTACTTTCATCTACACTCAAAAATAAATAATCTTGTTATAGAATGTAGCCTATATTTATAAAAATAAATAAATAATAATAAAATTATTGGTATCGCCAGGAGGGCACATGGGCGCAGCAATTGCACTGCAGTAGGTAGCAGTTGTTTTCGTAAAAAAGGAATATATATATATATATATGAATTAAAATTTCAACATTTTATTTATAAATTACTAAAATTTTAATTATTTAACAATTGAAAATGCATGTACCATGAATAGCACAAAATTAAATTGGAGATCTTAAATGGATGAGTTTGTAAGTAAGAATTTAAGTATCTATCAAAATGGACTGTATTCATCGTGCCATATTGTGGCAAAAAAATATCGACACGATATAATTCCGGTGCCGATGTCGCATCTCAATTTTTTTTAAAAAAAATTACTAAGTATTTTTCTTAATAAAATTTAGGGGCAATTTCTTATATACCCCTAAAAATTTTTCTGTTTTCAGATTTACCCCTCTTAGAAGACTAATATCAAAACTACCCTTCTTACGTTCCAACTTTTTTCCAAAATACTCCTGAAGTTAAACTCTGTTAGTGTACTGTTTGGAGCTGCCGTTATCTGTGTGAAATTATCATTTTGCCCTTTCAAATATACCCTAAATCCTAAACCCTAAAACTCTAAACCCTAAACCCTAAAACCCTAAAAAATTCTAAACCCTAAATCCTAAAACCCTAAACCCTAAACCCTAAACCCGAGCAAAATAGGTATATCTGATAGTTTTCAACTCCGATTATTATTTAACTCTAGTTTAACCCTAGTTAACTTAACAAAGGGAAACGGTAGGGGTATTTTTAATAACGGTGGAACGTATGAGGGGTATATTGGAAAGAGAAAAATAAGAGGGGTAAATCAGATATTTCTTCAAATTTTAGGGGTACACAGACAATTATTCCTAAAATTTAAGCTATTTGATAAAGATACATAAAAAGTAATTAGAAAATTTTGTTGCTAAAAGAAATAAATATTTTTTGCCCTAATATGTTGGCACACATGTATTTTTTTTGTGATCGGTACTCATCGACATGGCCCGACGCACACTGTAACGTACCGTACCGACAAGTTTTCTGTACGATCTCGTATCACGATACTTAAATCCTTGGTCCGCATTCACAAATATTATTAGCATGGAATGAGATCTACAAATATAAATTGTAAATATTTCAAAATAAAAATTTATCTATCAAATTATTATATGCTATAATTTTTTTATCGTATTTGAGTAATAAATTTTTCGAGACTTAAAATGCAGAAAAATCTCCTCTACTGGTTTTTGCACTTGGCCAATTTGTATAAAAAATTCGTTGATATTGCGTTTTTGGAAAAGTTAGCTATCTTTTTCTATTTTCTAGATTCGATCTAGATTTTAAAAAAATTTATCAAAAGACCCTTTCTTTTTTTAAAAAAAAAAAAAAAATCAAAATAACAATCTAAGGTGAGAGTGAAATAGATTTTTAAAATAAAATGACAAATAATCAAGCAAATCAAAAATTTCAAATCAAATAAAACAACTTATAGTAAAAGAATATAAATTCAAAAAGCATACAATGAATTTGTTTCGAGATTCGACACTTTGCCTACGTTCCCGCCAACTTCTCGACACAAGAGAACATTTGATCTACACTAGATGATACTTTTGTGGGTAAGAACTTGAAGAGAAAAAATAAAAATGGCTTCAACCCGAACTTGAAGAGAAAAAATAAAAATGGCTCCAATCCGAGCACACCCTTTTTTTTTTCGATGTGTAAAAATTGAAAAATCGAGTTTTCTATACATCTAAGGTCACACAACCACCTAGAAGATAAGAACAAAAAAAATAAAAAGCTCATAATAATAATTTTAAACAATTTCACAAATAAATATAATAAATTTTACAAAAAAATATTCAAAACATCATACAATGAGAAATCAAAAAATACCATATAATGAATGTTCACAAAAAAAAGAAAAAGGTAGATTAGAGGTCACCATCTCAAACCTGGCAATCATCTTTCACACTTCTCTTTCTTTTAAGAGAAAATACCATATTCGAGAATAATAGAAGAATGAAGAATAACTTAATTTTGTTTCTTAACACTTTTCTTGACTCTCTATTAATTAGCTTTTTTATTCTTTTGATTTCTAACTAAAACTTATGTGGTCCAACTTGACCCATTTAATCCAAAAATAAGTCACATGACTCAACTTGAATCAAAAGCACAAAAGAAAGACCCATTTAAATACTAAATCAAATAGGATCCTATAAATACGCTTATTAATTTAGTAGACCAAAATAAAAACAAAAAATTAATTTGACACTAATTTTTAAAAGCACCAAACCTTTACACCAACTCCTAATTCTTTAAGAATATTACAATAAATTACAATTCTTTTTCTCTCTTTTACACAATTTCTCACTACAAGAATCATTCAAACTTAGAGACAATTTTAGAGAACTAAGAGTAATGTATCATAGATTTTTCAAATTTGGTAACCTCCAAAGAAGCCCCAGAGCTCTCTATTTATACCAAAAACTTAAAATTTGCTTATTACTGTTTGTTGCCAATTTTGGATGCCCTAAACACAATTCGAGCGCTCTAAACTTAAACTGTTTGTCTTTACACGACACTATAGAATGTAACGTTATGATTCGGATGCCCTAAACAAAATTTGGGCACCCCAAACTTGAAAATATCCATCATTGCATGTCTGTGACAGAACTGTCACGCATCAAAATTTGACTTTTGGGCGTCTTAAACATCGTCAAGCGTTCAAATCTGCCGGAATCAAACATGCGCATGTAATTCCTGTCCAAAACCTGTCTCCCGCTATTTCGGGCGTCCTAGACACTTTCGAGTGCTCGGTGGCAACGTCGGACGCAATCGGTGATGGAGAGGGTATTCGATTCTTCCGGGTATGTTGAACTTGTTTCAGGTGCCCAAACTATCGGATTCTGTGTTTCGGGCATCTAGAACTACGTTCAAAATCTATAGCAGATTTGTTGATAGGATTTTGATGTTTTGGATACCTTTTTGGATTTTGTACATAAGTTTTGGACACTCTTTTAAGCACAATTTCAGAAAAAAAAAAATAATTTTAGTTTAAATTTACCTTTTGCAAGAGAATAATTTTTTAATTAGCTCAATTTAGCTAAACTCTCTAAATTTGAATATTTTGAAAAAATAAAGGCCCAAAGAGAGTAGATGACGGTCAATTTGACCTTTAGAGGCCCAATAAGCATCTTTTACAAATGAAGCTTCATTCTTTGATCCATATCTTGTGTTCTTTCAGGTTTGAGAATGTAAGTATAAAACTCAAGTAAAAAAGAATTAGTATCTTAAAATCATTATTTCTTGTAATTATCAAAACTAAACTTGGGATTAGGGCACTAGGCCAACATTTTTTCCCTCTTTTTTTTTTCTCTCTCTATTTTTTCGGTGGTTTTTTTTTTTTCGTTCGACGTTTGTCTTCCTCCTTCTTGTCTTTTCTTTCTATCATTCTCTTTCTAGACCTCACCGCCTCGCTCCCATGCCACGCTATCCTCGCCCCCATCCCACACCATCCTCGCCCTGCAAGACGTCCAAGTCGTCGCTGCTTTCACCACTGTGATGGACCCCGTCAGAGCGTCGCCTCTTGACGCTGCGCCCGCACCCACGACTGAGGAGTAAATATCTGATAGATATACTTAATAAAACTTAAAGTTTCCCATCACTGAGTATCTATTGGGCACAAAGTTGTGGGTGCATGCACAACTTTGAGGAGGAACGTTCCAGTGGAGTTCATGGCGGTGGAGAAAAAAAAAATATAGAAAGTCACTACAAAAAAATTAGGTTATAGAAATATATTTTTGTGATACTTTTATATAAATGTCGTATCTATATTATATATATATATATATATATATATATATATATATATATATATTCAAAATTAGATTATAGAAATATATTTTTGGGCACATTATAATAATGTGTTGCTATACATTGTAACGACTGCACATATAACGACACTAATAATAAGTATCGGTAATTTTACCATCGACATTTCTTTCAGATTTTAAAAATATTTAAAACTGTCGTTATAACATAATTTTATTGCACTACAACAAAATTAGGTTATAGGGACACATGTTTGTGATACTTTTGTATAAGTGTCCTATCTATATTCCATCTATATTCAAAATTAGATTATAGGGACATATTTTTGGGACACATTACAAAAATGTGTCGCTATACACTCTAGCGACGGCACATATAACAATACTTACAATAAATGTCGGTATTTTTGTTAGCGACATTTTTTTTAGATTTTAGAAATACTTAAAAGTGTCGCTATAATCTAATTTTATTGTAGTGCTGTAGTGAGTAGAAAAAAAAAAGATAGAATTTTTTTTTTTTTTTTTTTTTTCCTGAGATGACCTTTATGTATTGCTGGTACAAAAAAAAAATAAAAAACTATAAAAGAAAGAATAAAAAGATGAAATTATATTATTTTAGAAAAACGTTACACGACAAAAATTATATTTTTTAAAATAAAAATTATATTTTTTAAATAAAAATTATACTGTTTAAGTGAAAATTATATTGTTTAAGATAAAATTTATACTCTTTAGATAAAAGTTATAGTGTTTGAGTAAAAGTTGCACCGGAGTCTCCTCTTTCTGGACTCCTCATTCTCCTCTCTTCCCCGCCACAGCGCTTGCCACACTGCTAGCGAACGGCGGGGGCAACGTGGGGGAGGCGCGGCACGGTGTGTGATGTGAGAGGCGCTGGGCGGGTCGAACGCGCTGCTGGGGTTGTGGCGGGGCGTTGCTACTTGCAGATGGGGGCGCAAGGGGCGGGCGCTGATAGTGCGGGATGGTGCGAGCACGCGCGGCAGCTTCCCCAGCACGCAGATCAACAACTCCTAGCTGCTTGAACCCCGCGTGCATGGGACACGTCCCTCTCGTCGACGCGCACGCCGTATCCATGCAGGATCACCAGAGCGAATATATAGTGAATTAATTATTAATTAGTTGGTCCAGTATATATACTAACAACCGAGCATACATCGAGATGGTAATTAATTAAGTTTGTGTGCATGCGCAAACCCATTCGCTAGCTCTTCACTACATTTTTCCGCCTCGTCTCGCGCTTAATTTCCAAGTGGTAATCTTTTTTTTGTTTTAAGAATTTCCTATTTTAAGCCCCAGTCCGCCGGCAGCAGCACTGCCGCTGCGCCCACATCCTCGCGCACTGCTAGCCCAATCGTGTCCACTGCTATTAGTCTACTATCGCCTGCACCCCGCCCGGCGCCTTCCTTCCGCGCCGCTTCCCCGCTGCTGCGCGCCAGCAAGGTAGCGAGCGCTGAGGCTGGGGAGAGAGAGGAGAAGGAGAGGTCGAGAAACAGGAGGCTCCGCCAAAATTTTTATTTAAACAGTATGAATAATTTTCGTTTAGAAAATATAATTTTAATTCAAATAATATAATTTTTATTTAAAATAAATATAAATTTTTATTACAACTATATCTTTTTCTCCTTTCTTTTTTAATTTTTAATTTTTTTTATAGTAACGACGATAAATAATAAATTTTTTAATATAAAAAAGATAATTTTTCTTTGTTATCTTTTTTTTTTTATTATTCTTTAATTTTTTTTTAGTTACCTTTTATATATATATATATGGAAAATACTACTTGTACATCCCATTTGGGGGTGTACATAGCACACCCCACCCATCCAATGGGTGGGGTGTGGTGAGGGGTCACTTCACAATTTGTGAAGTGACCTCCCCACCCTTAGATGGATGGGTGTAAGATGTATACCCCTTTGGGGATGTACCTGTAGCGTTGCTCTATATATATATATGAGAAGTGCTAGGTGTACACCCCAAATGGGGTGTACATCCTACACCCATCCCATCTTGGGGTGGGTATTCATCTACTGATGTGACGAGTGGAATTCATCCACCCCTAGAATGGGGTGGGTGTAAGATGTACACCCCATTTGGGATGTACATCTAGTATTTTTCTATATATATATATCTTTACCGTCGTGCTCTCAATACCGCCGTATGTCTGGCTGGAGCACCGCCCTCGAAGCCGCGCCCGCGCTCATGCCTGCTCACGCCGCGCCCCCGCACGCAGCAGGACCCGTGCCCACAGCTACGACGTTGTGCCCTGATTATCAGTAATACATTTGATAGAAAATATTCAGATTTCAACTATATTAATTAATCATACACATCGCAGTATCGATAGGGGTGTCAACGAGCCGAACACGAGCGAGCTGGGATCGGCTCGTTTAATTGGCTCATTTAAATATGGAGCTGAAAAATTCGACTCGTTTAATTGGCTCGTTTAAATATCGAGCTGAAAAATTCGGCTTTCATTCCTACTATTAGGTGTAAAATTGAAAAAAAATTTTAAAATTAAAATTTTAATCTAATAATTAAAATTCATAAAAAAGTGATGGTCTAAAATCTAAATAGTAATATATATATATATATATATATATATATTCATTCGAGAGATTATCGGGCTAAACACGAGCGAGTTGACCTTAGCTCGTGTTCGGCTCGTTTATTAAACGAGCTGAAAAATTCGGCTCGTGTTCGGCTCGTTTACTAAACGAGTGATTCGATCTCGAGCTCATTTCGAGCCGAACATGAGCTGCCTCGCGAACAGCGAGCTGGATTGCCACCCCTAAGTATCGGTGATATATTTGATAAAAATTTTTAAATTTTATTAAGTATATTCATCAGATATTTACCCCTCAGCTGTGGGCGTAGGCGCAGGTGCCGCGAGAGCTGGCGCGGCATTGAGGGGCGGCGCTCCGGCAAGATATATGGCGGTGGTGAGGGGAGTGACGGCTTGAACGTAGCGCGAGGCAAGGAGGGCGAGGCGCGGGAATAAGAGCTCAGGAAGAAAAAATAGAAAAAAAACGAACTTGGGAGAAAAAAAAAAACAACCAAATTTCGAACAGTTTATTAAAAATTCGGGTCTAGATAAAAAGAAAAAAAATATGATCACTCTTGCTAAAATGCAAAACCTATGAATTTTTTATGCAAATTACCCTTTGCACTTTATTCCTCTAATTTTTTTTAAAAAAATATTTTGGTCACATTTGATGTTATAGTACTTTTATTATAATCTCAAAATGGTAAAATTGTATAAGAATATTATTTTTCCCATCAAATTAGGTTATAATATATATATATATATATATGAAGGAGATCCATACTATTTACTAATTAACTTTTTATTTTTCGTTAGTTTTAAAGATAAAAGGGGTATATTAGTAATTACATAGTTGTATTATATAATGTGTGCGGAAGGGTGTTGGTTTAATTGCCACAACTTTAAATTTTAATGAGGGCAAAAATAAATTTTTTTAAAAAGTAAGGATGTAAAGTGCTTATTTATTTTAAAATTTGAATATGCGTTAATATTTACAGTTTAGTTAATATATTTTATATAATTAATTTAAAATTTAAAGTTAAAATAATATCGACTGATTTAAATTAATTAAACAAATTGAAAATTAGATAGAAAAATTAAAATTATAAAAAATTGAATAACTGGTTAAAAATGATTTATAGTTAAGATAAATTTTGTACATTCATACTTAATTAATTTTTATGAAAAATTGTACTATTTAGAATTATTTAAGATTAAGTTAAATTACAAAAAATAAAAGATGTATTGTTTGATCCAAAGTTGTACTATTTGAATTTATTTGTGTAACTTTTCAAACAGTATAATTTAATTTTAAACAGTATAATTTACTCTCAAACAATTCAACTATTATTTGAAATTTAGTCTCAATAATTTTAAATTGTGCAATTTAGTTTCAAACAGTGCAACTTAGTATCAAATAGAACAACTTCTTCTTATTTTTCTTTTTTCTCTACTTATGAGACTTTTTTATTGCTGTTCCGGTACATAGTGACCTTTATTTGAATATATATATATTTTTTCTTTTTTTTTTTTTTTACTGTTTTTTTTTTTTTTTTTTTTTGCTATCGTGCCCTCTCTTTTGCCCTTTTTTGTTGCAGACGCTTGCGCCCCGAAGTGCTCTCCCTTCTCGTCATCCTCAAATTCTACAACACTCTTGTCGCTGCCGCCGTCCACAGTCACGCCCGCCACCGCAACCTTACCTTCGTAATTTTTATCATATTTGAATTCACATCGCTGTCGTGACTTTGACAGAGATGTAAATAAGATAGAAGAGAAAAATACAATGTCGATACGAAGGTATTGTAGGAATAGAAAGGAGATAAGAAAAAAAAAGAAAAAAAAATGAGAGAGAGCAATAAAAATTATTTGGTTAATTTATTAAAAATTCAGATATAATCCGCTAAATATAAAAAAATAATTTATTTTTAAAATTTTTAAATAATAATTTCTCAAGCCTCAATCTATGAACTAATTTTAACGTACAATTAAATATAATCAATTTCAGATTATTGTCCATTAATTCCACAGATGATATGATATCAAATTAAATTTTAAATTTTCACGTAAAATATGAATTGAATCGGTCACCGTTTTTATTTAATAAATTTATTTAATAAATTAAATTTTTATTTTAAATTTTACTATTGAGGAAACCATCTCTGACAAGTGGGGCCCACCTGAACAGTAGATAATTTGGACCTGATTTTTAGTGTGTTGGAAAACTGGATAAAAGAATATTAAATTTCTTTTTTACTTTTATTTTTTTTTCTTTTATAAAGAGGTCACCAAAAAATCCGGGTCGTACGTTTCCCAATGTTGATATTCCCAAAATACCCCTCATCTAATAATTATTTTTCACATATGACACTTCTGCAATTACTGGAGTAAAATTCAAAATAATGGAATAACACATTGCGGCATGATAGGAACTAGAACTCGGCAAAATCTAATCGGATTCGAGTTTGAATTTCGTCATTGATATACGAGCTAAAGTAGTTCAGTCGGTTCGAACCAGTTCGATGCGAACATTTCGCATGTGTTTCAAGCTAAATCTTATCCAATCATATCAGATAAAATCAAATATTAAAATGTTGGGTCCAAATAATTTATTTGTTTGAACTCGCGAGTCGATTTACTCAGCCACGTAAAATCAATCAAAACACGATTCTTACAGCGCATACAAACAATAGAACAGTATCTGACTCAACAGAAATATGAACGCGGCCCGCGAATCCGAACCGCGGGCTCTCATGTGAACAAGAATCTGAAGGGCAATTTCGATATTTTACAAATACATATACATGGGGGCTACTGTTACCTCGTGTCCAAAACTAGTGCGTGTGGATTTGACAGTAGAGGGGGAGAGAAACTGAGACACATATCACACTGGAGCAAAGGTGTAAATATATATATATATATATAGAGAGAGAGAGAGAGAGAGAGAGAGAGAGAGAGAGAGAGAGAGAGAGCAGGGTTGGTTCAGTAGTAAGTATTAACATATTAAGAGAGAGAGAGAGAGAGAGAGAGAGAGTTTTCCTTTTTCTTCAAGGCATACAATGAAAGTGGTACATAAATAGAAGGGGCACAAAAAGAAGAGAGAGAGAGAGAGAGAGGGGGAAAAGGAAAAGGAGAAGGAGCAGCTTGGAAGGAAACAAGAGGAAGTAAAGGATCACATCCAAGAAGAGGACAACAAAATAAAGTAAGATGGAGAGGGGGGGGTGGGGTGGAGTTAAATGTAAACTTTAATGCATGCTACAGATGCATGCCCACCACCATGGAACTAAACTAGAGAGGGTTCAATGGCTTTAGAGCACAAGAAGAGAATGTGGTGGGCTTTTTATGGTGGTGTATTTGATGGGGAAGAAGAAGAAGAAGAAGAAGAAGAAGAAGAAGAAGAAGAAGATGGTGAGGAGGGTGGTGTTTTCCTTTCTTGTGAGTTGTGAGTGTTCCTTTTGTGTCTTGTGGAGTTGATATTGGCTTAGTAGGCTCAATCATTTTTTTTTCCCTTTTTCTTTTTTTTTGTGCTCCTTTGTTTAATATTATCATATCATATAATAATACTTCGTTATTATTTGTGGGTCTTTTATTATTATCAACGTTAGATCTAATCCTCGACTAATTTCAATTTTTTATCACACTATTTCACCAATCTTAAAGAATAGCTATTATTTTAACTGTATATTTTTATATTTAATCACATATTTTTTCATTCAAAAATTAAAAATTTATAAATACTAATAACATAATACTTTTAAATATATATATATATATTATAAAAAATAAAAATAATATAAAAAAATAAATCGACATAAATTTTGATAGTATCAAATATTCGTACTATCAATAACATAATGTGTTACAGTAAAATCTAACGGATAGTAGCCGGATACTTTCTCTCTTTATATATATATATATAGAGAGAGTCCGATTAGAATACAATAGGTAGCACCAAGTAATCAGTACTATCAAATTTTTAATTATTGGATGAAATGATATGCAGTTGAAATTATAGCGGTCTCTTAAATTTTTTTTATTATTTAATCAACCACCCACTAAATCCTAAGACTGCGTTTGGTTCGGGGATAAAAAAAATTTAGTTATACCGGGGATAGGTATAAATTATAGTATTAGCAAGAATTAATATAAATTTCTGTTTGGTTGGGTTTAAGAGTTATACCGGGTTTAAAGAAAATTATATTTGGTAAATTATATAGGAATAAAAAGAATAAGAGTAATAAAAGAAAATTATGTTTGGTTGGGTATAGAGGAATAAGAAGAATTGAGGGGATAAATATAATTTAAAATTAAATAAATTTTGTCTTTTATGATATAATTTAAAATTAAATAAATTTATAGTATTAATCAACCTTATATTTAATTTAGATAAATATTAAAAAATTCAAATAATATTTACAATTAAATATTAATTTCTAATATTAATATTTAATATTAAATATTAAATATTAAAATTTAATATTTATCTAAATATTATATATTAATATTTAGATAAATATGAATATTTAATATTATTATTAAATATTAATATTAAATATATTTAATATTTAATTCCTATTCCGCCTAGGGGTGGAAATTGCTAAACCCACCCCTTAGCGGGTTATCCTGAAATAACCCGCTAAGGAGTGGGTTAGTAATTCCCACCCCCACAAAATCTCGTTTGGATATAATAACGGGATCCCCGTTACCAAACACTGCCTAAAAAGAAATTACTATCATTTAAGGACTAAAAAATTAATAGTATTAATAACTTAGTGCTATCAATAATATTCAGTCTTTCTCTCTCTCTCTCTCTCCATATATATATATATATATATATATATATATATATATATATTGTGATGGTGAAGTTAGTGGAGATGAGAAAGTGTAGGGACTTTGATAGTTAAATTTGTCGCTAACATCTTTTTTTTGTGGGAACTTGTAGTAGTGTGGTGGAGTATTTATGAGATTTTGTGTGGTTGCTAATTTGTTAGTCTTGTCAATCTCCTTAGTTGGTGCCCCTTCATTTTCTCTGTCTGTTGGTTGGCTCAAATTTGTTTGGGTACAAACAAGTTTGAAAACCATAGACCACATGTTTACATAGCCAGCTACTTGCTTTAAAATAAAAAAGGAAAAAAAATATATTTAGCAAATATCACTGGAGTTATCACTTATGCTCTTCTTATTACATCTCATTGTCCAGCCAAACTGGAAACAACACCTACAATTTGCAATTCTTCTAATTTAGGGTGAAATTGGAAACCCAAATCAAATTCTGAGTAATTAAGGTGATTCATCTAAAATTCAAAAAAGATACTTAATTTTTGAGTAAATAAACGAAATATATATTGAATAAGATATGCATAGCATCATCAATCGATAAAGATTCAATCATTTCAGGTATGAACTAAAAACCCACAAATTTATTTTAATTTTTCAAGCATTAAAACCATGATCAAGTAATCAGCATATCAAACATACCTGCTCACTGTGGTAGACAGAGCAAACCACCTAGAGCTTATTATTTCAAACTCAGATACCAAAATAAACCTACAAGGCTTGCTGCTGCAGTGAAGTAGCCAGGAGAGTAACACACACACAGAGAAAGGAGAAACTCTCCCACCCACCAAATTTGAGATTTTAAAACCATAACCTCAATCTCCAAAACCCATCTTCTTATCCTTCCCATCCTTCTCCTCCCTACCATCCTTTGCCGCCTTTTCATAATCGTCCTCGTCCTGATAGCAGCAAAGTATAGACCTCGGCGATCCCGTAGCTGCGTTAGTTGCAGCGGAAAAGCTCTGATACATTAGAACGCCTCCGCCGGG
Organism: Tillandsia leiboldiana; assembly: GCA_029204045.2. Lineage (NCBI taxonomy): Eukaryota > Viridiplantae > Streptophyta > Magnoliopsida > Poales > Bromeliaceae > Tillandsia > Tillandsia leiboldiana. The sequence goes on from CM055070.1 coordinate 43,351,480, forward strand.
CAGCTTCTGTTCCACCGACTCGTTGCAAATGTAGCCTTCGACGCCCACTCTCTTTCCCCATGAGGCTGCCTGCCTGAGCCCGCCAAATATGGTAACGGCGACGGAAAATTCGGAAGGGCCAAAGCAGTGAAGGACCCTCCTGATTATATCCCCGTAGACCAGCGAACGCGGATTGAAACCCATGGCTTCGTAGCTCGCGTAGCTGAACCCTTCCTCCGGGGTCACATGGATGGTGGAAAGTGCCGGTCCGTGGATACCGTTCATTGAATACCCGCACGGATCGAATTCAAAGTCGCAAATTTCCATTTCGGGGATAATACCAGAGATACCGGAGATTTGCGTCATCTCCTTGGCAGAAGAAGAATGGCTGTCGGACGAGCTCTTGAAGAAGACCGATGACTTCCCAGTGTCCAAACCAGTCATGCACATCTCAAGGGCGACCATGCGGTGCTCGGGCTTTTCAGTGGCATAATAGATGTGCCATTTCCCGTTGGGCTTCTTCGAATCTCCGATTACATAAGCATTTCCGCCCGATTTGAGGCCACCGAAAAAGCAGTTGAGAATGGATACTTCCTCCGAGAAGCTTCGGTGGGGGGAGGGCTGGGCCCCAGGGAAAATGAACGACCCGCGAGAGTACTTAGCTGACAAAACAGAGAGCGACAGATCATTGGCAAGCTCGAGAATTCTCGGAATGGACAGCAAAAGCTTTGTAGTTCCGCAAGTCTTGAGAATGATCTTGTACGGGTAGACAAAGAGACTCGACTCGGAAAGGACATAAGAGTCGAAGTCCTCGTTTGAGAGCTCAGAGACAACAGTGCAGCGAGCCAGATCGAGGATGGAGTCGATCTGGGGCCGTGAGAGGGCGCGAAGGCCGCGCCCACGAGGGTCCACAAAGATGGGCGCCTCAGAGAAAGTGATCTCAAGGCGCTTCTCAAATCCCTCGAACCCGATCGGCGAGACAGCCATTGGATTGAGCGCGAGAAAAGAGCAGAGGATGGAGGAGAGAGCAGAATGAGGGGACAAGAAGTGAGATTGAGAGAGGTTTTGGTTATCAGAAAGCAGCAAGCCAAAGGAGAGATTGGTTCGGAAGTGAAATGCAAAATGCAAAACGGCAATGCAGTAGAAATTCTACTCTACAGTGGAGGGCACTCTAAGTCGTATCAGGATGGCTTCCGCACGCACTGCAATAGATAAAAATTGAAATTGATATTAGACACACAAAGAGATTAAAATGTGTGAATTTATTGCAAGTTGTGTGTCTACTTTTTATTCTTTTACTTACGTTGGAGTATGCAGCAGACTGGAACTTCTTGATTCCGCCGGCAGGTCGAACGTCCTCAATACTGTAACCAAGGGGAGCATCGTACTGCAATGAACGACTACTGCTAGACTTCTTCTTGCCGCCTTTAGACTCCATTAAAACATCAACACTTTCTGGAAAAGGAAACAGAAGGGTAGTTAGCAATGTTCCTCAAAAAACCAAAATAAAAAAGCACCATCCACTAAACAATACAGCAACATTTTTGCCCACAAAACAAATAGGCAAATAAACTAGTAAGTATTTGGATTTAAATTCAGCCAAAAAAGATCAAATTCAGAGATGGAACTAGACAAGAGAATTTAAATGTTCAATCAGCTAGCCTAAAACCCCCTTATTTCAGCTATATCTTCCAAGCTACAAAAATTTGCCTCCTGCTATATTTTTAAACTCCATAGAGATTTCAGACGTTTTTTATGTAAAAGGCAGATCAACAGTTCATCAGTAATTAGACACCTTATAATGCTTAAAATCAATCACTCTGTGCAATAAAATGTCAAAAAGAAAAAAAAAAAACTTTTTATGTAAAAAGAACTTCAACTAACAGATGACGAAAAGGGGTAGAAAGAGAAACACCTATGACATCTTTCATGCAAAATTTCTGTTTCTTTGGTTGAAGAAAACATTAAACAAAGAGAAGAGAACAAGAAGAACGAGGAATCAATTCTTTTTCATCAAAAAGAGAACATAATTTGATTCTTCTTCTGTTGTAAACAAGAGAGCTAGGCTCCTATACTATTGATAGTACCGGAGTTCCGTACTATAGTCCCGTTTTTTATCATAGGGCGTTTAAATCAATGATCCACTACGTAAAAAATAGTTTAAGGTATTTAAAGCCTTTAGAAAAAATAATTTATATTTTTTCGACATAGTTTACTTTATGATCAAACCATTTCAAAATTATTAATTTTCAATGACTACTATGTCGAGTTTGTAGTTTAACGGCGTAGAAGAATCTAAATTTATTCAAATTTTGATAAAAAATACTTTAAGCTATTTAAATCAAGATCAGCATCCTTGATTTTGAATTCAAAAGTCCTATTCTCAATTTTTAAAGATTATTCAATTTTTACCGTTTATTTTGACATGATTTATTTATTAAGTAAACGATATCGAAAAGAATAAAAATTTTATTCCTAAAAACTTCATAAACGCTACATCATATTTAACGGTGTGGATCGTTGATTAGAATACCCTGAGATCGAAAATGAGACTATAGAGTATAGGAGCCTAGCCCGTAAACAAGAAGATACAAGTCATTTAGTTAATAATAAGAGGAAATTCCTACAAAAATATTCTAACAACAAAAATTGAAATTATAGTCAATCTAAAATAATCTACTTGGAATTGGATGGCATAATAAATATAACTTTTGTACAAATCACATGAAACATCACAAGCAAAATTGATAAACGATACAGTATAAAATCTGAGTTTTCAGTAGTTTCAAATTTTTAGAGCTGAATTTTCATTTCAATATTTTTTTTCAAATTTCTAAATCAAACCTTTAACCCGAGAAACAAGGCATGCTCAGAATATATAATGCTTGGAGAAAGAACAAAAGAAATAATTAAATAATCCTACAAAATATACATTAAACAATCAATAGAAACCTCAAATCGTGATTTTTACTGATTAAGAACTGTACCTGAATGCAATAATATTATGGGCTAACCGATCATGAATAGAGATTATAACTACAAGAAATAGCATCGGCAAATAAAAGAATCATCGACACAAAAAATTGATCCGAAAAAGAAGATAAACATAGAAACAACAACAAAAAAAGAAGAAAATTTCTCTCCTCTTCTTCCAAAAAAACAATAATCTACACATAACAGATCCGACGAAAACAAATTGAAAACAATTTTAGAAAGGAAAAAAGAAGAAGAAGAAAAAAAAAATCTTTCCCCTTCTTCCAAATACCAAACAACCAACACGCACAACGATCGAAATCCGATACCAAAACCAAATAAAAAAAGATGGATCGATCGGGAAAAAAAAGGGGAAGGAAACTTACGAAATGGATCGGCGAAGAGGAGAAACCCTAGAGGAGATGAGGAGGGGAAAGGGATCGATCGCTTCTATATCGCTCTAGAGGATTCGCTCACGCGTCGAGGGTTTCGTAAGAGGCGTGTGCGCGAGATGGGAAAAGGTAGGCGTTGTGGGGGTATATATATCGCGCGGGGATGAACAGGGGTGTTTTATTACGGAATTGCCCCTTTTTTGATTCCTTGCGTGTCGAGGAGTCCGAGTCCGAATCCGATCCGACTTGGCTCCGACCCGTTTTAGAATTGAAGTAGAATATTTCAAATAATATAATATTCTCCTCTTTTATTTTTTAAATAAAAAAAAAAAAGAGGTGGAAAATTATTATGACTATTTTTAATTTCTAACCCCACCACCACTCTTTTTTGTTTTTATTTTTTTTGGGTATTTTTTTTGCCACCATAGCTTTGTTGTCGCGATCCTACTTGTAAACCTACTTGGAAGCTGCGTGACCATGATGATGGAAAAAAGGCATGAATTTTGATATTAGCTGGGTTGTAGACGCAAAAAGTCTCATAATATTACAGGGCGCATTAATCATTCCTCACACAAGTGACAAAGAATTTGATGATTAATATTCAAAATCTGAATTCGAAATTTAGTTATTTTATATTTTCAACTAAGTTTATTTTAAAAATAAACGAAACGAATAACATGCTACCTTCTTTTCAAAAAGAAAAAAAAATATTATAGAACGCGAGGCATCCTGCAAGCCACAAGCAAGACGTGCGCAGCGATCTCGCAACATGCAAGCAAGACGTGCGCAGCAAAAGATAATAGAGAAAGAAAAAGAGAGGAATGGATCATAGAGAAAATTTAATTTGTGTACTTTATACATATTTTGAATAGAGGGGTCATTTAGCCAGTGTATTTAAAGAATGACTGGTCCAGTAAAATTTAAACACGTGATTCAAATTTGCTAAAATACAAAATCAATTGATTATATATATATATAGAGAGAGAGATAGGTTGGAATACTATTAATAACACCAGATTATTTGTGCTATTAAATTTTTAACCTTTAGATAAAAAAATATGTGATTTAGATGATAGTGAGTCGCTTAGGTTTAATGGGTGATTGGAAAAATAATAAAATTTAACGGATGAAAATAATTAAAGAGCTTGATGTAAGAGTGGAAAATTTAATAGCACCAAATATTTAATACTATCGATAATATAGTAGTTGATCTCTCTCTCTCTATAGTTGAATTTTTTAGTATGTGTAATATTCTAAGTATCTTATGAAATGTAAGAAAAGTCCTACTAAGCGTATATTCTAAAAGTATTTTATGATCAATAATTTATATAATATAATAAGAGTGATGCTACATATATATTCTAAATGGGGTGTATATCACACACTTCATCTCATTCAAGGACAGAGATCGATTTATTCATCGGTCACTTCGAAGTAACCGGTATAATTTATCCTACCCGTAAATGAATGAAATGTAAAATATACACCCTACTTGGAGTGTACAAGTAGCATTAACTATATAATTAAGCACTAGTTTAGAAAGTCCAAAGCATTTGGTGTTTTGAATATTCGCCGATTTTTTAATTTTGAAGTTGAATTTGAATAAAAAATCAAAATTTGAAACTCTACGTAAACCAAACCATGTATCAAAATTCAAAATCCGTAAATTCCTATCTAGAACCAAACCCAACCAAATATAAATCTATCATATTTTTGTATTTTATACCTGCAAATTCAATGTTGGGGATGCAAATGATCCGGTAGAGGGAGGGGTCTCCCACTTTATGCTCCATTTCTTGTCCAATTGGGGCCAATTCTATTTTTAATTATATTTTTGACTCTCACTCATGCCTTATTTGGAGAGTGAATTTTTAGCCAATGGAAATGAATCAAAAAAAGAAAAGAGTTTTTCGCGGCTCACTCTATTTACTTGGCGAATAAGGTGAAATTCAAAATGAATTATATTATTTTATATGTGACATTTTCGAAATTTTAATTAATTCTACATATAAAATAATATAATAGGATTAAAATTTCTTAATCCGATTATATTATTTTGGATGGTAACAAGATTCAAGAGGTTAAGAGGGTTAAGTGTAATAGAGTTAGAGTAGTTCTAGGATGGATGATTTTTCGAAAAATTGGAACGTCACAGTTGGTATTAAAGCCAATCACCGGTAGAATGTGTGAGATGAGTCTCGACTAAGCCTTGATTATATAGCAAATAGAATATAATTCTCAGAATAATGACTGTTATGAGTGAAACGCTGCTCCCTATAAAGTCGGTTAAGACCAGTGAGACGAGAGCGTCAGGACTTAAAAGGAAGATAATTGTGACACCCTCAAAATTTTATATAAAATAATATAATATTACTAAATTGCTTAATTCGATTATAGTATTTTGAATAGTAATAAAACTCAAAAGATTAAAAAAATTATGCGTGATAAAATTAAAATAATTTTAAAATAAATAACCTTTTGAAAAATTAAAGCGTCATATTATATTTTATATATTTACTTATTATTCTATTCAGGACGAGAGCTCTATCAATCCAAATTCATTTGCATTTCCATTCAACGCCCATTAAACACATTCAGTTGGAGATATATGTGTCCATTTACATTCCTATTCTATTTGGATTTTCTCCTGGGGTACTCTTCTTGATTGGCGGCCACCGTTCATCAATTAAATCAGATAATAATTTGATATATATTTTTTAAAAATTATTATTAAAATAATATTTTGTTTAGTAATATTATATTTTATAAAAGAGTCAAAAAAAAAAAAAAAGAAAAAAAAGAAAAAAAAGTCTATGTGAGGAGAGAAAAAAGACACCTTCACAACTGGGTCAAATTTGTAATCTACGTAGAAAAAGAAAGATCCGTCCGTGTGGCAAATGAAGAAAACTTCAAAAAAAAGTCAATTTTGGAGACTAAGGATTCTCTTACAAAAGCCTACCATAATAAATGCCAAATTACACTTTTGGTTCTCTCAAACTATTCAGTGCATGATACTTCAATTTTCAAATTTTAATTTAAAATTAATTTTATATATTTTCTTTTGTAAATATATCGAATAGTAGATAAATTTTTATAAAATTTAAATTTTTATATTTATTTTTTCAAATATCCTTATTAATTTACTACTTATTTTTTAACCGAATATATATAAAATATTAATTTTGTTTTTTAAAATATGTCTTTTCAAAAGCTTAATTATAAAAATAATATAAAATTATCTGAAAGAATAAAAAATAAATTTATCTAACTAATTAAGATTAAGTATTTAATCTATTATTAACTATATCTTTTTTAATGAGCATTGATAGTAGGAAAATAGGTGAATAACTTAAAATTTTTTAAGAAATAAATAAAAAAAATATTAAATTTTATAGAGTTATATCTGCTATCAGATATGTTTATAAATTAACCCTTTAATTTATTATAATTGTTTATTTAAATTTTATAAATTATTGTAATAAAGTTTTATAATATAATTTAATTAGCTAAATATTGAAGCGCTATTAAATATTAATATTTCGCTAAGTATTAAATAATGAGATTTTATTATAATAAAAAATTATAATAAATTTAAATAATTATTTATTAATGCATATCGTTTGGTTCGGATATTAAAAAAAATTAGTTATTTCTTAGATAGGTATAAGTTTAGATACGAATAGGAATTAAAGTAATTTTATGTTTGTTGAGTATAGAAATTGTACCGAGAATAAAAAAATTTATGTTTGGTAAATTAAAGAGGAATAAGAAAAATAGAAAGGATTAAAATTTATAAAAAAAATAAATAAATTTTATAAATTTAAATATCTTATAATTTAAAAAATTTTAATTTTTTTAAAAAATAAACAATAGGTGGAATAGCTATCCCACAGCTATTCTACCTGTGGGGTGAAACAGTTGTTCCACCCTTATACCTGATAACTTGATATGAGGAGAACAGCTGTTTTCTTATTCAAAATCACGCTTGGATATAAGAAAAAAATAACCCCCTTATCCTCCCTTATATCCAATACCAAACGGAACATAAAAGAGTGTGGAAATTGTTGAAGACTGAGGAAAAAAATAAAAAAGTTTTGTAAATTATAATTAAACTTTTTTTAGGATTCAAAAAGAAAAAAAAAAAAAAATTATGTTGAGCAAACCGTTACCTGCTATTTTTGAAAGAATAAAATTATATTTTTATATTTGGTGTTCCCAACAATATTAGTGAGGTGGTGTTAACAAAATTGACTTAATTATTCAAATTTTTGAATGAAAAATATTAGTTGTACATTTAAAAAAAATATACATTTTATATCTCATTCATTTTAGAATGAAATAAATTTTACTTGTTATTTTCAAATGATCAAAAAAATAACCACTATTTTAGAATGGACAAAATATATACTGTACATTTGGTTTGAAGTGCCCAGGTAACGTTGAGATGGAGATGATTGATTTGCTTGATTTATCACCATGACGTGGATCGTCATCATCCAAACACCCCAACATTGGGAAAAAAATATGTTATCTAGCTATAAAAATATTATCTGATATTTTCATCAAATCAAAAAAATAGGAGCGGAGAGAGCTATGTTTGTAATTAAGGCATAATTAATCAGTAGTTGGTTATTTAATTCATCGCAAATTAATTTTAAAATATAGAATAAAAATAATTTTTTTATAGTATAATAAATTATTTAAATATATTATATTATATTATATTATATTATATTATATTATATTATATTAATTATTTAAAATTTAATATTTTATATGGTATATAAAGTATTGATATGCATCGGACAAAACAAAAATCTCTTTTTTTAGAATTATGACTTATTAGTGCATTCTATTAAATATTCGCTTTACCTATATTGGTACATACATATATTTTAAAAAATTTAATAGAATTTTTAAAATTAATTTATAAAACATAATTTAAATTAGAGTAGAGCTGATGTGCTCGCCATTAGGAGCACGGAAATCTCCATGCTCCTAAACCGTTTTCGATGGTGGGACTTCTGAATTAACAATCAACTTCGTTAGATTTGATATAATATATTTAAAGTATCTTAAAAATAAATTTTGTAATTTATTATTATTATTTATCTAGTGATTAAAATGGCTAAAAATAGACAGCTAAAAATAAAAAATTTATAAAAAATTATAATGTAACATTAAAATTGTCGATCAGATATATTAATTTTGCTGTAAATCAAAATTTTATCTGATTTAAATACTTCTATCTATTAAACATGTAAACGGTACACATCAACCATTAAAAATAATTGATTTTAAATTCTTTTGAATACTAGATAAATAATAATAATAAACTATAAAATTTAGGCTAAATTACAGAAAACCCCCCTCTAATATCCCGCTTTTCCACTTTACCCCCCTGTCTTTTAAAAGTCGACAACCTGCCCCCTCGTAATTACCGAAATATGCATTTACCCCCCTGCCAGATATGAAAGGCTATCCATGAGCCTCTAATGGATGCATTTACCCTTTCCCCCCTGCCAGATATGAATTGGTTTCTTACCAATTTGTTACAAGCAATTGGCTTATTAGAGGCTCATGGATGGACTTTCATATCTAGCAGGGGGGTAAATGCATATTTCGGTAATTACGAGGGGGCAGGTTGTCGACTTTTAAAAGACAGGAGGGTAAAATGGAAAAGCGGAATATTAGAGGGGGGTTTTCTGTAATTTAGCCTAAAATTTATTATCTACATACTTTAAATATACTAAATCAAATCTAATATTTTTGTTCTATATTTTTATCCATAAAAATAACTTAGCAGCATGAAGACTTTTGTACTCTTAATAGCACATCCATACTTTTTAAATTATTAGACTATATAAATTATATTTATTTAATTATTATTTGATATTCAAATATTAGTCATTTATAGTCCATCCATACATAAGATTATTTTATAGAATTTTTTTTTCTTTTTTTGTATTTTTTAAAGTTATAACTTTTTCAATCTTAAAGTTTAATAATATATATTTTAATTAACTAAAATATCACTACTCTGTCGCGAAGCGCTGGTCCTATGCTAGTACATCTGCTATTCCTACTACGTCTTGTTAAAAGGCCTTTAATATACAACGACTTCTGTTACTACAACGTCTTGTTAAAAGGCCTTTAATATACAACGACTTCTGTTACGACTGGTTAAAAAGCTTTCGATTTACTGTAATGTGATAATTTTATCTATTTAAGTAAAAAAGCTCCTTATGACGCATGTTACACCGCGACGTATGTTATATAACATTAAGGAATTTCGAGTATGCTTTTGTGTATTAATTTTATCTTTATTAAAAAATTATAATTATTTTATTAAAGATTTTTTAAAAAAATTATATTTTAGTTTTAGAAAATATTGAATAATTTATCGATGTGCAGTAGATTGCTAGTTTTATTTCGAGCATGAGAGATGATTTTTTATGATAGCAACAGTTGTACCACATAATCTATCTTTTAAAATAATTATTTTTTTTTAGAGAGAAAAATTAATGCAATTAATTTAGTGTTAGAATTAAAAAAAATATGAGATTCAAACAAGCTAGGCTGGAATATTTTTTGAATTTGACAATTTAGATTTAGTATCAAAATGTACTTAACAAATTATTAGATAAAGACAAAGTTATCATATGACAGCGGATCGCTTTCCACTGAAGTTTTATCCCCAACATTAGAGTTGATTTTTTATGATATCAGTAGTTGTGCCATATAATCTATATTTCAAATTAATTAATTTTTTTTTTTTGAAGAGAAAAGTTGATGCAACGAATTTATTATTAAAAATTTTGAAAAAGCATAAAACAAAAAGACTCGATCGAAAAAATTTTATTATGTTCATCAATTTTTTACAATCAGCGTGAAGAATTCTTAAATGAACATAACTTTTCGTTCAAATGCTCGTTTTTAATGTGCAATTCTAATTCAGAAAATAGTTTTGGAGATCTACGTGTTTTGACTAAGCTTGGGTTCAAATTCAACTATTTAGACCTATATTTTTATATTATTTTCAAATTTTTTTGTATTTTTTATATTTTGAGTTTAATTATTTAGTTATTTCTCAATAATTTAGTTTTAGAGACATATTAAATTTTATTATTTTCAATTATAGTAAAATTCCGATATCTATTCTATATATATATATATATATATATATATATATATATATATATATATATATATATATATATATATATATATATATAAGTGGCGTTGTATTAATGTAATTAGTTTTTAAAATTAATTAATAATATTTTTGTTTTTATAATAAAAAATTGGGTAAATCTAAGTGTACACCCCGTGAGGGGTGTACATCCTACACCCCACCCCATCCTGGAGTGGGGCTTCTTTCATATGACCAGTGAAAGAAGCCCCACTCCAGGATGGGGTGGGGTGTAGGATGTACACCCCTCACAGGGTGTACAGGTAGCATCCCCCAAAAAATGATATTTTTTATGTTTTTTTTTTTTTTTTTTCGTTATAGTTTATTTTTTCTGTCAGTACGGCTTAGAATTGTGTCAAAATATAATAAATTTTTTTTAAAAAAATATGATGGGATCCGTGAATTCTAAGGATCGTTTAATAGCGGATTAAGATAGAACTAACTAATTCAGGGATAAATATAAAATACGGAACTAGTGTAAAAAAAATGTTTGGAATGATTACATAAATAAGAGATTTTGTGTTTGGTATGATAATAAGGAATAAGATGAATAAAGAGTATTAGTTGGGGTAAATTATTATTTTGCCCTCAACTTTATTATGTAATAATGAAGTAAAAGAGGATGTCTCGGTAGACGTGAGAGGGTATTTAAGAAAAAAGTAAGAGGGTGGTTGGAAAGAGTGAGACCAGTAATTCTAGTTTATTCTAGTTATACTGGAACAAGATATACCGATTGATACGTTTGGAAGAATATCCCTGTTATTCTTCCTGTTCTGTATTCTAACTTATTTCACAATTTGTTTAGTTGGGAACATAATAACTTGGTGCTACTACCACAGTACAAACTTTTTTGTTTTTTTTTTTTTTCAATGAGGGATGCAATATATACATATCAAATAATGTGTATATCATACATCTTATCTCATTTAGGGATGAGAACTTATTCACTAGTAACTTCGAAATGGTCGATAAAATTTATTTTATTTTTAAATAGATGAGGTGTAAAATATATACTTCACTTGGGGTGTATATTTAGTATTAACCTTTTTCCAATATAGAACCTTGGTTTGTCTTGAGTACTCAAAAAAAAAATATAGATTTTTTTTTAAAACAAAATTATGTTTTTATGTTTTCCCTTCTATTGGTTCCCAAAAAAAAAAAAAAAATAGTTTTTTTTTGGAAAAAGTTGTTTTCAAATTCCATTGAAAACTAGTGTTGTTATTTTCAAAATATTTTTTAGAAAATAAAAATACTAGTTTTCTATAAAATATAGAAAAGAGCTTTCCCACAAAAAAAAATAAATAGAAAATTACTAGTATTTTTATCTTTTATTTTTTAAAAAATAAATTTTATATTTTTTTCAAAACCAAACACCCGGCTAGCTTAAAAAAAAAAAAAAAAAAAAAAAAAAAAAAAAAAAAAAAAAAAAAAAAAAAAAAAACTTGAGTAGAAAGCTCACTAATAGCACCATGTGTTATTTTTATCTCCATTAAAATTTCAAATTAAGTCCAATTTTTATAATAATTTGATATCCAAATTCAAATTCAAATTTAAAATTTAAATTTGAATTGAAACTTAAATATTTTAATTAAATAAAAATAAAATTTTAAAGTCATTTTAGATTTAAATTTAAGGCAAGTTGGGGTGGAGAGAGATAATTTTATAATTTTCTAAAGTTGTAGGATAACCTACCGTTAGTAATTTTCTTTGTAATATTTTGAGAGTTATCGTGTGCTATTAGTAATACTGCATTACTATCAACTAAAATATTTTAAAAAGATTATTACATAATATTTTATAATTCTGACAAAATAATACGAACCAAACAAAAAATAAAATTAATTTTTTTTTTTTTTATTTTTAGTATAAATAATACTCAATGAATTATTAGAAGAAGGCAAAATTAATACATGAATAGCGAATAAAAATGGACTCTCCAACTTGATATTGTTGAATAGCTCTTCGTTAAAATTTTATTCGCATTAGAAACCAACTTTTTTTTATTTTTCAAGTGAGGAATCTTTTGTGTTGATTTGAATGGTGATTGTTGTGTAAGGAATCAAAATCCATTGATTATCTATGCTATTTACTCTTCTATATTCATTTTATAATGAGTGTCTTTGGACCTCTCTCTTTGTTCCCCCACATATTTTGGCTATGGGTCTTTTAAATTATTTTTCAATTTTTTAATTAAATTTGGAAAATGTAGAGGAATATATGTGGTAGGTGTAGGGAATACCATTTATAGATGAGAAATGTTACATCTAAAATCCATAACATTAATTATTTTTTTTTTATTTTTTTTATTTTTTTTTTATTTTTTATGATAGTCAAATCTAATTTGGGTTTAATAAATCCTAAAGGAGTGTTTATAACTTTAATTGGATTAGGGTTATAAGGATTATAACCATTTTTGGGTTGTAGACTTAAGTATTTTTTCTTTATAGATTATAGTCATTATTGCTAGTGGGACGGATCGTTACATTTGGTATCAGAGACAATAACCAGTTGGAAATGTGTGGCGAATGTCGGCTGAGTCTGGGTCTAGATGATAGGACTAGTGAGACAAGTCTTACATCGCCTGGTGATATTAGGCTGCTGTGTGTGTTTGGACTGACGAGGACGTCAGATCTAAACGGAGGAATCTGTGACACCCCAATAATCCCACATCGGATGGGAGTGTGAATGTATTTGGGTATATATAAGACATTGACATTAATAATAATAACCGGGCTTAAACATTTTGGGTTCGGATTTTGGCCCAACGAGTTATTATTGCTAGTGAGCCGAATTGTCACGCCCCGAGTTTTAAAAATCAGGTCTGAATTTTTTTTTTTTTTTTTTTTTTTTTTTTTTTTTTTTTTTTTTTGAATAGATCAGAGTTTGCAAAACAGGCGTAACAGACCGCCACACATATAGGAAATCCCCTATCCCAATGGATAGTCTCTCCTATACATGCACGGCTAGGCGAATCCAATCATCAATCAGAGAGCAATAAATATCTCAACTAAACAATACTAATCATCAAATAGTCCGAAATATCATACTATCATCAATCTGAAATATTGAAATAAACTGGAAGTCCGCTACAATCATCCAAGATCTCAGACATCAATATATCATCAGGGTGACAGCTCTATCGTGACAGCCTCACTGGATCGTCCCGACACCCCACTACCCAAACGACCTGAAAAATGGACACCTAGGGGGTGTGAGATACACTGTACATGTATCCCAGTGGGCACGACGAGCCGAGAAATAGCTAATCGTACCTACTGGATACAATAATCTGCGGATAGTAAAAATCATAGGGTAAAGCTGAATAACAAATAAGATCTACTGATAATCAACAAAAATCCACAGATAACTGAATAGGCAGATAATCCAGGGTAATGAAACTGCAGGTAATAAAAGCTGGAAATCAATGTATAGCTATAAAAATCAAGCATAAGGACTGCAGGTAAGTAATACAAGAAATCTGGATATAAATGAGATAATCAATCATAAACTGAGCAGTAAGGGTACAGGGTAAGATATCTATCAATAACAGTGCAAGATAAGAATAATGCGTCAACAAAAGAAACTCAAGTACCCAATCAATGCCATTATTGGTCACGAGGACCTCAGGCTCATACTATCTGGCACCTATCTGGCTGACATAACCCCGCACCCACTAGTGCTGATCTGGGGGCTCACGGATCCCTCCTCTAGACCACTTTACCGGTAAAGAACACTGTGACAGTGGCCAAACCGTCAGTGTACGTGACGTACAGCGTGCGTGGTAGTCATCATGCTATGCTCAAGCTCACGGTCTAATGACCGGGTAGTCGGCAATAAGCCGAGATCCCAACAGGGAAATCATCTATCGTATCGATCAAGATGTATCATGCATATCTGAATATCAAGCAAACACCACAGATGAAAGGAAATAGCAGGTAAAATCCGATCATGACATCTATGTACTGGAATATAAAAGCTGATGAGCAGGTGTACGTGCTATATCTAAAGAATCACTGTTTATCAGGAAAATCATATGGCATATAGATGAACTCATCAGATATAATCGAGAATAGGAGCACATGATCTAATCAACAGGGCTAACCAAAAACAGGTGTCCGACTGGACTAAAGCAACCAGAGGGCCGAATAGATAAAGCCCGGACCGAAGATAACCCACCTGGATGTAGGCAGATCCTCGAACTCCCGCACAGCTACTGGGAGGCTGGTACTGAACAACTGGGCCCTGAATAAGAAGATATAATCAGTAATAGACTCACACATACCCATCCCGACGACACGACAGTAACGGAGTGCTTATACTGAATAATATCGTCGATTTACCGAACTAAAATCCGATTCCCGATCAACGAGAGCCCGCGGGACTCTAACAAAAAGCCCAATAGGTGTGGAAGCACTGTCTAAAGACAGCTAGCGTGTCCAATTTGCATTTTGGTCCATAATAGTTTTTAAATTGCATAATAACTCTAATATTAGCTTGTTTCGACTCGTTCTTGCAATCCGGGGGTCCAAAAATGACGCCGTAACTTTCAGCGTGTTTGTTTCGACAAGACGGAGCCCATGCTCACGAGCTTGGGCTGGCACGAGGCCCGATTACAAAATTGGCCCATAAACTACTTTAGTTCTATATGACATGTTGCTACAATTTAATATTTACTTGACCAGATCATGAGGTAACTGGAGCATGACATTGGGCAAGGACCCAGAATAGAGGTGCTCACCTGAGGCGCGCCGGAAGGTGGCTGGAGAGGTCGCCGGAGCAACTCCACCAAAAGCCAAGGCTCGGTTTGCGCTTCGCTGGAATCAACCCGGGTTCAGACCTGATGTAAGGTGAGCACTAGCATTAGAACCCTCCCAGATAAAGGTTGGTCACGACCATGATGGTTGCCGGCGGCCGGAGGCGACGGCGCCCAGAATTTTAACCCGAGTTGGATAATTCGGGTGCACAATTGGACCCAAACAACAGGGGCCACCTCAGCCCAAACTGAAAGTATGGAAATCATAATATGGGTGTTTAGGTCTCACCTGGGCAGATGGTCGGAGCCCGGAGCACCGGAGGTGGCGGAAGGTGAAGCTTGAGGCTAAATCGGGTGCAACTGCAGTGAGAGGAAACCCTAGGTTAGACCCTTCATGCAGATGCATGCCAGGCATCCCCGAGACCGAAGGACCTTACCTGGGTCACCAGCCGGCGGCGCGGAGCGTCGGCGATCGCCGGAGCCCGAGGAACCCCACTCGGTGAAGAAGACAATGGGCTCTAATGGCAGATTCCGGCCGGCGATGATCGGGCCTCTGAAACTTGGACCAAAACACTCCCCACGATGCTACGGTGCTTCCTATAGTGGTGGCCGACGACGGGGAAGAGCGGCGGCGCCGGGCGGAGGAATTCCGGCGAAGGGGCACTTCACCCGATTCTAGGGCTCGGCCGTGCGGGACAGTCCCTCCACCGATATTCTCCAGACTTTGGGGGAAGCCGGCAGTCACCACGAGGAGCAATATCAACGGTCTTTATCGAGGTTTGAACGGCCGGATGAAACCCGTGGTGAAGCTCGGTCGAAAACCAACTTCCGGCGATAGGGTTCTCCCGCCGGCTACCAGAGGCACGGCGGCGGCTCGGGCTTCACAGAGAGAGCCCACCCAATGTCAGGAACCCCACACACACACCCCAGAGTCCAAAATATAAGAATTTCTCCAACACTTACCTCGCCGAAAATTCGAGGAGGAAGAAGAACGTCTCCCGCGGCGGCGCACGGCGGCGGTTGGGGCTGTGTGACACCCCCGGAATTTGGATTAGTCCTCTATATAAATGATATAATAGGACTAAAATCTCTAACCCGGCTATAGCATTTTGGATGGTAGCAAAATCCAAGAGGAACATGAGAGTTAAGCGTGCTAGAGCTAGAGTAGTTCTAGGATGGGTGACCCCCTGGGAAGTGGGGCGTCATAGTTGGTATCAGAGCCATTCACCAGCCGGAAATGTGAGATGAGTCTCGGCTGAGCCAGGGTTATATAGCGGGTAGAGCGAGGCTCCCCGGCTAATGACCGTTGTGAGTGGAGTGTAGCTCCTCACAAGGTCCGCTAAGGCTAGCGAGACGAGTCTCACATCGCCTGGTGCTTGTGAATGTGCTTGAGCCTGACGTGGACGTCAGGGCTTAAAGGGGGGAAGAATGTGACACCCCCGGAATTTGGATTAGTCCTCTATATAAATGATATAATAGGACTAAAATCTCTAACCCGGCTATAGCATTTTGGATGGTAGCAAAATCCAAGAGGAACATGAGAGTTAAGCGTGCTAGAGCTAGAGTAGTTCTAGGATGGGTGACCCCCTGGGAAGTGGGGCGTCATAGGCTGGGTCCACCTCAGCTCGGCTGCGGCTCCACGGGGAACTCCACAGGGAAGGACTTGGCCAACTAGGTCCCTCCCGAGCACCTTCCTTTCCCAAGAACCCGAGATCAAGGTGGTTCTTGATCCTTCTTCTCCGGCGACGGGTGGCGGCTGGTGCGCGACTTCCGTGGAGTGCGGCAGAGAAGAGGAAGGTGGTTGAGGGGTGCGGCTAGGGCATACGCCTCGGGGTTTAGAGTTCCTTGGAACCCTAACTCGGAGTAGGTGTTGTATATATAGATTAATGTGAACAATTACACTTTAAACCTATAACTTATGATATTCAATGTCTAGTCCTTCACAGTAGGCATCATTCCCATCAAGGTCCCTCAGCACAAAGGTGGCACGCAAATCGAGACATGAAATATTAGGGTTTATTGTGCAAAAAGCCACATTTTTGCTGTATTTCATGCTTTTCGAGGCATTCTGGTCGTCGAAACGAAAAATGGACTTCGCCACGGCGTCCGGCTCGACGAAACCTATCAGGTAGGGATTTCCGTTTTTCGAGAAATTGCCCGGATAAGATCTCGGTCCATAAAATACTGTTCCGAAATATAGTTATCGCGCTTTTCGAGACTCTAGGGCCGTCAAATGGAAATTCCGTCAATGCCATTGCGTCCAGAACGACGAAACCGTTCAAATCGACTACCTGAAGTGCTATGATCGGTTTCCAGACGGCGATTTGGCGAACGTTAGCACTTAGGGGTATTTGAAATTAGGGTTTACTGTTCATCACTGTTCATCCACTATTCACTTTAAGTCGCGGGTCCCGCCCGCTTCTTCGCTGATTTTTGGAAGATCCGACCGTCGGATCTAAACTTGCTTAATATGGTTTTCGATCGGTTCGACGAGACGGTCGCACTGGTGATTTCGGATTTTCGAGATTAGGTTCGGATTGAAAAACGACGTTTTAGCCTCGTAACTGTGCAATTTACATTGCAGGAAGAAGGGGTCAACTTATGATTCTGTAACAAACTCAGTGATGGAGGAGAGGAGGTAAGGGTAGTAGAGAGGAGCTCGGAGGTAGAAGGAGGTGAGGCTAACTGTAGTAGAGAGGAGAGAGGAGCTCGGAGGAAGGAAGAGGCGAAGTTAACCATAGTAGGCAAGGAGGGGGAGTAAGGTTAGAGGAGTACAGAGTCAGTAGCGATGGGATAGGGAGCCAGAGGCGTCAGGGGGTTCGGGAGTGTTCCAGTGGAGCGGGCGCCAGCGGTGGAGGGTGCCGGATCAACCGATACGCACAGTGGAGCGGGCGCCAGGCGGAGGATCCGATCCAACCATTAGGCAAGGGAGCGTCACTGTAGCGGTGGACAGCCCAGCCCAGCTATTTGGCAGCCACAGAGAAGAGGCCCACTCGGGCCCAATTACGATATATACCAATTTACATACAAATCCACTGTAGAATAATATTACAATTTAGTCCTCAGAATGAACAGTATAAATAGGCAGTTGTAATACGGTTAAGGGATGGATATTTTGAATCAACAGTTACTCCTCCCTCTAAATTTCTATCTCTTTCTCTCTCTACAACTCTGTTCCTTCCCAACTCCATCCTCAATTTCCCACAATCCGCATTCTCCGATCCCAAAACCCACCTTGGTTTGATCCACTGATCAAACCAAACTCCCATCATCCTCCTCGCCGTCGATCTCAGAGAAGTATCATCCTAGATCGGCGACGAATCGTCCGGGAAAAGATCATCATCCTCACCGCCAAGCCAAGATCTCTGCTCGAAGCATCACCGATCGGCTGCGGATTCGTCAGATCGTTACAAATTGGTATCAGAGCTGTTCCGATCCCAGGGATCGTGAAGAGCTGAGTACCAGATCGAGTTCACAAGCAACAGGCAACCACAGATCTAGGCAACAAGCAATGTGCAAGACGATCGGGGCAATAAGGCAACATCACAGTAATCAAGCAATTATCATTCAATTCAAGCAGATCTGATCTAAGAACCAGGGAGCAGCGCGGCGGTGAGGTATTGATCTGCTTGTATTAGCTTGAATTCCTCAAATTTTTTTTTTCCGCCCAAGTATTGCCCTCCATATCTGTGGATCAAGAAGGAATAGCATCAGATATCAAAACTTCCAAGATAGGGAAATCCAGATACAATAAGTTCAATTTTAATACCAAGGATCCATACCTGATTGAGATGGCCGAAGGCACCAGACTCAAAGAGATGAGTGAGCAAATTCGAAGCATAGAAGAAAAAATACAAACAGTTACCCAAGAGTGTCAAGGTATCATAGATGACAAGTTACAGCACTTTGGGGCTGAATATAACCACAAATTTGATTCTCTAGTGCATCAGTTAGAAGAGATTCAGTTGGGAGGGCAACAGAGACATGAACAGCTATTGAAGCTGATGAGTACCCAAAACACTTCCCTCAAGGTGGATCCAAATCCTTCAGTGCATAGTAGAGGGGGAAGAGCTGGATTTGGGGGCCCTGAGTTTTCAGGTAGCAGCCACAAATACCCCTTCAGAGAAGATAAAGGAAAATGAGTATTACCAAACCCTCATTTTGGAGCAGAAAATTTTAATCCTCAACCAGGGCCTAAGCACCACCAGTATATTCCATATCCCAAACTTAAGTACCCCAGTTTTGGAGGGGAGGAGCCCAGGGAATGGCTGAGCAAAAGCGAACAGTTCTTTAAGTTGTATCAAATTCCAGAGGAGCAGTGGGTAGAGGTGGCCACTATGCATTTCACTGGTAAAGCTCATAGGTGGAAGGAAGGATATATGGTAGACAAGTCCGAAGTGGATTGGGCAGAGTTATCTGAAGCTGTCTGCAGGAGGTTTGATGGGACACCATTGAGAAAATTGGTCAGGGACTTCAACAAATTAGAGCAAACCACTACTGTGGATGCTTATCAGGAAAAATTTGAAGATTTGAGAATCAGGATGCTCTATTTGAATCCAACCCTCAGTGAAGAACATTTCATCCAGAGCTATATTAGTGGGCTCAAGGAGGAGTTAGTTCCTTTCATTGACCTTTCTAATCCCACCACATTAGAAGATGTGTATGAACAGGCAAGGCTGCATGAGCAAGCCCTTGCTGTTATGTGGAAGAAGCACAGGTTGAGTAATAGACCCCCCATTGGACAGAATTCAGGGTACCAGTTTCTAAGAAATTTTAACCCAAAGGGAGAGAATCCCAAATATGCTGAAAGTAACAAGACAATGCCCTTCAAGAGTCCTACATGGCAACCTGGGCTTAGCAGGCAAGTGATTGAGCAAAAAAGGGCTGCTGGCTTATGTTTTAAATGTAATGATAAGTACTTCCCAGGTCATCAGTGTCAGGGTAAGGCACTAAACCAGATCAGTGGGGAAGTTGCTGTTGAGGAGGTGTTTGATGAGTTGCTGCTTCAAGAAGAAGAAGAAGTAGTTATAGAGCAACAGGAGTCAGATGAGATTGGGATCTCAGTCCATGCTCTCAGTGGTGAGACCCATCAGGAGACTATCAAGGTCCAGGGTGAGTTGGGGGGTAAACCACTGGTGATACTTATAGATACTGGAAGCACCCATAGCTTCATTGACTATCAAGTGGCCAAAGAGTTAAAGGCCAGAATGATAGTAGCAACTCCTCTTTTAGTAACTGTGGCAAATGGGCATAAGGTCATGAGCAAACTGACATGTCCAGAATTTCACTGGGTGATGCAGGGAGAAACTTACCAAACAGATCTTAGGGTGATTAGACTGGATGGTTCAAGTATTATTCTGGGCATTGATTGGCTCAAACAGCATGGAAGGGTAACCTTTGATTACTCTAACAATTCTGTTAGTTTTGAAAGAGGGGGAAAGCCTGTCTCTATAGAAGGCATCACTGAAAGGGGTAAGTTAAAAGCCATTGGGGCCAAGCAGTGGGTGAAGGCAGGGATGCAGGGCTATTGTTGTGCCATTGCTCAACTTAAGGTTGATGCTAAGAAGAGTGAAGAATGCATACCAGCAGTAATACAAGAAGTGTTGGCACACTACTCTCACATTTTTCAAGACCCCAGAGGTCTGCCACCCAAAAGGGATCAAGACCACAGAATACCATTACAGCCAGGAACTCAACCTATTAATGTCAGACCTTATAGACACAATCATGAACAAAAGGGTAAGGTGGAGAAACAGGTGACTGAGTTACTTAAGGCAAGCTTCATTCGAAAGAGTTCTAGCCCTTATGCTTCACCAGTGCTGTTGGTAAAGAAGAAGGACCACAGTTGGCGCATGTGCATGGATTACAGGCAGTTGAACCAGGCTACTATTAAAGATAAGTACCCTATACCTATTATTGATGATCTGCTAGATGAGTTAGAAGGGTCCAAGTGGTTTTCTAAAATAGATTTGAGATCTGGTTATCATCAAATCAGAATGCATGAACAGGATGTAGAAAAAACTGCTTTTCGAACCCACGCGGGGCATTATGAGTTCTTGGTTATGCCTTTTGGCTTAACCAATGCCCCAGCCACCTTTCAATCAGTCATGAATGAAATCTTTGAGCCCTATCTACGCAAATTTGTACTTGTTTTCTTCGATGACATTTTGGTTTATAGCAAGTGTTTGGAAGAACACATCTGTCATCTGAGAACAGTGCTTGGAATATTGGAAACAAATCAACTTCTGGCCAACAGAAGTAAGTGTTCCTTTGGTCAAGAATTCGTAGAATATCTGGGTCATATTATATCTTCTAATGGAGTAGCTACTGATCCTAGTAAAATCGAGGCAATGGTCAGATGGCCTAAGCCAACTACAATAAAGGAGCTGAGGGGGTTCTTGGGACTCATTGGTTATTACCGCAAGTTCATTAGAGGCTACGGAGGTATAAGCAAACCCCTCACTGAACTTCTCAAAAAAGATGGTTTCAAATGGAATACAGAAGCTCAGTTGGCTTTTGAGAGATTGAAAGAAGCCATGACTACTGCCCCAGTCCTTGCTATGCCAGATTTCAATAAAATTTTTACTGTGGAGGTGGATGCCTGTGACACAGGGTTAGGGGGAGTACTTTCCCAGGATGGAAAACCATTGGCTTATATCAGTAAGGCCATTAGTCCAAGAAACCAAGGGCTTTCAACATACGAGAAAGAATTCCTTGCTATTCTACTAGCTATTAGCAAGTGGAAGCATTATTTGAGCCCTAAACCTTTCATCATCAAGATAGATCATGAGAGTTTAAAATACTTGTTGGAACAGAGAATTACCACTGCTGTACAACAGAGAGGTATGCTTAAACTGATGTGAGTGCCCCAGTAAAGGAATGGAAGAAGGATAGAGATAAGGTGCTACAGGAGTTGCGTGAAAGGCTACTAGAAGCACAAAATCGCATGAAGCAATATGCTGACAGGAAGAGAGTAGACAAAGAGTATCAGGTAGGAGAGGAAGTATACCTTAAGCTCCAGCCTTACCGTCAAAGCAGTGTAGCCGTGCGTCGTAACCTCAAACTTACCTCCAAGTACTATGGGCCTTACAAGATACTACAGAGGATTGGGCCTGTCGCTTACCGGCTACAACTGCCTGCAGATGCTAGGGTTCATCCTGTCTTTCACGTATCACAGTTGAAGAAGGGACTCCCAGCAAAAGACGCAGCACCGGTAGGAAGGCTACAAGTGGGCGAAGAAGGGCAACTGCTTACTCAGCCGGAGCAGATATTGAGCCGGAGGTTGTTAAAGAGGGGGGATCAAGCCGTCACGCAGGTGTTAGTGAGGTGGAGTAACTTAGGTCCCGAAAATGCAACTTGGGAGGACTACAAGGATATGCAGGCCAAATATCCCTCGTTCGATCCTTGAGGACAAGGATGTTCGCAAGGGGAAGGGGATGTAACAAACTCAGTGATGGAGGAGAGGAGGTAAGGGTAGTAGAGAGGAGCTCGGAGGTAGAAGGAGGTGAGGCTAACTGTAGTAGAGAGGTGAGAGGAGCTCGGAGGAAGGAAGAGGCGAAGTTAACCATAGTAGGCAAGGAGGGGGAGTAAGGTTAGAGGAGTACAGAGTCAGTAGCGATGGGATAGGGAGCCAGAGGCGTCAGGGGGTTCGGGAGTGTTCCAGTGGAGCGGGCGCCAGCGGTGGAGGGTGCCGGATCAACCGATACGCACAGTGGAGCGGGCGCCAGGCGGAGGATCCGATCCAACCATTAGGCAAGGGAGCGTCACTGTAGCGGTGGACAGCCCAGCCCAGCTATTTGGCAGCCACAGAGAAGAGGCCCACTCGGGCCCAATTACGATATATACCAATTTACATACAAATCCACTGTAGAATAATATTACAATTTAGTCCTCAGAATGAACAGTATAAATAGGCAGTTGTAATACGGTTAAGGGATGGATATTTTGAATCAACAGTTACTCCTCCCTCTAAATTTCTATCTCTTTCTCTCTCTACAACTCTGTTCCTTCCCAACTCCATCCTCAATTTCCCACAATCCGCATTCTCCGATCCCAAAACCCACCTTGGTTTGATCCACTGATCAAACCAAACTCCCATCATCCTCCTCGCCGTCGATCTCAGAGAAGTATCATCCTAGATCGGCGACGAATCGTCCGGGAAAAGATCATCATCCTCACCGCCAAGCCAAGATCTCTGCTCGAAGCATCACCGATCGGCTGCGGATTCGTCAGATCGTTACAGATTCAAAATTCAACTTGACTTTTATTCCTTCTCTTTCATTTATTTACAATAAAAATTTAAAATCTTACACGAATCGTTACATTTGGTATCAGAACCAATAACTAACTGGAAGTGTGTGCCGGATCGTTACATTTGGTATCAGAACCAATAACTAACCGGAAGTGTGTGATTAGTCTCGACTAAGTCTGGGTTTAGATGACAGGACTAGCGAGACAAGTCTCATATCGCCCGATGATCTTGGACTACTGTGTGTGTTTGATCCAACGAGTTATTATTATTAGTGGGCCGGATCGTTACAATATAATAAATTAATGTTTGATTCTCAAATTATGAGTCAGGTGATATTTCAATCCTTTAATTTTAATTTTATTATAATTTTTTATTTGAAGTTTTAGAATTATTATAATTAAATTTTATATATCTATCTAGTTGATTAAATATTAATAAATATATTACTAATGTAGTAGTGATGTAGTAGTATTGTGATTAAGAATACATTAATAATCATGATATTATATTACTTTTATATTAACGATCTATCACTATTTAATTAACTAAATTGTATTATAAGACTAATTTATAATAATTTTTAAAGTTCACGCTAAATTTGATATTTTTTGAGAAAAAAATAACTTGTTATCGTTTCATTCTATCGGAAAAATAAAAAAATAAAGTATGCTACATTGTGAGGCGCTAAACTTTATAATAAATTAAAATTTAAGTATCAAAATATCATACACCTTATTATTTACTAATTAAATAACATAATAATAATAATAATAATAATAATAATAATAATAATAATGAAGAGAAAAAGAAAAAAAAATAATAAAAGATTTGGGTTGTTCTAAGTTAGGCCCAAATATTCATTTCCGCTGGTCGAATCTGGGTCACAAATTTAGAGCTAATTTAGAGCTATTTTACAAAATAAAATAGAGTTAAAAAACAAATATACACTGATATATTTCTATTTCTTTTTTTTTTTTTTTTTTTTTGTAGACAAAAAAATATTATAATCAACTTATTATAATATACTAAATATATTATTATGTATAAAAATAAATATAATATTTTTTTATCATACTTTTATATATATATATATATATATATATATATATATATATATATATATATATATATATATATATATATATATATATATATATATATATATGAGTTGGGCTGGAATGCTATTGATAGCACCAGCCCAACTTTGCCACCCATTTTATACCCTTTGGATTGCGTTGAGATTTGTGAAAGCTATTTAATGAAAAAAAGAAAAAAGAAAAAGTAAAAAGAAAAAGTAAAAATTAAATAGCTTTCACAAATCTCAACGCAATCCAAAGGGTATAAAATGGGTGGCAAAGTTGGGCTGGTGCTATCAATAGCATTCCAGCCCAACTCTATATATATATATATATATATATATATATATATATATATATATATATATATATATATATATATATATATATATATATATATATAAGATTTAATTATAATAATTTTAAAAATTCAGATTAAAAATTATAATAAATTAAAATTTGAGGAGTAAATTATCATCTACTTATAGTTTGAGGACCAAATGTACAATTTAACCTTTGATCCCTTCTCGTATACATGTAAAATTATCTCTAAATTTTAGATTATTATAATTTGTTTAATTAAATCACTCGGTGGGCCCACATAAAACGATCCAACGATCCCCGTTTCTCGGAGGCTACCACAGTTCTCGGGTCACAACCGTTGAAAATAAAATAAAAATAAAAATTAAAAAGAAAGGAAAAAAAGAGAATTTTCCTCTTCTTCGTCCTCTTCGTCTTCGTCCCCGTCGCATTCGAAACCCTAATCGCGTTCAGTGGATCGATCAAGTAGGATCTTCCAATGGCGGAGGTACGCAAAACACTCTCTAATCGATCTGTGGAGATCGATCGCTCTCGATCTACTTGGTTTTAGCCCTAATTTTCTTCATTTTACCGATCATTTTTTCACCCTTCACGTTGATCCATTCGTGTGAGATATCATTTTTGACGTTTAGTTTTCTCGGAATCATTCGATCCCTTGGATATGCTTAGAGCGAGAGAGGCTCAAGTTTTGTGTTTTCCCCTTAATTTTTCTGATGCTAGGGCTTTGTGAAGCTGTTTGGGGATTGAATCCGGTAAAAATAATCTAATCACATGATCTGGTGATGTTTTTGAAGATAGATAATTGGATTTTTTTTTTTAAATTTTATTTGTGAAGGATTTATATGGATTTTGATACAGTTTTGCATTTGTTAGTTTAGTGTTCACTGGATAGAGAAATAGTGGTTCTGTCGCAATATTTTTTGGTCGAATAAGCTTAGATCCGGCAAATAAAATAGAAATCCTGTAATATGGTGCTAGGGTTTTGTGAAGCTCTTTGGGGATTGAATCAGATAAAGAAATCAAATTACATGATCTGGTGGTGTTTTAGAGGTAGATAAATGGGGATTTTTGGATTTGTGAAGGATACATATGGGATTTGATTCAATGCCACATCTGTTAGTTGAGTATTTATTGGATAGAGAAATAGTGGCCCCGACGCAATATTTTTTGCTCGAATACGCTTAGATGCGGCAAATAAAATAGAAATCTTGTAATATGTATGCTTTTGTATCTCATGCTCAATAGATTGAAGTTCTTATTAAAACAATCTATATATTCAATTATTCATATATGCTTAATAATGAGTTAGAAATAAGAGAGAATGAAGGTCAATGATTGCTTGCTTTGTTGTTAGATAAAAGGCGTAAAAGACTGTTGTGAAGTCATATTTGTGGTGAGCAGTTGATGGATAAGTAATATGCTGTTACCTTTTCAAGAAGCTTATTTGTTAGATTAATGAAGGTTGCTAATAAGTTTTCAATGTTTGTCTACTTCATTTGCACAGTTAGATGATATCTATGCTCTTTTAGATTCGTAATCTTTGACAGTAAGTTGTTTAAATGGTATTGTGCCTGTTTGGTGTTGTCGTTTAGTTATTTTGTATATTTCCAAGCTCATGTTAGAAGATATAGTCTACTTTTGGAGCTTTTCTTTGAGCAATTAACTTAATAAGTTGCTTTAAATTTCTTAATGTTCTTGCTTGTCAGATTGAGTTGAAAACTGCACCAGCTGACTTTCGGTTTCCTACAACAAATCAAACCAGGCACTGTTTCACTCGATACATTGAGTATCACAGGTATGGTTTATTATATATGGCTTCAGATGCATACCATTCCAGTATACTTTTTGCAGTTCCTTATTTTTAAAAACTTTTTAATTACCTGGCCTGAAATTGTAGGTGTTTGATTGCGAAAGGTGAAGAGTCTGGTGATTGTGAGAAATTTGCCAAATACTATCGTTCACTGTGCCCGGGAGAATGGGTGAGTTCTTATGTTGCTCTAATCCATTCGTATGCCCCATCCAGTTTCATGCAAGTGATAATTCAATATTGTCTGGCATACCCATTCTTTCCAGGGTTTCGTTACTTATGAATTGTCTGTTGATGTTAGTGATCATATGAATCTTTGATTAATTTCTTGCTCCAAGTTTTAGCATGTTACTTTTAGTTTCTGCCATCCAATTGTCTCTTATGCGGAAAGTTTTTTCATATAAGTACCAAAATCATGTGCTTAGTCATGGTCATCATACTAGATCAACACCTATTCTGGTAGCGAAATATCTAACATCAGTAATCGGTTTGATGAACTGTTTCTAGTTTTACTTGCAGTGGCACATGATGCATGTGGTAGTGTAAAATAAACTGCATATACCATGCCAATCACAGAAGTGGGCATATTTTAACACTTTCTCTTTCTCCAGTTATTATGTGCACTATAAAAAACGTGATGTAGAGCAGTGGTAGGTACTACAAATTCTGCATCGTAATGAATTCTTTTGATTGTCTTGAATGATTATTTATATCATGCTGCTGAAATTGGGAGATATGCATGTTGCATGCCTTGAATTGACCTTACTTGTATCATGCTTTACGTTGCTATTAAAAAGCTTAAATTATTGGAAAAGGTGTTTTATACACCTACAGTCGACATTCCTTAAATTTGTGCTTGAGAATTTTTGTAGGTTCAAGACATGGACTTTGAATTAGGTTGGTTGAGGTTTTCTTTTTGAGCACTGCCTTTTGGAGCACAGTTGAGTTTGATCTTGAGAACTGGTGCAATCATTCTGTTAACTGAAAAGATCAAGCCTAGAAACATCCATCATTTAATTAAAAAGAAACCTCTAATAGTTCACGTCTTGGCTCATAAAATGCTTTGAATCCATACTGTTGGATACAAAATATGCAAAAGACCATTCTCTAACGACAAACTTCTAGATAATACAGTCATTTCACATGTTATTGGAACTGGTTGGTCCTAAACCTCCCTTGTTCTGTAAGATGAAATTTAGCAGGCTTTGGCCCCACAGAACTATTGTTACAGAAATTTAATATTGGTTGTGAATTTATGCATTTGGATTTTGGAGCGTAGGTATACTATTATTTTGTTGATTGGTAACTTGAACATCTCGCAGTCAAGATGTCTTTTGAGTACTAGGCATAAAAAATTTCAAATGTTTGCATCTCATCTTAAAGCTTTCTATAATCTATGATTGCAAAATTGGCAAGGCTTGCAATTTGTCTTTATTTACTATTTAAATGAGATTTAAAGTTTGTAGTAAAGATAGTTCAATCTAGACAACTAAGTTACATTAAGAAAATCTATTTGTGAAAGAAAGATCGAATTCAAATGAGATTCAAATCTTATGAGGTAAGGAGAATTAAACAGGATTTTAACTGATAAAATGAGATATAATTTTATAATAAAGGAAGACCAACGATTTGCTGGCTCAAGTGGTGTGGCTGACTCTTTGTGCCGTGTGGACTCTATTGGGATTGGCAATACCTACACATACACACACAGCACAATACACGCACACGCATACACCCTTTACACTCTCGCACACATAAACCCCACTCCGACGCCCTGTTGCTTGTACAACAGGAACTGAAGGGAGAAACTATGTTTTTGATGTAGTTTATACATATATGCTTGCATGTAAAGGGTAGTAATGACTAATGAACCTAAAAAATTAGCTGAGGAGATTAGAACTCACTTGGAGTGGCGGCAATTACCTTTTACTGGGTGATAAATTATTCAGCCCTTTTCACTACTTTATTGTGTCTAAATTATTAATTATACCATTTGTGTGGCAGTAAGACTTTGTGGTATACTTTTTTATGTATTATTATTGCCAGAGTATGTTATAGTAACTTGTATGCAGTGCCACTGTTCTTTTAAATTAAGTCTAGTCGTATTTCAAAGACAATAATGTGAAGTGGTTGTTGTTTAGCATCTCTATGATTCATATCAGCGAATAATTTGCCCTTTTAGTGGCGCCATCTCAAAAGTGTTACTCGTCCTAGTAGGATTTGTCCATGATTTTAAAGCTTCCTTCGTAAATACCGGACATAATGATTTGGGAAGGGAATTTTGGTCTCATCTGATGAAGAAATAATTCTGTAGCTCACAGATGTTCTTGACATTGTTGAAAGGGAAGTCAGCAAAGTGTGCCAAACTTGTGTCATATCAATCGTACACCACATTTAAGGTGGTCTCGATGTTCTGCGCCTGGCCCAATCTTCCCTTAATCAAGACTATCTTGGACGTTCAATCTGATTTTTATTTCAATTGAATTCTCTGTCTTGTAAGATTTTAAGTTGGCAAAATTAAAATATAATTTCTTCTTTTTCTTTCAGCATTGTGCATGTCGATGCTCGCCGTCTCAACCTCTCTACACTTAGCTCTCCTAGCTAACTGTGGTTGCCTTTTTTGCCCCCCCTATATATATTAACAAAGTTTTCTTTCATTCAATGACCCAGGTTGAGAAGTGGAATGAGCAGAGGGAGACTGGAACCTTTCCGGGGCCTCTCTAATCGTGCGGATTCGCTCCACTCTTGAATCAATCTGTTTTCTTGAATCCTACTGTTCTCGCCCAAACCTATGTTTCGTTTACAGGGCTCTTGGATCTGATACTCTACAGTTGTTTAAGTTATAATGCTTTGTGCAGTAATAAATGTTTTCGAACGGACTCAGAGTTGGTTTCAATGTGTGTTTTCTCAAACCTAACCTTTCCTTCGTATCTGTTTATCGAAACTTTAAAGCTTTCTACATCCAGTATCAGCGTTAGCACATTGATCTACGAGACATTATTGCCTGCAGCAGGTTCCCCGTCTCGGTCCCTGCATCGCCCCTGACGCCAAGTAAGTTAACGGTCCTTTCTCGACTTATGGATCGACGGAAAGTATGAGATTCGATGATGTAGGGCTAATCATGGGTGGTGCATGGGTTGGTGTCGCGTTGCCGCTCGACGGGTGCAGGTGACAATTTCTTTAGATCTAGAGATATATTTGCGAACTGGATGTTGATCTGCAAGATAAAAGCCAATATTTGCAGTTCAAAATGTTTGATGAGAACTATTATATATATATGTAAAAATGTATGGAACTAATTACCTGAGCTATACTCCGTTTTTGGTCCAACTGTGTAACCTTTGTGAGTTTGATTTTGGTACTTAGTTTTTTTTTTGTTAAATTTGTTTGATTCGAGACAATAGATGACTTTTTCATTTCAAAATGAGTTAATTTGCTAATCAAGTCCGTTAAAATGGACGAACGATGCACACAAATTTTGAGGTTAAAGAGTCATTAAATAACTCACATCAAATAAATTTCACATAATATCGACATTTAAAATTCGTGGGCATTGTATTTGTACATTTTAAATTAATTAATTATATATTTCTAACGGTTAGTAGTTACGTTATTTTAATAATACGATTTCTACTTGTAATATTTTTGATAATTTAGATCAAAATCAGCTTTAAATTGGCAAATCTATAGCAAATGATTTTAACTCTATCACTAACAAAATGAATACATAGGAAGGGAAGTGAATTTAGTGAGGAGGTGCATGACTCAATGAGAGGAGACACACCACATGCATGCACATGTTTTAAAGCCCCACATCTACATGCCATATCCCAAAATAAATGCAAACAATTGTACTAATTTTTACTAGCTACAAATTTATGTTCAAGTGGATCATCCTAATTTATTTATTTAATTTTTCTCCACATGCATGATTAATCATGAATGCGTGCATGAAAGAAACTAGAATATATATATATATATATATATATATATATATATATATATATATATATATACATACTATTTGCTCAAAATGGATATACATATACAAGGTTTTAGTTTAATTTGTTGTATTAGATGTTTCCTCGTACCTTCTATTGAAGGGTTTTTGTAGGATCGTTGGCGTTAACCATTAATTCCAAAAGCTCGAGCTATTAGAAATACGCAACCAATTCACTTAAAGCGTACAGACACAGCGCCCACGGGTCTCGACTGGACTCAACCCACCTGTACGTTGGGTCTATTGTTGGGTCCTTGCCGTTAGGTCTATTGTGGACCGCATTCCTACTTAACTTATTGGCTCACCCAACTCAACTTATTAGTTTTCTGGGCCTATTGTCATGAGCAGGAGTTGGACCTATTTTTAACCCATAAATAAATAGCCAACAGTTTTAAATTAAAAGTTGTGTCCACGTGAGGGTCCACATGCATAATTAACTAATTAGATGGAATATGTATGTAGTTTTATCTCAATCATTTTGTATAGTGTTCATTATATAGTGCTATGGACTTAATTATCACTCTTTGTTTGTAATGTTTCTACTAATTAAGATTGCGTTAGTAAAATTTCTTCTTCTTCTTCTTCTGTTTTTTTTTTTTTTTCTCCATTTATCTTCACTAATTTACTTACAATTAAGCGAGAGTTGACCTGGAATGCTATCAATATCAAACGGGCCCTGTTGCTCTTAATTTGTTTTTAATAATGTAGCTTTCAATTCGACGATTGGAATGGTCGAACATAATCTAAATCATTTAAATTATTTAAAAATTAAATTTTATATTTTTTCGATATTATTTTCTTATCCATCGGGTGGATATAAAAATAAACGGTTGAAAATGATAGGAATCTCGTAATCAAGATCAAGAGTATAGATCTTGTTTTAAATAATTTTAAAAAATTTCTAATTGAAACTCAATTGATTTGGATATCTCTACGCTGTTAAACGAGAAAACGCTTTATATCGACCTTTAAAATTATAAATTTTGAAATATTTTGATTATCAGGTCAATGATATCGATTTTTTTTTTAAAATTTGTTGTTTAAATACTTCATATAATATAGATCATGTTCAACAGTACCGATCATCAATTTGAAACTCCATTATCGAAAATAAATCAGTAGCACGGGAGTTCGTTTACTACTTATAATATTCAAACTCAACTCATTAGGCTATATATGTTAATTAATACTTTTAGTGTCAAAATATAAGTACTAGGATCAACAATTAGCGCATGAATTGAGGATCACACGAAATATACGCAATCGATCGATAAATGTAAAATCAGCAAAATGGGTTAATTTTGATTAGGTGCATGCATTGTGAAATGGTAATCACACATGCTATACTTAGTCAATTTGGTGGATCATGCATGCCACCCACATGGTTACACATGGATGGGCTCCATATGTTCCTATAATAGCATATAATAATCCTCATAGGATACAAAGGACATGAACACAACATCTTTTCGTATGCCAACAATAAGGAAATTAATTTTGGAGCATTTTGTCACACTAAAGCAAAGTTGGTTCATTGGATTAATTATTTGGATTATTTTGCCTTTTTGCTTTATAATAGCATATTATTGCTTACTTGGTTTTCTTACAGCAATGATTAAGCACTTCAATTTGATGTGTTAGATATGTTTCTTAATTCCATAAACAATATATATATATATATATATATATATAGTCCGGCTAGAATACTATCGATAGCACCAAGTAATTGGTGCTATCAAGTTTTCTGCCGTTGGATGAAAAGATATGCGGTTGGGATTATAGTGGTCCCCTAAGATTTTTACTATTCAACCAACCACCTAGTAAACCCTAAGGGACCACTATCATCTTAACCACATATTTTTTAATCCAAAAGTTAAAAACTTAATAGCATCAATGATTTGGTGCTATCGATAGTATTCTAGCCTAATTATATATATATATATATATATATAGAGAGAGAGAGAGAGAGAGAGAGAGAGAGAGAGAGAGAGAGTGCGCGCGGGGGGCTGGAATACTATCGATAGCACCAAGCAATTAGTGCTACCAAATTTCTAACACTTGGATGAAAGGATGTGCGGTTGGGACTATAGTGGTCCCCTAATATTTTTACTATTCAACCAACCATCCACTAAACCTTAGGGGATCACTATCATCCTAACTGCACATCTCTTAATCCAAGGGTTAAAAAATTGGTAGCACCAATGACTTTGTGCTATCGACAGTATTCTAGCCTAGTTATATATATATATATATATATAACTAGCGTTAGACTACTATGCTCTTATGAGTATAAACCTCTTTGTATTCATAACTTTTTCGTTCTTGGATGAAGAAATGTGCGGTTAGGATGATAATGACCTCCCTAGGGTTTACTAGGTTGTTGGTGAAATAGTATAAATCTTAGGAACTATTATAGTCATAACCGCACGTTCCTTCATCCAAGGGATAAAAACTTATAAGTACGAAAGAATTTTACTCATAAAAGTATAGTAGCCGAACTATATATATATATATATATATATATATATATATATATATATATATATATATATATATATATATATAATAGTGTTATTATATTCTTATGAGTATAAATTTTTTTGTACTCATAACATTTTCACTTTTGGATGATGGAATGTGCGGTTAGAATGATAGTGGTTTCCTTAGGGTTTAGTCGGTTGTTGGTGACAGAGTATAAATTTAGGTACTACTATAATCATCACCACACATTCCTTCATCAAAAGGTTAAAAACTTATGAGTACGAAGAGATTTTACTCATAAGAGTATAGTAGTCGGACTCTCTCTCTCTCTCTCTTTTCTCTCTCTCTCTCTCTCTCTATATATATATATATATATATATATATATATATATATATATATATATATATATGAGTATAAATTCTTTCGTATTCATGAGTTATTCATAAGTTTTCGATCATTGGATGAAAAAATATACGGTTAGAATTATAATTATTCCCTAGGATATATACTATTTTACCAACAACCCACTAAATTCTACCGGGGCTATTATCATCCTAACCGCACATATTTATATCAAAGGGTGAAAAAATTATGAGTACAAAGAAAGCTATACTTATAAGAGTATAATAGCCCATAGTAGTTCGGCCTACGCTATATATATATATATATATATATATATATATATATATATATATATATATATATATATATATATAT
Organism: Tillandsia leiboldiana; assembly: GCA_029204045.2. Classification (NCBI taxonomy): domain Eukaryota; kingdom Viridiplantae; phylum Streptophyta; class Magnoliopsida; order Poales; family Bromeliaceae; genus Tillandsia; species Tillandsia leiboldiana. The sequence goes on from CM055070.1 coordinate 43,385,423, forward strand.
GAGCTTTCATTTGGAGATATTATTTGAGAGTATTTATATATACACCCCTCGTATTCGTATTCGTACATCCATGCACCATATACTATAAGAAAATTTCATTACGATGCTTTTTAAACGGCGGAAGAAGTGTTTTCAAGCGTCTTTACAATACAGTAAATATTGATACTTTAAAAAATATCATCATATTAATTATTTATTATATCAAATTAATTTATTAAATAATAAATTTTATTATTATTTTTAATTTTTTTGATGTTGTTCAAAATTAAAATTTTAAAAAATTCTGACGTTTTAGACCATTAAAATAAATTTTATCTACGTACACTTGACATAAATATCGATATATACGTAGTGACTCTTGATTTACTGATACTTACAAATTTGACGCTAGACTATATTGAGACATTTTTAAACATTGTTAAGCATAAAAAAAAAACATCCTTAAATATTAATTTTCTTGTAGATCTTAATATAAAAATAGTTTCCAGATGATGCTCGGAGAAAGCATCTCTAAGTGTCCTAATAATATAGCAAATATCGACGTTTCAAAAAGTATAATTATACGAATATTTTATTATATCAAACTATTTTATTAAATAATAAATTTTATTATTATTTTTAATTTTTCAACACTTCAAAATATCATGATTTAAAAAAAAATTTCAACACTTAGTTTAACTGTTGGTATATACAGTACAATTTTTTATTTGCAGATACTTAATCGATGTTTTTTAAATATGATGCTAAATTAGATTTGGTCGCTTTTAAGTATTTTTAAATATAAATAAGGCGTTTACATATTAAATTTTTTATTAATAGATAAAAATATATATTTTGTCACTAGTCCATGATGAGCCAGATGCATGCACCCAACAAATAATCTGATAGGACATGTGTCCATCCATATATAGACGACAAAGATCATAACTTTTCTCCATTTTCCGCGAGTACCCTTCAATTTTAAAAAAATACTTTTCAAAATATACGCATCAAACAGCAATGCAATTTCGGTCGAGTTTAGGGTCCAAATTAATCTAACGTGTAGGCCTTTATTTTTACATTTTTAGATTATTTTTAAAATAATTTATATTTTTGTCAACTTTGAGTTCGATTATTTGATTATTTTTTATCAACTTATATTTAGAGATAATTAGAATTTATTACCTTCAATTATAGTAGGATTCAAGAATTGACTATATATATATATATATATATATATATATATATATATATATATATATATATATATATATATATATATATATATATATATATAGTATCGCTATTATTCTATCGATAGCACTAAATATATATATTACGGCTATTATTTTATTATTCTATCGATAGCACTAAGTATTTGGTGCTATTAAGTTTTCTGCTCTTAAATTAATTTTTTTAATTATTTTCATCCATTAAATTTTACTATTTTTTCAACCATCTATTAAACCTAAGGGGTCCACTATCATCTCAAATATACATCTTTTAATCTAAGGATTAAAATTTAATAGACTAATGATTTGGTGCTATTAATAGCATTCCAGCGCTAGCGCGTATACCAAGCAATTGGTGCTATCAAGTTTTTAGCCATTGGATGAAAAGATGTGCGGTTGGGATTATAGTGGTCCCCTAAGATTTTTACTATTCAACCAACCACCTAGTAAATCATAGTGGACCACTATCATCCTAACCACACATGCTTTAATCCAAAGGCTAAAAACTTAATAGCACCAATGACTTAGTGCTATCGATAGTATTCCAGCCTAATTATATATATATATATATATATATATATATATATATATATATATATATATATATATATATATATATATATGTTGAGGTTAAAATTGTCGCAATATGGAATGCACTACGATCCAGTATTCTCAGCCGGTAGAAGAAAGAGCCGACGTAAGGTGCTCGCGTCTTGACGGAGACCGACTTCGGCTAGTTGCACTCAAGTCATCGGGTGTCTCGGCCGAACTGCTTCAAAAGGTGAAATTAGGATTGGGAATCGACTGCTCAAGCCGATAAGAAGTGTATGCGAATACAAAAGAAAAGATCATGAAGAAGATAGGCACAAGATTTCGGACGCGGATCACGCAACTGGCGCGAGATTGGCGAGCAGCGCCCTACAATAATGAGCGCCAAGGATCACGCCTCGACGCGCTCTCAATCTTGGGGATGAATGTGGACGAAAAATAGCTACTATCCAACCGAGAAGAATCAACTCAGAAGGAAGTAGTTGAGAGATACGCGATGATTCTTCTTAAATTATGATATACACAGCTGTCTACGTGGTTTGGACAAGCATAAATAAGCGAACCATCGAAGAAAAAAGGTCTTGCAACCTCATAAGCCAGTGACCACCCTTGCTATTCAATACTTTTAATACTTGCATCTACAATATTTCTAGACTAAGTTTACTGTTTTTCTATATAGATTTTCATACTAGCATTTACAGATTTCCTTACAACTTTTCTAGGTGTAGTCTTACTTGTAATCTACCCATTGTAACTCTTTCTTGAGCAATACAAAGCGAATCAAATGTTCCAGCCGTATTGATCAATACCCATTTGTTTTAGTTCGACTTCTCAAGGCTGAACTTTACTAAGAGTTTGATTAAGAAGAACTCGGGCGAACGGATCCCTTTTCGACCTAATCGTTTGGCATTCGGCGCAATCACATCAGAGGGTCATTTCGGAGGCTGATCGCGAACCAGACCCAACAATATATATATATATATAGTAATGCTCCTATACTATTGATAGTATTAGGGCCTTACTACTATAGACTTTTTGACCATTGGATGAAAGAATGTGCGGTTAGGATTATAGTAGTCCCCTATGATTTATACTATCAATAGTACCAAGTATTTTGTACTATTAAATTCTAAGGAAGTACTATCATCATAACAGCACATCCCTTCATCTAAGGGTCGCCTAATAACACCAATGACTTGGTGCGATTATAATATATAGTATAATAGCCTATTAATATATAGTAGGGATGTTAATAGGTACGAATACTTAAAATTTTGTCCGAATCTGAATCCGAACGGAACAGATTTACTCGATGTTAAATGAATATAGTTTTGAATACGGATATAAAAAATAAAAATCAAACAGTTCTAAATTTATGTATGAATTTTGATTGTACTCGATCTGAACCCGCATTGATTTTACATTATATAATATATGTGTATATAAATATTTGATATTATATTTAAATTTATATTTAAAATTCTTTAATTTAATGTAATATGTTTTGAAATATTATAAAGAGAAATAATTGTTTCGAATTTGGGTTTTCGAGTTCGGGTTCGGATTCGGGTCTAGATTTTAGATTTTTTGTCGGGTTCAGTTTTGGATATGAATTTTAAATTCTGTCGGATTTGAATTCGGATTCAGATTTCGAATTTGATAGCCAGGTTCGGAATAGAATTTTTAAAAATTTGATCAAATCCGACCGTTGTCATCCCTAGGTCATAGGGATCAATGTTTACAAAGAATTTTTTTTGTTACTTAGGCTTTCCATCCAAATTTACATTAAATATGATGCTAACTAATTTAGCGTTAGAGTTTATGAGATAATGTGACCTAATCAATTATACTGGATCAACATTTTTATTAGATTTGGCAATTTTTACAACGGGCAAACGACCATAACTTTTTACTCGACTACATGTTCCAGTATAGTTTGGGACCCAAATTTAATTGCTTAGCACTAGGGATGTAAATGGATATGAATATCGGTCTTTTATCAGAATTCAAATTTGAACAGTGCGAATTTAACCCAATGTAAATGGATATGGATTTGGATATGAATATATAGAAAAAATAATCCGACGGATTCGAATTCGGATATGGATATTAAAAATTTTTTTGAATCCGAATCCGAACCCGAAATCAAACCCGAACGCGAGTAAATTTTATATGATATGATATATAAAAAATTTTGGACCATTAAATCTCAATCTAAGAGTTAAGAGAGATCCTTATACTTTATAACCCAAACCCTAAATAACAAAAGAAGAGATGATCTCTTTCTTTGCTCTTTTCCTTTCTCCCCGTTCTCCACCTCACTCCCCACTCCTAGAGCCATTTTTCTCCACAAACTCAACAAAATAAAAACCAATTACAAATTCAAAATCTAGAATAGAAAAAGATAAGATTTTTTTTTTTTCTTTTTTTATATATGAGTTTTTTTTTTCTTTCATGTTTATTTATTTATTTTTATTTTTTAAAATTTTAATCTCTTGACTTTAACTCTTAGTTTTATGGGTTGTTAAATAATAATTTTTTTAATTTTTTTTTTAGAAATCTTTTATTTTATATGGCATGAATGTTTAATATTGTATTTAAATATATATTTTAAAAATTTAGATTTTAGTGTAATATGCTTTTAAATTTATTAAATATTATTTTTGGATTTAGAATTGAATTTTCGAATTCGGATTTTCGGATTCGGGTTTTGGATTTGGATATGAATTTTTAAAATCCGACGGATTTCGATTTTTAAAAATTTGTTCCGTATCCGACCCGCTGACATCCCTACTGTAACGATATGACCCACTAACAATAACAACTCGTTGGGCTCAAATCACAGCTAAAAATTTATTATTACTAGTGTCCATATCTTATATATACCCAAACATATTCACACTTCTATCCGATATTACATTAACTTTTACTATTTTTGGTAGAATTTGGTGACAGTACTTGCCCTACAAAGAGGGCCCTGGAGTTTGCAGTAGGGTACTAATCTTTTGGAGTAACAAAAATGGCCTTTTGGGAGAATTATCCTCCATTATGCCCCTCTCTCTCTCTCTCTCATCCTTGTAATATAAATGTTTTTGGACTTTTCATTAATTCACTGCACTAATTAATCATTGTTAAATAGTTTATCTTTTTAACTTATGTTGTTAAACTGTTATAAGACATCGTTTTTTTTGAGAAATCTTACAAGTTACAGTTTAGCTAGATCACAGTACTATATATATATATATATGATATATCCTGAAATTTTGTCTTTTGTTCTATCATAATTTAATTTGGTATTCATATTTTTGATATATATGCAAACTAAACATCACAGAAAAAATAGGGCCGGGTTTGGACATGTTCATCTACCTGTAATATTATGGATTCGCAAATAATTATTGCAGAATTTTCATTTTCTGCCCTACATTCATTCATATAATGCATGCTCTTGCAACATAGTAATAGTATCTTGTGAGTTGATTAAAAAAGGATCATGTGCATGTCACACTCAGTTCCATTGTATTCTTCGAAGCTCACTTTGAAAACCATCATATTGCCCGAATCCTAATATATATATATATATATAATTGATAAGCTTCTACGTTTTTAAAAGTATCAAGTGATTATTAATGTTTGTAGGTTTTTAGTTCTTGGTAAAAAAATTGTGTGGTTAGGATGATAGTGAGCTCTTGGGTTTAGGGGATCGTTGGTGGAATAGCATGATCTAAGAGTTGAAATTAATTAAAAGAATAAATCTAACGGTAGAAAACTTACAAGCACCAACTACTTGGTACTTTTACAAGTATAATAACTGATATATATATATATATATATATATATATATATATATATATATATATATATATATATATATATATATATATATATATATATATATATATATATATATATATATATATAGACAGACTAGAGCTTATATATATACTTTTAAAAACATAAGGTCAAATATGTTTGTAAATTTTTTATCATAGAATTTGCATTGAGATTTGTGCTATTGTAAAGTCAACTAAAAAAAGAGAAAGAGAAAATATAATAGCACAGATTTCAATATAAATCTGATGGTAAAAAAATCACAAGCATATTTGACCTTATATTTTTGAAAGCATATAAGCTCTACTAAAAACTTAATAGCACCAATGACTTGATGCTATTAATAGCATACCAACCTGGCTATATATATATATATATATATATATATATATATATATATATATATATATATATATATATATATATATATATATATATATAGCCAGGTTGGTATGCTATTAATAGCATCAAGTCATTGGTGCTATTAAGTTTTTAACACTTGGATTAAAAGATGTGTAGTTGAAATGATAGTAGGCCCCTTAGGTTTAATGGGTGGTTGAAAAAATAATAAAATCTAATAGGTGTAAATGATCAAAGGAGTTAATCTAAGAATAGAAAATTTGATAGCACAAAATGCCTGGTGCTATCGATAGCATAGTAGCCTGACTCTCTCTCTCTCTCTCTCTCTTTATATATATATATATATATATATATATATATATATATATATATATATATATATATATATATATATATATATATATATATATACATATATATAATTAGATTACTATATATAATATTAATGGCACCAAGTCATTGGTGCTATTAAGTTTTTGATCTTTGGATAAAAAAGATGTGTAATTAAAATGATAATGAACCCATAGGATTTAGTGGGCGGTTGGAAAAATAGCATGCTCTAAGAGTTGAAAATGATCAAAGGGGTAGAGTTAACGGCGGAAAACTTGGTAGCATCAAGTACTTGGTGCTATTGATAGTATAAGTTAACGGCGGAAAACTTGGTAGTATCAAGTGCTTGGTGCTATTGATAGTATAGTAGTCGGACTCTCTCTCTCTCTCTCTCTCTCTCTCTCTCTCTCTATCTCTCTCTCTCTCTCTCTATATATATATATATATATATATATATACACTGTTACACCTCAATAGTTCCACATCGGATATGAATGTGGCCGTGTTTGGGTATTTAAGCATATGGATACTAATAATAATAACTTGGCCTAAGCATTTTGGACTGTAGTTTGGGTCCAACGAGTTATTATTGCTAGTGGGCAAGATCGTTACATTTGGTATCGGAGCTAATAACCAGCCAGAAGTGTGTAGCAAGTCTCGGCTGAGCCTAAGTTTAGATAACAGGACTAGCGAGACAAGTCTCACATCGCCTGGTAATCTTGGACTGCTGTATGTGTTTGGGCTGACGAGGACGTCAGGCCTAAATGGGGGGAGTCTGTGACACCCCAATAGTCCCACATCTGATTCCCACATCGGATAGGAATGTGGTTGTGTTTGGGTATTTAAGTATCTAGACACTAATATTAATAATTGGGCTTAAACATTTTGGGTTATAGTTTGGATCCAACGAATTATTATTGCTAGTGGGCAGGGACGTCGTTACATATATATATATATATATATATATATATATATTAGAACTTATATACTTTCAAAAATATAAGCCCAACTATATTTGTAAATTTTTTACTATTGGATTTGTATTGAGATTTGTGTTATTGCACTTTCTCTTTTTCTCTCTTTATTTGACTTTACAATAGCACAAATCTCAATGTAAATTCAATAATAAAAAATTCACAAACATAATTAGATTTATACTTTTGAAAATATATAAGCTTTACTCTCTCTCTCTCTCTCTCTCTCTCTCTCTCTCTATATATATATATATATATATATATATATATATATATAGGGTCCCGTTACTATACTCTTATTAGTAAAATCCTTTTGTACTCATAAGTTTTCATCCTTTGGATAAAAGAATATGCGGTTAGGTTTATAGTAGTCCCTAAAATTTATACTATTTTTTCAACAGCCTAATAAAACCTAGGAGGACCACTATCATCCTAACCGCACATTTCTTCGTTCAAGGATAAAAAAATTATAAGTATAAAGAGCTTTATACTCATAAGAGTATAGTAACCCTACGCTATATATATATATATATATATATATATAGTATGTACTTCTAATGCTGTCAATTAAATATAGAGTTTCCCAAAAAGTGTAACTCAACTAAGCTGGTTTGAAAATTTTCTTAAGTTTCAAAATTTTTACAATGGGTGCGAAAAATTTTTAGCAGTCATAATTTTGTTTCTTGAGTATTCATTTTCAGTATGCAAAATTGATTAAGAAAATATTTTTCAAGATCTACGTGTTGAACAACAAAATCATCCGGCCGAGGTTGGTGTTCAATATATTCAACTATTTAGGTTTCAGTTTTTGCATTTATAGATTATTTTCAAAAAAATTTATATTTTTTCTATCTTGAGTCCGGTTATTTGATCATTTCTGATTGGTTTATATTTAGAAATATAATAGAATTTGTTATCTTCAATTATAGTAGGATTTAAGTATCGATATGTAATTAGTTCGAGAGTTTATTAATAATATTTTTTTCTTGTCAGAGAATTGTGTTTTTCGTATATCTCTCTCTTTCTGTCTTTGTGCTTTCTATCTCTATACGGCTTAGGCTTACTCAGTTTTAACTATGACTATAACATATTTGAATGGGCAAAAAATTTATGGGCATCGTCCCCAAAATTTTGTGGGCAACGTTTCCATTCATACACCCAACTTTATTGAGTTGAGAGAGACAAAGAGAGGTCTAGAAAGAGAGAACAGTGGGCAGAGGGCATGGATGGGCGCTGCTCTCGCTACGCGGCATCCATCCGTATCATTCCAAAATTAATAAGTTTGGCGACTATGCCTACAAAATTTTTGTCCTATTTGAATGGTTTTAACCAACGCTTTAATTGCTCTCAACTTTTCTTATTTAGGAACCGAACGGTTTAAAAATTTTTGTCCTATTTGAATGATTTTAACCAATGCTTTAATCGCTCTCAATTTTTCTTACTTAGGAACCAGATGGTTTAAAAATTGACAATTGTAATGGCTTATATATGAGCTATATATTTTCATGTGATGATTTAAAATAATTCAAACTAGTTAACAATTTGTTGAAAAAAAAAATAAATAAATAAATAAATAATGTCTAGATCAAAAGAAGGCCTTTATTTTCAATTGAGAAATCCTACAATATTATTACTTAATTTACGCTGTTTATTTTTATATCTACCTGTTGCATAGGTCATATAAAACATTCAATTCATTAAAACTGATGAAATTTGAAAATTTTTTTTACAACTTTAACAATTTAGATCATATCAAATTGCCCAGATCATCAATTAAAAACTCTCAAACATCAATATTATGTTATGACACAAGTGGTTTTGAGACCAATTAAGTAGTCTCAATATCTTGCATTAATTATTTTTAAAAAAAAAAACAACTTAAGCTGGTTTACTGATTATAAGAATTAATATATATATATTTTTTTAAGCATGAAAAAGATTAGCTGTCTCAGTAAATTTTTACATATTAGAGCACTGATATTTATTTTGTTTTTAAGGCTTTAAAAGAAACAGTTAATTCCTAGCTATAACCTAAATTAATGATTATGCATGATGCTTTGATCTACAAAAGCAAGTACACCTGCAAGAAATTAACTCTTTAATTTGGGAAGATACACGGAGAATAGTATACATATATTTAGCTAGTAAGTGGTATATATATAGTAGAAGATTAATTTAACACTTTTTTTTATGTGAAGATCACAAGATATATATAATAATTCCTTCATTAAATCTCTTCCAAAAGACCTCTTTAGTACATAAACACAAGGAATTAATTAGACACAAGCTCTTTGCACATTTGTTGGTATTCAAAAGAGGAGAGAAGAGAGAGAGAGAGAGAGAGAGAGAGAGAGAGAGAGAGAGAGAGAGAGAGAGAGAGAGAGAGAGAGAGAGAGAGAGAGAGAGAGATCTTTCTCAAAGAGGCACACACATATATAGAGATAACTAATTAGCTCCTATAAGTACAGTTACTTACTTCATGCTGATACAAAGAAAACTGAGAACAATTACACAGCATATATAGAGGCATGAAAAGCACATGAGGACCAGCAATTGCAATCGCAGGAAGCAGATGTACTCAGCCGTCGTCTGAAGCAGCCCCTCAATGCCGACCTTGCTGCGCACGGGGATGATCCTCTTCAGCTCTCTAAGTTTACTTAGAACCAAAGTTCTGTTCTTCCGCAGATAGATCATCCTTCTCCTCCCCACTGAATGCAAACAAGGTCTTTTTCTCATCTTAAGACTAGGCCTGAACATGTGAGAAAAGTCTTATTAAGATATATATGGTATAGGCAAAAGAATATATATATATATATATATAAAGAGAGAGAGATAGAGAGAGAGAGAGAGAGATTGAGAGAGAGAGAGAGAGAGTCGGCTAAGGCGCTTTTAAAGATACTAAACATTTTGTACTGGCAACCTTTTTACCGTTAGATTTATTTCTTTAATTAATTCTATCTCTTAAATCATGCTATTTCACTAACCACCTGCTTAATCTTAAAGGATCATTATTATTTTAAACCTACAAATCTTTACCTAAAGGTTGAAAAACTAGCTACAAGCACAAATAACTTAGTATTTTTAAAAATATAAGAGCTTATATATATATATATATATATATATATATATATATATAATTGAGCTCCTATACTTTTAAAAATATCAAGTTATTGGTGCCTGTAAGTTTCTAGCCTTTAGATAAAAAGATGTGTGATTAGAAGGATAGTGGGCCCCTTGGGTTAAGTAAGTGGTTGATAGAATATTAGAATGATCTAAGGGTTGAAATTAGTCAACGGGGTAGATTTAACGGTAGAAAACTTACAAGCACAAATTGCTTGGTGTTTGTATAAGTATAGTAACTGGACTATATATATATATATATATATATATATATATATATATATATATATATATATATATATATATATATATATATATATATATATATATATATATATATATATATATATATATATATATATATAGTCCGGCTAGTATACTATCGATAGTACCAAACATTTGGTGCTATCAAGTTTTCTACCGTTAGATCAAGTCCTTTAATTATTTTCACCCGTTAGATTTTACTATTTCCCCAACCACCCATTAAACCCAAGGGGCCCACTATCATCTCAACCACATATCTCTTAATTCAACGGTTAAAAACTTAATAGTACCAATGACTTGGTACTATTAATAGTATTTCAGCCTAGCTCACATATATATATATATATATATATATATATATATATATATATATATATATATATATATATATATATATTGTTGAGGCCAAAATTGTCGCTGTGTGGAATACGCTGCGGTCAAGTTAGAAGCCGACACGTGGCGCAAACCATCGGCCGGGAATATCAGCAGATAGAAGAAAAAGACAATAAGAGATGCTCGCGTCTTAACCGAGACCGATCCCAGCTGAATGTAAACCATCGGGTTGTTTCGGCCGAATGATAACAAATGGCGAATCCAGGATCAAGAGTCGATTGCTCAGGCCGCAAAAGGAAAGATCCTGAAGAAAGAAGGTACGAGATTTGGTGTGCGAATAATGCAACTAACGCAGAAATGGCAAGCGACGTCCAGCATAGAAAAGCACCGAAGATCGCGCCTCGGTACGCCAATTGTGGGGATAAACGTAGATGAAAAAAAAGCTAATATCCAACCGAAAAAAAATTAACTCAAAAGGAAGTAGTTGAGAAATACCCAAAACGACGATCATACACCTGGTTCGAAATAGTATAAATAATCGAATCATCGAAGAAAAATGAGTCTCTCAACCTCGTAAGCCAGTTACCACCCATGTTTTTCAATACCTTTCAATACCTGTATTTACCACTTTTCTAGATAGCTTTCATACGCATTTCCCAGGAGTAGTCCTAATTGTAATTAGTCCCTTGTAAACCCCCTTCAAAGCAGTACAATTTTCCAATCGGCTATTAGGTCGTGTCAATCTTTGTCTCTAAATCCCAGTTTGGCTTTTCTAGACCGAACTTGGCGAGAGTTCGATTGAGAAGAACCTGGCCGAGCAGATCCCTCCTCGGACCGATTGCTTGATCCCTTTCTTGGCACGTTGCGCATCACACTCAGAGGGTCAACCCGCGGGCCGATCACGGACCGCACCCGGTCGACGGTCAGCATCACATTTCAGCACCAACATCGTTTTGGCACGCCCGGTGGCACACTCAGTCCTTCAGGGAACAACCAGGCCAGGGAACACTCAGTCCTTCAGCGAACACGTGGAAGATCCATTACCGATGCTACCGAAAATATCAGAGACCAGTGGGCGGTCGGCTCAAAAGAAGCCGACCCTAGCAGAGGCGTTCGGGCAAATGACCCGAGCGTTAGAATCTTTCGAGAGAACACAATTGTCTCTCGAGAGAAACAACCAAGCGCGCAATACGCATCTAGATGCAACATTGGCCGCTGTCACGGCCTCAAATGACAGCATAGATGTGGTGTCCCAAGGCCCGTGTGACTTGACAGTGTGGTCGATGATGAGAAAACACCTACTTTTGGTGTATCGAGTGCATTGTGCGTCAAACGGACGGCAAAAACGGACTCAACGCGCGAAAACGGTCAAAATTGGCTATTTTCGGGCAAAACGGGCTAACGGGCCGATTTTGATGGGCTGGTTCACGGCCTAATTGCGCGTGCACCGGGACCAGCGAAGAAACCGGGCGGGACACGTGGCAGCCCCTGATTGGTCGGGCGGCGGCGCAGGAGTCGAGGCGCCAATCGCGCCGGGCACGGCGCACCGTGGATCGCGCCAGGATGCGTGGCGCGTCCCCATTGGCGGGCGCACGGACCCGGCTGCCCCGGCGTGGACCACGCTCCGTGCGCCTCGTCGTAGACCCCGCATGGACGTGTGGCGGCATTCGGTGGTTTCGGGCGCTGGGCAGGAGCCGTCGGATGGGCGCGACGTGTCCCACAGGAGCACTGTGGATTTCAGGCGCTCGAAACCTGGGCCCGAATCCGATTTTTGGTGGGTTTTGGATTTTGGGTTATAAATAGCCCTCTTGGGCCAGCATTTAGGGAGGTTTTGGAGTTTTTTCTTAAGGGCTTTTTCGACAGGAACCTTTCTTGACGACTCTTCTTCGATATTTGTGATCTCGGAGAATTTTTAGATGTCGTTTCATCAGCTTCCTCCTCAACATCGCGAGCTTCGACGTCCCTTCAACACCGATCTTTTCCGTCGATGCTTCGTCCGCGTGCTCCCCTGTGCTGACCCGTGGGAGTTTTTAGCTAATTTTTGCGGCATCGTTTCCACGAGAGGTAGACCTTCGATTTTTGTATTTACTATTTCTCTCGGTTTTGGGTTTTTATTAGGTTTTTCGGAGCATCTTTGAACCCCTTTCATGCTGTGGATTTTTCAGGATAGCAAAGATTGTTTGATTTTTATTTCGGTGTACAATTGTTGGATTTTAGCCTGTGAGAACTCGATCAACATCTACACTTCGCGAGGATCACAACCGTATTTTTCTTGAAATTTTTGGAGGGCATCTCAAAGGTGATAATTTGGTTTCTTGTGTACTGAAATTCTGCTAGGCTACTATTTTGGAGGATTTTTGCTTACCGCGGTGCTTGGCTTGTATCTCAGTGATCAGGAGGAGTTTTCTAGTGATTTTTGATTCGTTGGAACCGTGGGGACCTGAGGATCGCGCACGTCAAGTTTCGGCTCATTTGAACCGTGGAGATTTTCCGTCAAGTCTGCGGACTTCCTTCTAATTCTAGTATTGTAGATCTCAGCATGCAAGAATAGGTGCTATTATTGATGCATTTATGACATTATCTGAGATGTTGGACTTTGACTAGCACCCTGTCATCTGTTGCATGATATTCGGCTAGACTTTAGAAAACCTTCAACTTGGGTATTTTGACATTTCGACTTCCTACACTGTTTATTCATATTTCCCTGGATATAGGATATTCCTCGCCCGGATAGTAGGCCGAGTGGTCGGGATAGTGTGGGATGCATGTTGCACTCGTGCCTGGGGGCCGAGTGGAGTCTGGTAGCTGAGATTAGACCAGTACTAGAGTTGGGCGTCATCCGGGGAGACGGTGGTCCCGAGCTGTTGAGTGTTTTCGGCTGATGTTATTAGTGTTAGGTTGTTGATTCCGATATGTTTGATCGTGGATTTGGATTATAGCCTGCATGAGCCGTATGGAGCTCGACAAAGATGCGCGGATACTTCCTCGGTGGGGTCGCTCCCCTCGAGTGCCGCTCCGGAGCTGGGCCTGTTACTTTGCTATCGCGACTTGTTGACACAGTCCGAGTGGGACCCCCTACGTAAATCCCGCCCCTGTGGGGATGTGTGGTAGTAGGCTGACACAGGTTTGACTGGACCCTATGTGGCGGTCAGTGTGATTGGGTTGATCGAGCATATCGAGTAGATGCATTTTATCATCTGTATCATTTTTTTAGCATGATAGATTGAGGCATGGTACCTGTAGAGTTATTTTCAGCTTTTTATCACCATTTATACTGCATTGTTGTCTTATGCCTCTAGTAGACTTAGTGGGCAGACCGTAGTCTTGGAGACGGTACCCATTGAGAACTACTATTTGATATAGTTCTCATACCTACTGTGGTATTGTTGCAGAGGCATTTACTCCAGTTCCTACCCCTACTGTTGCTGCTTCTACTGACCGAGGTAAGAGAGTCACGAGCTAGATCCCTGCCCCTTCTTGGTGAGTAGCGGTACTCTCTTTTGGAGATTCCAGTACTGTGAGTGGATTATTTTATATTTACTTTTGAGAGCTTATTTTGAGTGACTTGTGTATTATGAGGACCTGACATGTACTATTTGGTGTTGTATCTTTTATTTCAATAGTTACTTTCCTCGCTCTGATATTTGTGTAGCTGTAGTATTATCTTTTGCAGATTAGACACTTCGCCTATGCGGGGCTTCCCATTTGGGTGGCGGATCTGTTGGCGGACCCGGGTCGCAGTTTCGACCCCGGGACGTGATAGAATGTTGGTCATTGTGGACATAGAAACCCTAGGCTTGTGGTTGGACCCTAGGATGATTCACGTGAGAGCCGTGACTGTTAGCGAGAGTCCTGATTGAGTTTCTTAACTCTCCCAAGGGATGGGATGAGTGATTGACATGTCTTCTCCCGGTAAGCGGCTATGTTGGCTGCAGACAACATAGTGCTACAGGAAGGGGGACATGCCATAGACTTTCGCTAGATTGGGTCCAGTGTTATTTTGTTCTAATCTCTCCCTTTTGTCGCAGGTGAGAGCGATGCCTCCACGACGCAGAGTACTGACGCGTTCCCAGCCTTCATCCTCCAACGAGCCTGAGTAGGAGAAGTCAGGGTAGGACCAGCAGAGAGAGGTCCAGGAGTTACGAGCCCAGATGGAGCAGATGTCGAAGGCGGTACGACGCTAGGAGGAGGTTTTCCGACGTCAGGAGGAGGCCATGGGCAGGATGATGCGCCTACTGGAGCAGAGGGCACAGCCAGTTGTAGCCCCACCTGAGAGTTCGCCAGTACCTTCATCCCCTACAGCAATACCCCCAGCAACTCCAGCAGTGCCAGTGGCCCAAGCTGGGCCAACCATCAGTGGAGAGGCACAGAGGAAGGGAGGACAGTTATCTTTGGAGGATTAGAGGGATTTGGTCGATCGGTTGACCAAATTCTGACAGTTTGATCCGCCACGATTCTCTGGTCGGAGTTTGGAGCCTTAGGAGGCGGAGTCCTGGGTTGGCGCCATGGAGCGACTATTTGAGAGCCTTTTCATAGAAGAAAAGTATCAGGTTCACCTGGCGACGAACTTTTTGGAGCACGATGCAGAGACTTGGTGGCGCCGGGTTCAACCTGTTGGCCCGCTAGGGGCCTAGCTGCTTACTTGGACAGAGTTTCGCCACCTTCTCCTTGGAGCCTTCATCTGAGAGAGTGTCAGGCAGAGACTGGAGGAGGATCTGAGGAACCTTCAGCAGGGAGATCGCTCGGTACAGGAGTACATTCGAGAGTTCAATCTGCTACTGAACTGTGTACCACATGCGTCTAGGGATGAGGCGCACAGGATCTATATGTTTGAGCGGGGATTGCGCGAGGATATCTACCAGTTTGTGCGGTCACAGAGGCTACAGACTCTGGACGCTTCCATGGAGCAAGCGCTCTATGTGGAGTGAGGGACAGTGGTTATGGTGTAGAGGACCCTTGCCCCAGCTGAGATTTCAGGGGCAAAGTGCCCAGCACCAGTTGACGGGGGACAGACTAGCCGCCAGGGGCCTCCGAGACCTCCACGATTCCACTCTCAGGGTCGTGGGTTTCGGGGGTGCCAGAGATCTGGTGGATCCAGTCAGCAGCAGCGGCGACAGCCACCACAGCAGCAACCCCAGCAACAGCGGCGTCAGGACAGATGTGTCATTTGTGGAGGACCGCATTCGTCGCGGCAATGCAGCCAGGGACAGGGCCGGTGTCACGCCCCGGGGTCGAAACTGCGACCTGGGCTCACCAACAGATCCGCCGCCCATACGGGAAGCCCCGTATAGACGTAGCGACTAACCTGCAGAAGAATCATCTACACTAACAGATATCAGAGCAGAAAATATAAAATACGGAAATAAAGATATATAAACAACTACAACTCCAAATAATACAACAAAGTCCTCACCAAAATACATAAGTCTCTCTTAACAGTAAAGAAAAGGTACAACTCGATACCTCACTACAAGGGTCGCTCAACATAACACTCTCAGAAACTGGTAAGGGGTGCATCTACTCTCTCAGAGGATAACTGGACGGGATCTTTCTAGCGACTCTCTCACCTCGATCAGAAGGAGCAGAATCAGCAACTGGAGCAGCAAGAATCGGAGCAGAAGTCCCTGGGGAAAAGACACCACGACGGGTGTGAGAACTACCTCTCACAGTAGTTCTCAGTGGGTGCCGCCAACAAGCCCGATGGTCTGCCCACTAAGTCTACTAGAGGCATAAAGTAACATATGCAGTGCTGTAAGGAAAGATGGGAAAAGTAAACTCTACAGCTACTATGCCTCTATCTAGATACTCAAAGAGTGGAACAGAAAGAACATGATGCCACAACTAACTCTCAACTCAGATCACCCAATCTAAACTGACTGCCACATCGGGTCCAGTCAAACCTGCGCCTACCTACTACCGTTACATCCCAGAGGACCGGACTTACGTAGGACGTCCGTGACTGCCAAAACTGGCCCAGCCAAAGGGACGGTGCCCGTGTCTGCCAAAACTGGCCCAGCCAGAGGGACAATGCATCGACAAGTCGCGATAGAAGTATCAGGCCCATCTCCGGAGTGGCACTCGAGGGGCGCGACCCTACCGAGTAAAGTATCCGCGCATCTCTGTCGAGCTCAAGTGTGGCTCATGCAGGCTATGATCCAAATCCTCGATCAACAAGATCGGTTGTAACCAACAAAACACTGTCTCACTCACATGCTGGAAAACTACACAACCGAGATTCACTGTCACACCGACGGCTCCCAAAGAACCCTGATCTACAGACTGCTATCAACTCCACTCGGTCCCCAGACACGAGTGTAAATGCATCCCACAACAACCCGACCTCTCGGCCCACAACCCGGGCGAGGAAAAGCTAAGTCCAGAATGAAATATAGAATAGTGATGTGGGAATGTCTAAAGCAATAACAACCTAGCCCAAGTTGAAGTTTTCTACAGTCTGGCTGAACATGCTGCATATGGCGGGGGTGCTAGGTCAAGTTCCAAGATATCAATAATTAACAAGTTGTAGGAAATAAAGCATCACAAGATCATCAGAATTTAACAGGAATAACAACTTTCACAGACTAGCATGCTAACAACACACTATTCCTATCATACTTGTTCCTACACATATAGAATTAATGTGCAATCCATAGATCCTGAAAGCAAAGCCACCCACCTGAAGGTGCTAACTGTCCGGAGTCGTACAGCTAAGAATGCCCAAAAACAGATATCTCTACACACCCACTAATCCAATAGTATAGGAACACTGAACAATACATCCTGGGTACAAAAATACAACCCAAAGTTACACTTAATTCCATAAAATCCAAGTATTACAATTCTGCTGGGAACAGCCCCCTTAATACGAAATTTTCACCTGCGAAAAGTGCCCAAAAAATTCCAATAAAAATATCACAGCGATCGTCTTGTCGAGACCTTCGAAACGGGTATCTGCACGTCTAATTCCGAGCCCCGTAGGCCGAGTTACAAATTCCACAGTACAGGTGCGCAAACAATCACAACCACACAACTGTAAACTCTTGCACAGATAAAAAGGGAATAGTATACCTCCGAGAAGGTCTCAGAAAAATCCAAGAAAAATACGGTGATACTCCTCGCGACGAGTAGATGAAAAATGAGTATAGACTCGTCTCGATCCGACCCTCGAGCGCGAAGAATAAAATTCGGCAAGGTGCTGCTGTCAAGAAAGAATCCTGTAGCAATGGGGGTTAAAAAATGTACCAGGAATCCCAAGAAGAGCTCGGATCTGAAGAAAGTGGTCCACACGAAAAACATAGGCCTACCTCTCGTCAATCCAACGCCGCAAAAATCGTCCAAAAATACCGTAGGGGTAGCTCTGTAGACCTCCCAGACTGAAGTGCGACGGAAACGGGCCTCCAACAGTAATTCGTCGCACTGCGCTACACCGCCGAAATCGTCGATGCCGTGGCCTCCAAAAATTCTGAGCTTCCACCGAAATATGCACAACAAGATGAGGAAAAACTTTGATGAAGGGCACTTAGGCTAACAAGCTCGGGAAAAGCCCGAAAATGAAGTGCCAATGGCCTATTTATAGGCCTCAACCCGGGAAAAAGCCAAAAATCCTCTCATTGGCCTTTTAGGATTCGGGCGCCCAGAACATTTGGGCTGCTACAGTGTTGGGCCCGGCCCAACACTGTTCACGCCCGAATCCTCCCGGTGATGCCACGTGGCCTGCCAAAGAGCAAACAGTTGTGCGGGCCACTCACAGGCTGCCACGTGGCCCATCCCCGCACAGGATAGCGGTTGGCGCCCGCCAATGAGCGAGCGCCACGTGTCTAGCCCGGTTGACCCGCCGACCGGTCGCCGCCTCGACGGTCGTGCGGCGTGGCTCCCACGTGCGCACGCATCCCGAGGCACCGGCCACGTCCCCAGTGCACCGCCCCCGCTGCGCCCGCGAATCAGAGGGTGACACATGTCCCCTACACCCGGTCCACGCATCCAGCTTTGGAATTTCGTGGACCGCGCCGCGTGCACCGACCAACCGGAGGCTGCCACGTGGCCACCGCCTTGGTCCATGCACCGCCGCGCTCGCCCGGTAGACCGCGCGCCTTGAGCCCGCCAATCAGGCAGTGCCACGTGTCCATGCACCGGGTCTGTGCACCCAGCCGCGCTACTCTGTGGACCGAGCACTGAAAACCGGCCAATGACAGGCCGCCACGTGGCAGGCCAGTGGTCTACGGCCCCTCCCATGCACCAAAAGCCAATAAAAACTTTCGGGAGTCCGTTTTTGGGCATCCGGACTCAGAAACAAACAAGCAAATAGTCGTTTTCAAGCGTTTTTTCGTGCTGAATCCATTTCCAACCTCTGTTTGGCCTAAAACCTTTTCAAAATTTTGGCAAATGCAGCCGAAGGCCAACACAGCTAAAAATAGCTCACAGGGTCCATCTGTGGCATCCCATTGATGCACCATGGGCCAAATACACCAACACTAGATGTTCTAACAGTGGATTCACCGGGAAAAAGGTTGCATAGGAATCTGGGCCACTACAGTCGGTGCTACCGCTGCGGTCAGACCGGACACTTCTAGTCAGCTTGTCCCCGAGCGGGACCCCCGGAACCATCGACAACTTCGGCTCCCCCTATACCACTTCAGATGGCTGGACCACCCTCGACTTACAGTATGCCTGATCGAGCTTCCTTCTCGAGGCAGCCGGAGCGACGGCCGCCAGCGCCGAGTGGGCGAGTGTACGCAGCACAGGTAGAGGATGCTACAGCGGCAGACCACGTCGTTGCAGGTATTATTTTGATTTCAGCTGCTCGTGCGAGAGCTCTTTTTGATACCGGCGCTTCGCACTCTTTTATCAGTAGATCATTTGCATCTCTTCATAGACTAGAGATAGGATCATTGTCACATGCATTAGAGGTTCAGATTTCATATCATATCATGCATGTAGAGGAGTGCGGTAGAGCTTGTCCAGTACAGTTAGGATCTTGGATCATGCCCTGTAATGATCCGAATCTCTGCGAAGGTCTTACAGAGTGAATTGTGGCTTCTGGAAGCCTATGATATGTGTTGGAGATGGTTGCGCGCAAATCTGACCTCAAGATCGGACCCAGCGCGAAATTTGGATTAAGAATACCTGTTCGGATGCCTTCGTCAAATTTTAGAAGTGAAATTTAGCAAAATAGACATCGGATTTGGACTCAGCGCGCGAAAACGATGAAAATGGACTATTTATTTGTATTTTTTGGAGCCCGGAAGCCAAAACACGAATTTCGAGGCACGGTTACTGTCCCGGCAGGCCAGGGCAGCACCGGTAGCGTCGGGCAGGCGGCGGAGCACGGCGGCGCGGCCGCAGGCAGGCGCGGGCTTGCCAGTCCACGAGACATGGCGTGCACCGGGACCAGCGAATGCTGCGGTGTGCCACGTGGCGCGCGCAGATTAGGCGATCAACGCACGAGCAAAAGCGCGCGTTCCGCGCCGGGCGCGGCGCACGGTGGACCGCGCCAGGCCACGTGTCGCCCGCTCCTTAGCGGGCGCAGCGACCCGGCTACCCCGCCGTGAACTTTGGAGCACGCTCCCCGCCGTGGACCGCGCTGCCACGCGGCGCGCCGCGATTGGCGGGCGAGCGTGCGAGGGGCGCGCGGGCCACGTGGCGCGCTAAGGGAGATTCAGGCGCGCACAGTAACGGGCCAGGTCAGATTCGGGCGCCTGATTCCTGCGCCCGAATCCGGATCCCCTCCTTTGGTGGACTTGGGTATAAATAGCCCATGTGGCTTTCATTTTTGGGCTTTTCCTTCGAGCTTCTCAGCCCATCTTCATCAAGGAGCATCGTCTGCGAGTCTTCTTCGATATTTGTGATCCCGGAGATTTTTTGGAGTCGTGCCATCTGTGTTCTTCTCGACATCGCGAGCTTCGACGCGCTTTTGATACCGAGTTTTTTCGTCAACACTTCTTCCGCGAGCTCCCTAGGACTGACGGAAGGGAGTTTTTGGTCGATTTTCACGGCATAAGTTTCACGAGAGGTAGATCTTCGTTTTTTTGTGTTTTCCACTCCTCTCAATTATGGGTTTTTATTGGGGTTTCTGGAACATCTTTGAACCCCTTTCTTGCTAGTGGTTTTCATGGACAGCAGACCTTGTCGGATTTTTATCTCCATGCTCGGTTATCGTATTTCAACCTGTGAGGACTTGATCGACATCTACGCTTCGCGAGGATCGCAGCCATATTTTTATTTGAATTTTTAGAGATCATCTCGCAGGTGATATTTTGGATTCTTTCGGACTGATCTTTCCGCAGATTTGTGATCGGGGTAATTTTTGCTTACCGCGATATTTGGACTGTATCTTTGTGCCCAGGAGGAGTTTTATGGTATTTTTAGGCTCGTTGGAATCATGGGAATCTGAGGATTTTCTGCGTTCAGTTTCAGCACATTTGGACCTTAGATCGACGCGCACTTTCAGGTGGGTTGCTTCGTCTCCAAAACTGGTGGACGGTTCTCAAATTCTATGGAATAGCAAGCATGCATGATTGTGAGATGTGTTAGGAAGCATGTTAGGGAAAGAGATGATATTTTCTTTGTGTTGTTATTGAGATCATATTCGCTAATGCTTCCTATTTGTGTTAATAATTGTTATTAATGGAACTTGACCTAGCACCCTGTCATATGATGAATGTTCAACCAGACTAGTAGAAAACCCCCACTTGGGCTAGGTTCATTTATGCTTTAGATATCCACATTTTACATTCTATCCTTGGACATAGTGTTTTTCTCGCCCGGGTAGTGGGTCGAGTGGTCGGGATTTCTCTTAGTGTAGGATGCATGTTACACTCGTGCTTGGGGGCCGAGTGGAGTCTGATAGATGTAGCTAGTCTTGTACCAGTGGCGGGAGCCGTTTGGGTAAACGGTGGTTCCGGGTTGTCGAGTTCTTCGATTTGTTTGTCGCCACTGTGTTTGTGGCAGTGGTGTACCAGTGATAGCAGGACATTGAATCCAGAATCTTTTTGGACACATATGATTTCAGTAAACCAATATTTTTCTTCCAAATGTCGAAGGGTCGCCGGAGTCTGTTCTTGTCAGATTGGGCGAAGGCATTAGCCCTTCGGGATTTGGGAATAAAACTTGTTTTCTAACTGATTTTCCTAAAATAGCTAAAATTCATTAAAATGGGTTTCCTTAAATCAAGATGGTTTTACAAAAAGAAACTACTTTTAGTCCTCACCCCGCTTGGGTTCGAGTGAAAATGGTTTTCGGTAATAAATATCACCTTTTTTGTAAACTTCTTCACCCGAGAGAGTTTGAGTGATCTGGATTCTAAGGGCTGCTTTTTTTTTTGGGTCGAGAACAACGAGAGGCTATGCCTAGAGCCTGTTCTTGTCTGATTTGGGCTGTAGGTTCTAGTCTTTCGGGGTTTTCGGGCCCTTCATTGGTGTCGGCTGTGGAGTATACCCAGCTAGTGAGTTTGCATGTTGAGTTGATGTCCTATTTGGGGAGCCGTTCAATTGATAGCGGTCCTGACTGTTAGTCTATTTCCAGTTAGTGAGTTAGAGAGGTGATTTGGGTACTGTCGATCTTGTTGATCATGGATTGGACTATAACCTGCATGAGCCATATTGAGCTCGACAGAGATGCGCAGATACTTTTCTCGGTGGGGTCGCGCCCCTCGAGTGCCACTCCGGAGTTGGGCCTTTTGCTTTGCTATCGCGACTTGTCGACGCAGTCCCTCTGGCTGGACCTTTTTTAGGCAGTCACGGACACCCTACGTAAGTCCAGTCCTCCGTGGATGTAATGGCAGTAGATGGGCGCAGGTTTGACTGGACCCTATGTGGCAGTCATTGTGATTGGGTTGATTGAGTATTTCGGGTTAGAGCCAATGCATCATTTTCATCTGTATCACCCTTTGAGCATTGTAGATTGAGGCATGATAGCTGTAGATTTCTTTCCAGCTTATCTTTACATTAGTACAGTTTTCCTGTTATCTTATGCCTCTAGTAGACTTAGTGGGCAGACTGTCGGGCTTGGTGGCGGTACCCACTGAGAACTACTGTTGGTTGTAGTTCTCACACCCGCTGGGGGTTTCCCCCATTTTTCCTCTTTTCTTTCCTTTGTTTTGCAGAGTCGCCTGAGAGAGTTGCTGATCCCTCTGTTGCTGATCGAGGTGAGGGAGTCGCGAGCTAGTTCCCTACCCGTCCTTGGAGTATAGTGGTTCCCCTTGTTGGATCTTCGTAGTACAGTCTGCTGGTTTTAGTAGATAGTTACTTTTGAGAGTTTTATTTTTGGAGAGACTTTTGTAGTGAGGTTCAGACTTGTACTATTTGGATATGTATTTTTCTTATTTCAGTAGTTTATTTTACAGCTCTGATATTTGTATAGTTGTAGTTTTATCTTTTACAGGTTAGACGCTTCGTCTTTACGGGGTTTTCCGTATGGGTGTCGGATCTGTTGGCGGGCCCGGGTCGCAGTTTCGACCCGGGGCGTGTCAGATTAGAGTGGTATCAGAGCCTAGGTTGTAGGTCATTATGGGCTTAGACACCCTTGGCATGTGGATTGATCTTAGGATGACGACGTGAGAGTCGTGACTTATAGCGAGAGTCCTGATTGAGATTTATGCCTCTCCCAAGGGATGGGATGAGTGATTGGTATGCTTATTCTCCTAAGCGATTATATTGGCTGCAGACAATATAATGCTATGGAATGGATGACATGTCCTAGACTTTCGCTGGATTGGGTCGAATGGCTGTTGTGTCCTTATGTTTGTTATTGCGCAGTGGACTACGATGCCCCTGAGACATCGTGTAGTGAGGAGGGCACATCCCGCATCTGATGAGTAACCCGACCAGCGGGAGGCAGAGCTATCAGAGCAGAGCGAGACCTGGGAGTTTTGGGCCCAGATGGCACAGATGTCGGAGGCTGTCCGATGCCAGGAGCAGGCCATGGAATGTTTGATGCGCCTGTCGGAGAAGAGAGCACAACCAGTTACAGCACCGCCTGAGTGTCCTCCAGCACTTTCTTTCCATGCAATGGCATCTCCAGCTGTACCAGTGGCACCGATTGAGCGAGCAGCCCCCTCCGTGTCGACGAGTAGTGCCGAGGCACCGAGGCAGGGTGGATAGCTGATAGTAGATGAGCTTTGGGACATCATCGATCGATGGAGCCAGTCCCGGCAGTCTGATCCACCCTAATTCGCAGGATTGAGCTCGGAGCAGTGGGAGGCAGAGTCTTGGTTCACGGCGATGAAGCGACTTTTCGAGAGCCTTTTTATTGAGGAGCGGTTTCAGGTTCTTTTGGCGACAAATTTTCTGGAGCACAATGTCGAGGCCTGGTGGCGGCGAGTTCGACCTGTCGGTCCGCCTGGGACCCAGCTGTTTACTTGGGCGGAGTTTCGCAGCCTTCTTCTTGGAGCCTTCTTTCCCGAGAGTGTTAGACAGAGGCTAGAGGAGGAGTTGAAGAATCTCCGACAGGGAGACCGTACTGTGCGGGAGTACATCATGGATTTGAATCGACTGCTAAACAGTGTACCGCATGCAACCTGGGACGAGGTGCTTAAGATTTACATGTTCGAGCGGGGATTACCCGAGATATCTATCAGTTGTTCGATCACGCAGACTGCAGACTTTGGACTCTCGAAGGAGCAGGCCCTTTATGTGGAACGAGGGAATGTGATTTTGACTGAGTGGAACACAACCCTAGGTGGGAGTTCGAGCGTGAAGCGCCCAGTGCCTGATGACGGAGGACAGACGAGTAGGCAGGAGCCTCCGATACCTCCACGATTTCGCCCTGAGGATCGTGGGATTCAGAGGCGCCAGGGATCTGGTGGACCCCAGCAGCAGCCGCAGTACCAGCAGTCTCAGCAGCTGTATTAGTATCAGCAGCGGCGGTAGCTTGGATGTGTTATCTACGGAGGGCCCCATTCGTCGCCCCAGTGTGAGCAGAGGCAGAGGCTGTGCTTCCTATGTGGATAGTCTAGATATTTTCTGACCGACTGGACTGTGACGTCGAGGCAGACTGAGCGACGACCACCTGCATTGAGCGGATGAGTCTGTGCCGCCCGGTTGGAGAGCGCCACGGCAGTAGATCGGGTTGTCGCAGGTATGATTTCATTACAGCCGTCTGAGTTAGAGTATTTTGTTTTCCTGCATGGACTAGAGGTAGAGTTGTTACCACGTGCACTAGAGGTACAGGTTCCTGTGGGTGTTGTGCACTTGGAGGAGGTTTGTGGATCATGTCCAGTGCAATGAAACCGCGTGTTATACCGGCAGGCGTGACGGTTTGGTGGAAGCTCCAAGACTCTGACCGAGCACACGGAATGGACTGGTTGGCGCGATATCATGCAACGACTGATTGTGGAATGAGAACAGTGACCCTTCCGCAAGTTGGACATAAGGAGTTATTTTCACAGGTTGCCAAAGTACCCTTCCTGCAGCGATGGCTTCGGTGGCTTTGGACAGACGCCACCTCTGGAGCAGATGTGACGATTAGGACTAGAGGTTGTGTCCCTAGGGGTCACGGTTAGATCGTAGCTTTCGTTTTTGTAGCCACAGCAGGAACGGCTTCAATACTTCTCTCCATTTTTCTCGCCTTTACGCTGAAACTTCCGAACGGGACGAAAACTTCGAAAGGCTACTCCAGAAATAGAGACAGTGCCCGAACCTGTTCTTGTTTGATTTGGGCGAAGGCACTGGCCTTTCGAAATTTTCGGACCTTATGTTATTTTTGACTGCTTTCCAAATAGAGAGTTGGAGTTGATGACGTTCCTGCTGGTGGGGCTTTTACCTTTCTTGTTTGATCGTGTTGGCGTACTTCGAGTAGTTTTGGACGGGTTGGTTTTGTGGTTGTGTTGCGTTTTAGTTTCGGGGACGAAACTTTTTTTTTAGTGGGGGAGGATGTAGTGGCCCCGATCCCCGTGTAGCTTTTCCCCATGATCCTTGTTGTGGAACACCTATCATTGGTGTGTCGGACCCGCAACGCGTCAAATGGACACGTTGGACGGACTCAGTGAGGTTTCAGGATCAAGCATGTCCTTCGGCTGATTTTGCCGAATTTTAGAAAGGGTTTCAGGCTAATCCGAGGCCGGATTTGGATTCAGCACGGAAAAACGTCGAAAATCGGCTATTTACTTGTATTTTTCAGAGTCCGGACGCCCAAAAAGGACCTCCGGAAATTTTCTGCGCGTTTTGGTGCATGGGGGGAGCTGTGGACCGAAGGGAGGACACGTGGCAGCACGGGATTGGCCGGCTCACGCGCGCGCGGTCCATGGGAGCACTCGTGGGGAGCCGTGGACCAGGGCGGAGCCACGTGGCAGCTCTGGATTGGTCGGCTCACGCGGCTCGGTCCACGCGGCACTGCGGGTGCGCGGTCGCGGTCCATGGACCTGGCGCGTGCGCGGGGCGCAGCTAGCGCCGAGGAGGGCCACGTGGCGTGTGTTGATTGGCGGGGCACCTCGCCCCGCTGTCGGGCCACGCGTCAGCACCCGATCGGCTGGGCGCCGCTGTCCCTTGTTCGGGACACGCGTCGCGCCCGGGCTGATCCGGGCGCTGCGCGGAGAGGAGTTCTGGGTGCATTTTTCGGGGCCCGAATATTTCGGGCACCCGAAAACGCACCCCAAATGGGTGATTTCCCCCCCCCCCCCCCCCTAGCCTTTATAAATACCTCTCTTCCTCTCCCTTTTCTCTTTTTTTGGGGTCACTTCGGGCTGAGTCTTTTGGCCGTGGATCCTTCCACCTGTTCTCCATCTCCCACATAGATTTGATGTTTTTTGGAGATCTCGTCCTCGGCGATTTCTGCGATTCGGCGCACTGCGACGTTCTTCTTCTGGTGTTCTTTTCCGTCGCATTTTGCTCCGCGGGCTCCCCTGGGCTACTCCAAGAGACTTTTTGAGTGATTCTTGTGGCATTTTCTTCATGACAGGTAGAGCTACATTTCTTGTATTTACCACTTCCGCCCGTTTTGAGGTTTTACTGGGTTCTCTGGAGATTCTTTAAACCCTCTTTTTCTGCGACAATTTTTGGACAGCGGCGGAGTATTTATAGATTTTCTTGGCCTACGAGTGTCGGAATGAGACGTATAAGTACTCGATCGGCATCTATGCTTCGAGAGGAATTCAACCGTATTTTTATCGGAATTTTTGAAGGACTCTTCGATGGTGATGTTTAAGCTTCTTTGAGACTGATTTCCGTAGACTTGTGTTCGTGAGGGAGTTTGGCTTACCGCGATGATTTGACTGTACCTTGGCCTACAGGTGTCGGAATGAGGAGTATAAATACTCGATTTGCATCTACTCGTCGTGAGGATCCCAGTCGTGATTTTTTTGGATTTTTTGGAGGACTCCACGTAGGTGAAAAACTCTCTTTTTTGTGCTGTTTCGCAAAACAGCAAGTGTTGTTTGGGGTGTTGTTTGTGGTGTTGATTGTGGCGTTGGCTTGAGCAGAGGCTTGTGCGACCGAGTACCGAGAGTACGGTTTCGGCGGATTTTGATAGCGAGTGACTATGCACTTCACCGACTTCAATTTTGCATGCGGAAAGCGATTCAGGTGGGTTGCTTCGTCTCCAAAACCGATGGATGGTTCATTAATTCTATTGTATAGAAAACATGCATGATTGTGAGATGTGTTAGAATGCATGTTAGAGAGAGAGAGATGTTGTCTTTCTTGTGTCGTTATTGAAATCATGTTGGTTAATATTCCCTGATCTTGCTTTAGTTAAACTAAATGCTATTATTGGAACGTGACCTAGTACCCTGTCATATGTTGCATGTGTAACCAAACTAGTAGAAAACTCTCATTTGGGCTAGGTTTATTTATGCTTTAGACATCCACACTTTACATTCTATCCCTGGGAATAGTGTTTTCCTCGCCCGGGTAGTGGGCCGAGTGGTCGAAATTTTTCTTAGTGTAGGATGCATGTTACACTCATGCTTGGGGGCCGAGTGGAGTCTGGTAGATATAGCTAGTCTTGTACCAGTGGCGGGAGCCGTTTGGGTAAACGGTGGTCCCGGGTTGTCGAGTTCTTCAATTTACTCCTCGCCACTGTGTTCGTGGCAGTGGTGTACCAGTGATAGCAGGACCTTGAATCCAGAATTTTTTTGGACACACATGATTTCAGTAAACCAATATTTTCTTCCAAATGTCGAAGGGTCGCCAGAGTCTGTTCTTGTTTGATTGGGCGAAGGCATTAGCCCTTCGGTGTTTGGAAATAAAACTTGTTTTCTAACTGATTTTCCTAAAATAGCTAAAATTTATTAAAATTGGTTTCCTTAAATCAAAATGATTTTACAAAAAGGAACTACTTTTAATCCTCACCCTGCGAGGGTTCGAATGAAAATGGTTTTCGATAATAAATATCACATTTTCTGTAAACTTCTTTACCCGAGAGAGCTCGAGTGATCTGGATTCTAAGGGCTGCCTTTTTCTTTGGGTCGAGAACAACGAAAGGCTATGCCTAGAGCCTATTCTTGTTTGATTTGGGTTGTAGGTTCTAGTCTTTCGGAGTTTTCGGACCCTTCATTGTTGCCGGCTGTGGAGTTTACCCAGCTAGTGAGTATGCATGTTGAGTTGATGTCCTATTTGGGGAGCCGTTGGGTTAACAACGGTCCTGACTGTTAGTGTATTTTCAGTTAGTGAGTTAGAGATGTGATTTGGGTACTGTCGATCTTGTTGATCGTGGATTGGACTATAACCTGCATGAGCCATATTGAGCTCGACAGAGATGCGCAGATACTTTCCTCGGTGGGGTCGCGCCCCTCGAGTGCCACTCCGGAGCTGGGCCTATTACTTTGCTATCGCGACTTGTCGATGCAGTCCCACTGGCTGGGCCTTTTTTAGGCAGTCACGGACGCCCTACGTAAGTCCAGTCCTCCGTGGATGTAATGGCAGTAGGTGGGCGCAGGTTTGACTGGACCCTATGTGGCAATCATTGTGATTGGATTGATTGAGTATTTCGAGTTAGAGTCGATGCATCATTTTTATCTGTATCACCCTTTGAGCATTGTAGATAGAGGCATGATAGCTGTAGATTTCTTTCTAGTTTATCTTTACATTAGTACAGTTTTCCTGTTATCTTATGCCTCTAGTAGACTTAGTGGGCAGACTGTCGGGCTTGGTGGCGGTACCCACTGAGAACTACTGTTGGTTGTAGTTCTCACACCCGCTGGGGGTTTCCCCCCTTTTTCCTCCTTTCCTCTCCTTTGTTTTGCAGAGTCTCCTGAGGGAGTTGTTGATCCCTCTGTTGCTGATCGAGGTGAGGGAGTCGTGAGCTAGTTCCCTACCCGTTCTTGGAGTATAGTGGTACCCCTTGTTGGATCTTCGTAGTACAGTCTGCTAGTTTTAGTAGATAGTTACTTTTGAGAGTTTTATTTTTGGAGAGATTTTTGTAGTGAGGTTCATACTTGTACTATTTGGATATGTATTTTTCTTATTTCAGTAGTTTATTTTATAGCTCTGATATTTGTATAGTTGTAGTTTTATCTTTTGCAGGTTAGACGCTTCGTCTTTACGGGGTTTTCCGTATGGGCGGCAGATCTGTTGGAGGGCCCGAGTCGCAGTTTCGACCCCGGGGCGTGACAAAGATCCTTAAGGCAAAAGAGATCGGCAATTCTTGATGATTATATAGTTTATTTTTAGGAGTTTGATTTTGATGTTAGGCACCGTAAAACCCCATGGACGTTTTCAGAGGCTATGCAGGATGATAAATCCTCCTTTTGGTGTGAAGGAAAGGATGAAATTTTTTGCGAAAAATAGAGTTTGGGATCTCGTTGATTTACCACAAAAAGTCAAAGTCGTTGGCTGTAAGTGGGTCTTTAAGACCAAAAAGGACTCTTTAGGTAATATAGAATGACATAAGGTTAGATTTGTTGCCAAAATTTTCACTCAGAAAGAATGTATTGATTATCATGAAACCTTCTCTACGGTATCAAGAAAAGATTCATTAAGAATTATCATGATTTTAATAGCTTATTTTGATTTAGAGTTACATCATATGGATGTGTAAATGACAGTTCAAATGGGGATTTAGAGAAAATAGACTACACGTAATAGTCCGAAGGTTTTAATACATATGAGAACAGTCATCTTGTTTGCAAACTAAAGAAATCTATATACGCACTAAAACAGACCTCCCGCCAGTGGTATATCAAGTTTCATGATATAATTACTACATTTGATTTTGTAGAAAATATCGTGGATCAGTGTATATATCTTAAGATCAGTGGGAGTAAGTATATTTTCTTAATTCTGTATGTAAATGATATTCTGCTTATAAGTAGTGATTTAAATTTGCTTAAGGAGACCAAAAAATTTCTTTCTAAGAATTTTGAGATGAAGAATATATGTAAAAAGTTTCTTATATTATCAGCATATATAAAGATTCACAGGAATAAATCTCAAAGGATTTTGGGTCTATCTCAAAAGGCGTAAAGAATTCTAGAAAGATTTAATATGACAAATTATGCACCTACAGCTGCGCCTATTGCTAAGGTGACATATTTAATCAGAAACAATGACCACATAATAATTTAGAGTACATGAAGAGTATACCTCATGCCTTTGCAGTAGGGAGCTTGATGTATGCGCAAGTCTGTATCAGGCTTGATATAGTGCATGTAGTAGGGATGCTGGGCAAATACCATAGCAACCCTGGCCTTGATCATTGAAAAGTTGTGAAGAATTTATGAGAAATTTACAAAAAACAAAGAACTATAAGCTTATCTACAGACATGCATTCTGACCATCTTGAGGTGTTTTTTTTTTCGAACTTCGATTTTGTTAGATGCGTGGATTCACTACAACAAAATTAGGTTATAGGGACACATCTTTGTGACACTTTTGTACAAGTGTCCTATCTATATTTTATCTATATCCAAAATTAGGTTATAGGGACACATTTTTGGGACACATGTGCAGTCGCTAGGGTGTATAGCGACACATTATTGTAATGTGTCCTAATTATGAGTGTCGGTATTTTTGCTAGCGGCACTTTTTTCAGATTTTAGAAATACTTAAAAGTGTCGCTATAACATAGTTTTGTTGTAGTGATATTCTAGAAAATTTACTTCGGGATATAGTTTCTTCCTTACTTATGGTGCTATATCTTAGAGGAACACCAAGCATGATACAGTTGTTACATCCACTATAGATGCGAAGTTTATCACTTGCTATGAGGTTTCGTCACAGACTTTATGATTGAAAGATTTTATCTCAGATATAAGAGTTGTCGCAATGTCAAATAAGATTCATTGTGACAACTCTATTACAGTATTCTTTGCTAAGAATAGTTGAATTACATATTATAGCAAATATGTCGATATAAAATATATTATTATGACAGAATACGATAAGAAGAATATGATATATATTCAACACATTAGGACTGAGATGATGATCGCCGACCCTATGACTAAAGCATTGCAGGTAAACAAGTTCAATGATCATGTTTATCGTAAGGGTATCTTGAGTCCATTTTCAGTTTGAATTTTTTCTTTTTGTATGAAGACTTGAGTGATTATTCTTATTTGAATAAGAACACATTTTTGTTTTTGCACATTTATACGCATAAAGTTATATTTGTACACTAAAGTATTATTGTGCACTAATGTGGGACTCTGAGTTGAACTTATAATAAGTTCATATAGTTATAACTCATAAAAATGCTTGATTAAGAAATACGTGCTTTTGATATATGGAACGAGGTGTTCATTCTGGTTGAACATGACCACTGTGATCAAGATATTGTTATTTATTAGTTGAGTGGGAGATTTTGACTGTATAATTTAGTGGGTACTTAATAAAAGTTTATATCGTCTATACAGTAATGAATACATTATGACTAGACCAAATGGGAGAATGTTGGATTCGACCTACGTGATTTATTCAATGCGATCTGTAAAGATACAGTTGATCCAAAGGTTAGGATGTATCTAGATACGTTTTTGATAGATGGGCGTGATTAAAATATTCTTCTGTTAAGTTATATATATATAACATAATAGAAGTCTCAGTCTAATTAACTCTAATCTAAATTTTCTGTGACGATTCCATCTCCGTGGATAAAAGAATAGAAAAAAATTATTCTATTTTTTTGCCAATCATGAATACGAATCACAAAGAAGAACTGTCGTTTATAATACGATTTCAAAAATTGAAAACAATGACAAAAGACGTGATTTTAATTTTTATATGGTCTAACACTTTTTTCAACCTCAACTATACAAAAATTAAGACACGTATGATTTGCAAAGTCAATTAAAATTAAGGCGCGCGCATGCAATCTCCTGCAATAATATAAAAATTAGAGAGGGAGACAAGTTCTTTAATTAAAATTTGTCATCTTTCTCACCTTTTCTGGATTATTCCTGTGTTGCAGACCTTTCGAAAGTTGATTCTATGTTACGTGACTCTACAGTATTGTAAACCAGAAAAAAAAAAAAACAAAAAACAAAAAAACAAATTCTTAGGACGTTTTTGTGTTATTTTAACATGCATGCATTGTTTCATCGAAAAAGTCGCCTATATTTCTGAAAGTAAATTTGGCAAATAACAAAATATCAGATATTAAGGATAAATTAGGTACACTTTTGCTCCGTAAACTATATATGATGCATACTAGCTCCACCCACTACAATAAAATTAGGTTATAGAAATATATGTTTGTGATATTTTTATATAAGTGTCCTATTTATATTTCATCTATATCCAAAATTAAATTATAGGGACATATTTTTGAGACACATTATAAAAATGTGTCGCTATACACCCTAGCGACGGCACATATAGCAACACTTACAATAAGTGTCGATATTTTTGTCAGCGATATTTTTTTTAGATTTTAGAAACACTTAAAAGTGTCACTATAGTCTAATTTTGTTGTAGTAACCATCGAACCTTTAATTCGTTATAATTTTGTATTCAAATTATAAGGTACAGGACACTTTCTCAAACTTTAATTAGTTGTTATTTCTAGCTCCAACTCGAAGGCATGTGATATCTTACTCCTCAAATTTTCTAAATTACAAAAATATTTTAGTTAATAATACAATAATAATTAAAAAGCTATGTCGCTTCAATACTAGTAATTTATTAATATTTATTAAAAAAATGGAATCATAAAATTTATTTGCAATAATTCAGAAAATTCGAAGACTAAAATATCACATACCTTATACATAGTTCGAGTCAGAATCTGCACATAATTAAAGTTCTAGAACTAAAGTGTCAAAAACTCTCTAGTTTGAGCTAGAAATTATAATGAATTAAAGTTCGACGAATAAAATATCACACCCCTCATAGTTTGATGACCAAAAGTGTAATTTACGTCAAAATTAATTCTAAACTCCCTTAATTAGGCTTACTACATATAATCAAAGTTGGTACAAATAAGTTAATTAGTATTGGGATCAAGATACATATATGTGTTAGATAGTTGACGCTAATTATTAATCCTAAAACTTTGAGCCAGTAAAAAAATACAATCAATTCATTTAAATCGCACAGACACAATTTTTACGGGTGTCGATTGTGACTCAGCCCAATTGGCCTCACTCTACTTCGAATATGATACGATCCAATTCAGTCTCGGTCACATAATAATGACGCCTTTAAACCAACAATATGAATATTTAATGAATCTTTTTTTTCTTTTTAAATTTCCTTTCGGAAAAGGTATGGATATTAACTAATTGAATGAGTTCATTTATTCGAATCTGACTCAATATCTTAGTGTGGTTCCATGTTGGATCCGAGTCCTAGAAGCAGTAGTAAATGATAGCTATTATGCATGCGGTTGGCCCAGGGATATTGGAGGAGCAAACGTGGCAAATAGCTATCTCATTGTTTGCCAAAAAACCACTGTCCAAAACAATGTCTCCCCAGGTTTCTCTTGTCAAATTTGCAAAAGAAGTACATAGTGAGGAGGAGTTGGAGATGCATATGTACCCCATCACTGCATCTAATTAGCATCTCAATTTAAGGGGAGAAAATTTTGTTGTTTGCAACTGATGCATCACATCAGTCGTACGTATATACTGCACCATCCCAGCCAGGTCACTGATCGGTACGAACTACAGAATCAGATGTGATAGATAAAAAGATTACAGTTAAGCGAACTAAATTACAGTAATGCCAAATGATGTTTGTTGATGATCTCTCTCTCTCTCTCTCTCTCTCTCTCTCTCTCTCTCTCTCTCTCTCTCTCTATGATGTTTGTTGATGATCTCTCTCTCTCTCTCTCTCTCTCTCTCTCTCTCTCTCACTAGATCTCAAACTCTAAAGTGAAAATACTCTTCTCATTATATAAGGTCGAGGATTGATACTGGATTAAAGACTCGTACCAATCCAAAAGTTAAATTTAAGAGTGAAGATAATAACCTCAAATATATATAACTTACAGATCAGGGGACTATTATATATTATTCTTATTACCTAACACACACACACACACACACACACACACACACACACACACACATATATATATATATATATATATATATATATATATATATATATATATATATATATATATATATATATATATATATATAACTTTGTGAGACACCAAAATCTCTCATGCATAAATGAATGGGACCCGGCCTCTACGTACAAAGTTATTCTTTGATCTGAATGGGGTCCAAGCTATGCATAGCTTTAGTGTTGTATGTATGTGACTGTGTTAGTAGGCTATATAGGTTTTCATAAGACAGGGTGCATGTGCACGTCCCCATCTCCCGTGAGCTGCATTAAAATCCATGCACGTGCACCCTGCTGGTCCTATAGCTCCACCCCACTGACACAGGAGAAGTAATGCTTACATATTTCTAGATATTAAGTTAGGCTAGAGTTAATATATATTTCTATAAATAAATAAATAAAGGATGGAGTTTACGTTCGCGTCAAAAAAGACAATTCGAATCGGTGATAAGTATTGTCAAATTTGATTTAAGCTATTTGAAGTTTTAGTGATGATCGATATATAGGCGGAACGCATTTATCGCGCACTTAAGGGCTCTACTATATACAGTGCTCATGTGGTTCAGCCTAACTCAATCTACCGTACGTTTGGTTTATTACTGGAGCTCCTACTGTTAAGTCTATTATATATGGACTGTAGCACCACTTAATTTATTGGGCTCATCTAACTTAATTTATTAGTCTTCTATATTTATTATCACATGATCGACATAAATTAGACTTATTTTTGTCAATAATAAATAGCCTTCAGTGATAATGTGTGTTATGTAAATTGACTTTATATTAACCATTTAAAATTGTTATTTTTAAGACCACTTCAAAATACTAGACAACATGCTATAAAATTGTGAAATTCGAAACCAATTAGTAAGATCCGAAGTTAACGTTGTTTACTTCTAAAAGTATTCTAGCCTTACTTCTAGATATTGATATTTGATGATTAATATCTTAAAAGATAATAAAAAAAAATTAAAAAAATTAATTTAATTTGAGAGATGTGATTTGCAGTATTAATTCAAAGAGTCTAAGATACAAAATTGCAACTCCTGAAACCTATAATATTAATTTATATATCAAGTAGTTACAAAAATTAATCGCCCATATAAACAGAAATAATTCAATTCATGAGGTATAATTAAGTATAATTCTAAATTGATTTTTTAGATATCAGATTCATGAGGTATAATCGAAAGAGCGGAATTTTTTTTTATATAGATTTTTTAGATATCAGATAATATATCAAATAAGTTAGGTTCATTTAATTTTGATGCGTATATAGTAGGTTTTTAGGATCAGTTCATTGCACAATGCACTGAATATATGCATGCATATTATTGTGTGTGTGTGTGAGAGAGAGAGAGAGATAGAGAGAGAGTCTCACATACGTGATCTGTAGAGCTGTCAACGAGCCGATCATAAGCGAGCCCAGACCAGCTCAAGATTGGCTCGAAAGTAATTTGAGTTGGCTCATTTTCGGCTTAAATTAAATTAAATACTAATTATAATTAGTCGTATTATTAATGCTTATTAGTTATTATTAATAAAAACTCAAAAATAATATTTAAATTTGTTATATATCAATCTATAAATTATATATATAATCTTTTATTTATTTTTGAGCGAGCGCTTATTCGGGTCATTTATATTTCTAGCTGGATAAGCGAGCTTAATTATAATCGACTAGTTTATCAAAAGGGGGAGCAAAATTTCTGGCCTAGTGATCAGGTTCATGCATGTACAATCCTTTTTTTCTTTTTTTTCTAAATTAATTGCGATTCATATATCATATGGGCTCTACGCACCATCCACATTGATTAATTAATTTTACGATCAATTTTTTTATTATCTAATCATTTATAAACAACCAACTAAACATAAAAAATTCAGAAAACCAAACAATAAAAAATAATACTTATTTTCTAAATAACTACTTTGTCCAAATTAGCACTTCTGAAAAAAATTATTTATAAAAAAATAAAAATTAAAAATTAAAAAGTAAAGATATAAGTATTGGTACACGATGTGTACTGAACACTACCGATAAGTATTAAATTATATATTAAAATTTTTTTTTATTTATTTATTATAAATTTTTATCAAATTTTTTAAATTTTATTTATTGACGCGATAATATGTGATACATACTTATGGCGGATGGATAATTAAATACTTACTAAAATAAAAAAAAAAAAAGTAAGTGGAGAGTAAAATATTTTTGGGAATATAAAAGTATTTAGATAATTAGGTAAATTTGTCACTGCTGGATATTGGTCGTATCAAAAAGCCAAATCAATCCTGTGTTACGGTCAATGCCTGCCTCGTCAATATTCGTGCATGCGTATGTCACGTCTAATCTCCTTGTTGGAGTGACATTAATCCAACATATATGTTTGCATGCATGTATCTGTCTATATGAGCAATGCTACATGTACACTCCGAAAGAGTGTACATCATACATCTCCACCATTTTAATGGTGGCGATATTTTTTACGGATCACATCAAGTGATCCATCATTACACCCCCACTCTTAGATGGGTGGGGGTGTGAGATGTACACCCCTTACGGGTGTACACATAGCATTTTCCTGTCTATATATATATTGCATAAAAATAAATTAAGGATCAATCCATATTGATAATACTTTCAATAACCATAATTTTTATTAAAATATTGAATAAAAAAATTCCTTATTTTATTTTAGTAGAATTTAGTATAATTTTCTTTTTACAAAAAAAAAAAAAAAAAAAAAAATTAAAATCCCAAAATATGCTTTTGTTTTGTTTTGTTTTGTTTTTTTTCTTGGTATTACAGTTCAAACTGTACCTTCATTCAATGGCACTACAACTTAAACATGCATGGCCCAAACAGGGTCACAGTACTCTATTTGTATCATCCAAATAAGATTCATGGATCGATTAGAGAGAAACTTAGGACTTTTTTTATCTAGATTTTGAAAAAATAAATTCTGTAGAATTGAGAATTGATTTGGATTAAAAATTGTAGAGCGTTTGGTTGAGTTTAAGTCAAAAATAATTTTTCTCAAGTGATTTTGTAAATTTATTTGGTATAATTGTTTTTAATGCATGTTTGCAAATAATAAAATTTTTATTGAATTTAATTTTAAAATAATTTAAATTTTGAATTTAAATTAAAATAAAAATTTTAAATTTTAAATTTTTAATGTTTAATTTCAAATTTAAAATTTAAATTTTAAATTTCTATTTAAAATTTAAATTTAAAATTTGAATTTAAAATTTAAAATTTAAAATTTAAAATTTAATATCTAAATTTAAAATTTTAAAATTTAAAATTTAAAATTTAAATATAAATTTTAAATTGAATTTAAGTTAAAAATTTGAATCTAAACTAAAAAAATAAAATAAAATTTGAATTCAAAATTATAATTATATTTCAAAAGACAGATTTTAGCTGCTTCTTATTTTGAGTCTCAAAAATTAGAAAATTTATTTTTAAAATCAGAATTAAGTTTTGGAAACCATGTTGTCAAATGTTTTATTGAGTCAAAAATCACATTTGGGCTCAAAATCATTTTTCCCAAATTACGCCGAAAACCGCATAGTTGAGAACCATTTGACACACCTTGAGGCTATGGGAAAGTTTTCCTTTGTAAATTGCAATTGATATTTTGTTTTCATTAAAGATAAATTATTTAATTAAGATACTATTAATTTTTATAGTCCACACCCCCCCCCCCCCCCCCCCCCCCCCCCCCCCCCCCCCCCCCCCCCCCCCCCCCTTTTTTTTTTCTCTAAGAGAAAACTAAAATTAAAACCATGTATTAATATAGGATTTGAAGGAAATTTGACATAGCAAAAACTCCTATATATTAAAATGACCCGATTATGGAGATAAATTACATTATATGCGGTGAGAAAGTACAATAAAAAAAATATTTACTTGATTTTATATATAAAAAAGCTTTTTGCATATCACAATAAGTCAATTACCATATATTCTTTATCCAAAAAATACATAATCATATATTCTTATATGCTTTCGTCTCAACTCTATTTTATCTATTAGTGTAGATAGACCTCAATACCAAACGGGCCTTTATAAGAGCCTGGAGTTAACGGGCCTAATTTAAAATCTCTCATTATGGGCCAATCATGGCGTGTTATTGGGCCAATAAAACACAATGGATATAATTATAGACCGCAAGGAAGAAGTCACGAGTTCATCCTCAATGTATGTATGCG
The DNA here is from genome assembly GCA_029204045.2 of Tillandsia leiboldiana. NCBI lineage: Eukaryota > Viridiplantae > Streptophyta > Magnoliopsida > Poales > Bromeliaceae > Tillandsia > Tillandsia leiboldiana. The sequence continues at coordinate 43,424,057 of CM055070.1, forward strand.
TGCGGATCTACGAGCATTTCCAAAACAGAAAGGGTTGGATTAGGCTCGAAAGCTGACTGAGCCATCTCTTCTCCAGCCATGTCCTAATTCAAACACAACTCAAAACCTATGGGATGGAAATGAAAAATGCAAAAATTTTGCTATGTTAAGAATCACATTAATTATTAGCAGCTAAGAAAATAACAAAATTTTTAATAAATTAGAAATTTCATGTACTATCCAGTTTTCATACAGAGTGAACTCGCGACATTGCCTTGCCCACCGACCGAACTATGTTGAGTTCTTCCATTGTAACACCCCAGTAGTCCCATAACGAATGGAAAAGAAATTCTGATTTGATATATGAGGGCACACATGCTAGTAATGATAATTATGTTTAAATATTTTGGATTATGGTTTGGGCCTAACGAATTATTATTGCTAGCGAGTCGGATCGTCACAAATGGTATTAGAGCCGAATACAAGCCGAAAGTATGAGAGCTAAGTGCTATGTGGAGTAAAGTACTACTACACCACAAATTTGGTGGGAGCCACCTTTAGAATCTCACATCATCTTGTAATTCTGATCTATCTATCTGTGATTTGATTTGAATCTGACGAGAACGTCAGGATCTAATGAAAGAGAGTCTGTAACACCCCAATAGTCTTTTATCGGATAGAAAATAAGTTATGATTGGATATATGAAGTCACACACGGTAGTAATAATAACCGGACTTAACCATTTTGGACCGATGGTTTGAACCCAACGAGTTATTATTGCGAACAGATTAGATCGTCACACCCATACATTATGAAGTGGTGAGCACCTCAAGTCGCGTTGGATTGGGTTCAAAAAGGGTTGAAAATTTGGATTAAGTCACATTATTTGGGCTGCATGAATAAACCAAATTATAAAGTTTGGGATTGTAGTGCTCATTTAGTCTCTAAAAAAATAAGTTGGTTTTCATATAACTTAAAACAAATATAAGATTAATTAGGATTAGTGAACAAAAAAATATTCACATATTTTCTATAAGAAATCAATTTATAGAGTTGAAGTTCGAAGTTTTCCGACTTTAATCCAATCAAAGTTTTAAAATTAAACTATCATAACATGAAAAAAAATCTACAACATGATTGCCAACTACGAGCACAACTCGCAAACCTGAATTGTCACTCCCACTTGGTTCTAAATGATGCGTCGATAAATTAAGTTTCCAAAAGTTTAATTAGATCTACAAAGTATATATCTAAAATACTTTTTAGGACCCCTCTCTTCCTCTCTTAGGTGTGCCAGTGCTTGTGCAAAGCATTTTGGTATACTATACAAGGCATCAATAAACCCTTTTGTAATGATGTTCCCTTCAAGTTTCTAAAGGTTTATGATGCACTTGTAGATAGGATAAGAGAATTAATAAATCTTAAAACTAGCATGCATAATGATTAAGAGGCATCAACCATTCAATGCACTTTAAGAAACAACCCAACTCAAGTAGGAATAATACATATGAACATTTCTCTAAAGGTGTTCATAAGGACCCATATGAACATGTATATAATGATTTAGAACTTTTTTAAAAGCCTAGATGAGAGTTGCTCAACTAGCCCTAGCTACTTATTCCACCCTTATTATAAATATTGCTTTATATACTTTATAAAGCAATTGTGTGAAGTGAGGGATTAAGAAAATGTGGAACAGCTCACTAGCTTCCCCCTTAATCTTCCTTAAGACACACTTAAAGCTCAACTTCAAAAGCAGCTGCAACTAATGATAGCCAAACAATATCTTCTTGGTTTAAAAATTACAACTTGGTTATTAATTGTTCCAATATTATATGTTTTCTTCATTGATCAAATGTAATGTGCCCGTAGTGTTTAACTACATTGTTTCATAATCTAGACATGTTTGATTCTACTGTAGAGTGTAGTACTGTCTGATCAAATGTTATTTGAATAGAACTATTAGAAAAATAACTAAATACAAATTTTTTTAATAGCTTTTTAATTTACAAATAGCACCTCTATATTCACGCTACAGTAGAAACTCTAGGAATATTATCTTATTATATCCAATGCTTTATTACAACATCGATATTCTTTTATTATATGTTTTCTCTATCTGATCAAATGTAATGTGCCCGTAGTGTTTTACTACATTGTTTCATAATCTAGACATGTTTGATTCTACTGTAGAGTGTAGTACTATCTGATCAAATGTTATTTGAATAGAACTATTAGAAAAATAACTAAATACAAATTTTTTTTTAATAGCTTTTAAATTTACAAATAACTCCTCTATATTCACGCTACAGTAGAAACTCTAGGAATATTATCTTATTATATCCAATGCTTTATTACAACATCGATGTTCTTTCATTATAAGTTTTCTCTATTGATTTGTTTCATATTTTGGACATGTTTGGTCCTACTGTAGAGTGTAGTGTTGTTTGATAAAATATTGTTCGAAAAGAGTTATTAGAAAAACTATACAAAATCTTCTTCCCAGCTAGTTAGCTTTTCTACGATGAAAACAAAAGTTGCCAATTGAAACTATGAATTTTCTACTGCAAGATCTCAAATCACATTAAAGACATGTTTGACCTGAAGTATTTGAAACTTAGAATAGAAATGGGAATAAGTATTTCCAATTGTTAATATTTGGATTGAGGGATTAGCATTCCGATTTTTATTTCAGGAGAATTCGAATCCTTCAAAAGTGTACTTCTATTTTTATGATGGGAGTCAATTTTGATTCGAAAGTGATTGAGAAGAAAATTTTGTTTGCTAATAATTATTTGAATTCAAATATAAATTATATAAATTTATTAGATTAAATCATATTTTCAAATTTGAATTCAAAATATAAATTTAAAATTTTAATTTAATTGTTCTAAATTTAAATTCTAACTTTGGCCTTGAATTTGAATTATAAATTCAAATTTTAAATTCAAATTATAAGTTTAAATTTTGATTTAAAATTTGAATAATAAATTTAAATTTTTAATAAAAATTTATTTTTTTTGAATTTTAATTTGGACTTGATTTCAATTTCGATTCCGATTTCTCTTATAAACCAAACAAATTATTATTTTTATCATTCCGTTTTCGATTCCAACCTATTTTCATTCCTATTTCGATTTCGATTTCTCTTTTAAACCATACGTGCCCTAATTTCTACTTCATACGCTTTGATACAATTAACTACAGTTAAAAGCAGAGGCGGAAAAAAACCATAATAACCCTTGAAAATAATAAGAATTAAAAAGACTCACTTCATGCATGCATGTACAATTTTTGTAAGTTCTTCCTAATGGGATCTTACTTCAATAAGGCAAGCTATATATATTTGGCTCGTAGCAAAAGATATAAATTGGATCCACTCATAATAAGATCATTTCCCCTACTACTCCATATATTACTAATATTTACAAAGAATCCCTCAAAATTAAGCATAATTTACAAAAATAATTGAACAGCAAAAGTGAAACATAAATTAATATTTTCACGGGGTTTTCATTGCAACACCCAAGAATGCACGTTTGGCCATGAGATTTGGAAAGTACATCACATTTCCCCTTTTTCTTTTTTTTTCCCTTTTTTTTTTTTCCTTTTTTTAAAAAAAAAAAAAAATCTCTATATATTGCTAGCTGTGAAAGTAGTGGAACACTAACACCCCCAACCATAAAGAAAAGCTGTTAGTACCCTAATAAATTTAATCAAAATTACATTCATGGTTAGCACGTGTACGTAGTGCCTCTTTTTCTTTTCTTTTTCCCCCAATGGTCTTTTTTTATTATTATTATCTTATTCTTTCGACGTCACACTTTAAGATAATGTTTGGTTCGGAGATTATGAGTTTGGGAATAAAAATTTTTATTCCTTGGATTGCTTGCTATTTCGGAATAGTCAGGGATAAAAAAAAAATAGTGTTTGGTTTGTAAAGCTGTTATTTTTAGGAATAACTGAAATTGTATTTGGTTCATTTCTTAGAATAAACGAGAATAGTGAAAAAATAAAAATAATTATAATTTTAAAATAATAATATTTTATCTAATTAATTAATATAAAATATTAATTAAATAATAATTAATATTTGTATAAATTAATATTTATATTTTAGTAAATAATACTGTTTAATTTTCTTAAAATTAAAGTTAAAAATTTTAAAATTTGTATAAATTTTAAAATTTATTAAATTTATAAATTTATTAAAAATTAAAGTTACAAATTTAAAAAATTATAAAATTTAAAATTTCTCTAAATTTTAAATTTTAAATTTTAAATTTTAATTATCTCAAAAAATCTGTAAAAGATTATGCAAAAATTTTAATTTTTAATTTTTTATAAATTAAAAAATTTCTATAAAAAAATTAAAAATTTATATATACAAAATTTGTATAAATTTTAAAATTTAAAAATTTAAAATTTTTAAATTTTTAAATTTATAAAAAATTAAAGTTAAAAATTTTAAAATTTATAAAATAAAAAAATTTAAATTTAAAATTTTATAAATTTTATAAACTTTAATTTAAATTTAAAAAAAATAAAAAAAAGATGGAAATAAGATTGATCTCGAACAACCTTATTCCCATCAATAGGGAGAATTGTTATTCCCCCTCCTTAACGGGCTATTCCAGAATAATCCGTTAAGGGAGGGATAACAAATCCCTCCTTTTCTTTTTTTTTTTGTGTTTGGGGGATAAATGGGGGATAAAGGAGTTATCCCCCTTTATCCCCCAACCAAACATAGCCTACTATTCTAATTTCAATACGCTTAATTATCTTAACATCTTATTATACCTGATATATAAAATTATTTTAAATTCGAAAAATGTTACATTTTTTTTTTTTAAGTTTTGACATTCTCGTCAAGCTCAAGCACACTCGCAACAACCAGGCAATATGAGATTCGTGGCTCCACTCACAACGATCGTCAACCGATGAGCCCCACTCTATCCGCTATATGATGTTAATTCAGCCGAGACTTATCTCATACTTTCGACGAATAATTAGCTTTGATATCAACTGTGATGCTTCACTTCCCAAAAAAAGTCACCTATTCAGAATTACTCTAGTCTTAACGGTTGCGTTTGGTTCGGGGATAAGAAAAATTTAATTATATCGGGGATAAGTATAAGTTATGGTATTAGCAGGAACTAGTGTAAATTTCTGTTTGGTTGGGTTTAAGAGTTATACCGGGTATAAAGAAAATTGTGCTTGGTAAGTTAAAGACGAATAAGAAGAATCAAGAGGACTAAAATTTTAATTTATGATTAAAATTTTACTGATATGATTTTTAATATTTAATTTAAAATATTTATTAAAAAAATTATTAAAATTTATATTTTACTTATATATAAAAAAAAATTATTAAAAAAAATTATCATATAATTTATTAAAATTATATAATAAATTTATTAAAAATTAAAGTTAAAAATTTTAAAAGCTATAAAATTTAAAATTTAAAATTTAAAAATTTATAAATATTAAAAATTTTAATTTTAATTGTCTTAAATAATTAGTTAATTATCTAAATACTTAAATAATTAGTTAATAAAATAATTAAAATAATTAAAATATTGGATTAATTAAAGAGTTAAAACAATTCAATAGCTTTAATAACATTTTAACAAAATTACGAGTTAAATCAAAGGATGCCAATCAGAAAAAGTAAGGTTGAGAGAGTGCTCCATACATTTTCACAATCTATACAAATAATAACTCATAAGGTACACCCCATTGTGACTCCCTCCTCAATTTTTCTATGCTCACTCAAAGCACTGGTGATGGTAATGATCTACTCCCACTTATCTACTTTTTATGAGATATTTAATTGCTTGATTATACACATAGATTCATTCACTTTGATTCTCTTAAACCCCTTTCTTTTTAGGGCTTTTGAATCTAATAAGTTAGGTTAAAGTGGTTGGGAACCTAGTTCTAATATTAAAGCTATAAACAACACTGTCTGAGCACAAAAGAGAGGTTCATGCATGCCCACTACTTCTATAAGTATAAAATGTGTTTATGACTCATTGCACTACTATTGAAAATGTATTTTGCAAGAGAATAAAAGAGAGCACCCTCTAGAAAATGGATTGTGACATGAAGTTAGCGGTCTGCGAAGCGTCACCCGAACCGACAGATCTGCTGTCGAATTTGTGGTGCAGCTCAGCTATCCAAGTTTTCCACCCGAAAGAGCGGGATTGCTCGATGCTGACGCTGACGGATCAGAAGCCGATTGCGGAGTTTGGAAGCGAAAAAGGAGCTCCTCTAGCAGTAAGAAAACTGCACCAATCTGAATTACATACGTATCATAGTAAAGATTACAAGTGATGAGAGTGTTGAAACTTTAAACGATAATCGCTTTGTATTGGCAGAGAAGCAATCATAGCTTTACAGTCGATGATGCAGAAGCGAAGTCGACTCCGCAGTGGAAGTTCGATGATCTAAAGGTGACGGAAGCGGATTTGAATTCTGAAAAAACTCTTTATCTGAGAACTGATCATGCAGCTGTAACTTTTCATGCATTGGTTTTTTTTTTTCTTTTCGTTTAGTCGTGGATATGGCTACAAAAGGCGATTCATCCGGAGCTGGATTACGATCTTTGCTTACGAAAGAAATGGGTAAACCGATCGATTTAAGATTGATGAATTAGAACAATGAAAATTTGTGGAACTGCAGAAATTGTCTCGGTTTAACGTACAGTTCTCACGGAAGATCACGCATTGGAATGGCATCTCGATAAAGAAATGGGTGAAGGAAATAAAGCAGAAGAGGAAAGAGGTGGAGCGGCTGCGGAGAGCTGAGGTGCATGCAGCTGTATCTGTCGCAGGTATCGCAGCTGCGCTCGCGGCGATAGCGGCAGAAAGCGCCGAATCGGACCAACCGAGATCCTTAAAAGAGACTGCAGTCGCGTCAGCAGCGGCGTTGGTCGCAGCGCAGTGCGCCCACGTAGCGGAAGCCGTGGGCGCGAAAAGAGAGCAGCTCGATTCGGCTATAAACTCTGCGATGATCGCCACCGATGCGAACAATATCATTACCCTCACTGCTGCTGCAGCAACATGTAATGCCTTTTCTTTCTTTCTTTCTTTCTTTCTTTAGCCATCTATAACTTTCGTATAATTGCATTATGTTCATTTCTATTTGGCTCCTGCAACAATTTTGTACAATGTCAACATTATCATGCAAATTCGAATAAACTTCGAGACGAAATTGTTAAAATTTAGACTCTAAGAATGTGTAAGAATTATAAGTATGATTTCTGTGATTATTCGTCTGAAATTTGTCAGCGCTGCGAGGGGCAGCTATACTGAGAGGAAGGACAGGCCACGGGGAAAAAACAAGAGAAAGTTCGCCGACGCTTTTGTACGACGAATTCGACTTCGATTTCGGAAGGTGCAGGGCATCGCTGGCGAAGGGGGACGAGATCCATGTCGCTACACCTGACGGTAAATGCGCGATCGGACGGTAATTGCAATTCTTCTTTTGTTTGCAGTTCTATTCATCTCAGTTATGTCTCCTCTGATGAACAGGTAAGTGCAGATTGCGATTAGTCTCGATAGTCCTAAACAGAGACGGAAAGATCATCTTGAAGATCAAAAAGATCAGCATGCTGATGGCCTTTTCCACTGCGAAAGAGAGTAAGCTGTAAACTTGTATTTTTCTACGTAATATATATAAAATCTAGAGCTAAAGTCGCGAGTCAAAAACAGGTATTGTCCGCGACTTACAGACCAGCAGGCCAGAAAAGCCGAGGCAGGAAGAAGATGCAACTTACTCCGTCGATATGACGACGAGCAGAGGAAAGATTAAGCTCAAACTCGACGACTACATGCTCTACAAGAAGTGGATTGCGACGATAAACCACATGCTGATGCTGTCCACCACTTTCAGCAGACATGAGCTGCAGCCATGCAGAAACTGATCACCTGTATTTACCAAGTCATGTTCAGAACTGTCGCGAACTCAATTTCGCCGTTTACGACGCTTTTCCTATAGCCTGTTCTTTCTTTCCTTATGTTATTTTTGGACTTCATGACCAGCAGTTGAACACAGTGAATAATGCGCGCGAATGTGATTTGTATCTGAATTCATGTGTGAATAGAACTGCGACTTTTTGAATGTCTAACTACTAACAAGCATCAATCTGCTTCCCTGTCTTTCAGCTGACGCATTTGTAAACCCGCTAGATGTCAAAGATGGAGATTAAAACGGTGACTCTACTGAACTAGGAGGAAAAGAATTGTGTTTGATGCCATATTACTAAAAAAGATCGAATATATATTAACAATTGTGGCCTGCAAATTCAAACATCTTGGCTCTGCATTCCAACTGTTAGATCTATAAGAACTACTGCCCAATTAACTCCCTTCTTTTAGTTCAGATCAGGTGGATGTAACATACATAATACATAATTTATTGAACAAATAAAAGGCAAATGGCCTCCATAGTTAGCATGCCAGAATGTTGGTTCTGGTGCAATCAAGTTTATCTGAGAGTGACTTAGTATTTGTGATCACAGCTTCTTTGTTTGCTTAAAAAGATTGATATGTGCACAAATATGAGACCTGTTTCCTCTCTCTCTCTCTCTCTCTCTCTCTCTCTCTCTCTCTCTCTCTCTCTCTCTCCATAGCTTTGAATGCACCAAAAAGGAGATAACAATGTGTGAAATGCTACTGTTGTAGTATCCTACACTTGTCTCTATATTCAAGGGGGTTAAAACATAAAAAATTTTAGAAAATATATTAACCCAATTAAAACTCTCTTTTGGTATGCATGAATCAAAAGAGCAAAGTGACTGCAAACAATGCCTATTTGTAACATCAAATTTCTCACTAAATACAGAAAAATTCTAACAAACAAGTTCCTCTCCAAAGTATAAATTCTGGAAAAATAATTTTTTGCAAAATTAATTTTAGTTTGGAGAATTGAGTTTAGTTAAAAATCGTAGAGCATTGGGTTGAGTTTAGATTTTAAACGATTTTCTTGAAGTGATTTTGTAAAATTATTTTGCAAAAAAAATTTGGTTGTTTATAAATAATAATTTTTTACTGAATTTTACTTTAAAATAATTTTAAATTTAAATTTAAATTTTTTTTTTAAATTTTTTAATTTAAAATATATATTTGAATTTTTAAAATTAAAAATTTAATATCTAAATTTAAAATTTAAATCTAAAATCAAAATAAAAAATTAAAATTTAACTCTAAAATCATAATCATATTTCAAGAAAAAGTGTTAGTTGTTTTTTATTTTGAATCTCAAAAATTAAAAAACTAATTCTAAAAAATTAGAATCGTATTTTTGAAAACGAGTTTGCTAAATACTTTATTGAGCTAAAAATTACTTTCAGACCTAAAATAACTTTTCAAAAACTAGGCCAATTAAATACCCACTAAGATTGCCATGCAGCAACATTTAGCTCTGTTTACATATTTTATAAAATTAATATTAAAAAGTTAAAAAGTGAGATGACCAAAATTGTAAAAAATTTTAAATAAAGAAAATTGAGCAGGCTCATCACTACAACAAAATTAGGTTATAGGGACATATATTTGTGACACTTTTGTATAAGTGTCCTATCTATATTCCATCTATATCTAAAATTTGGTTATAGGGACATATTTTTGGGACACATTACAAAAATATGTCGCTATACACCCTAACGACGGCATATATAGCAACACTAATAATAAGTGTCGGTATTTTTGCCAGTGACATTTTTTTTAGATTTTAAAAATATTTAAAAGTGTTGCTATAGCATAAGTTTGTTGTAGTGCATAGTTCGACGACAGACCCAATTGGTCTGGGTCCAAATTTGTGCCAGGCCGGGCCGGGCTTCGTGCCAAATTGATCCATTCCGTGCCGGATTGGACTCTGGCATAATTTGGCGCGGATATATGTAGGCCTATTCGGGCTTTTTTAAAAATAATTAGCCCTGAATTTGGGCTTTAAAAATCTGGCCACACTACGGCCCGAAGCTTAAAGAAGTGAGTGTGTCTTTTGTTTGTACAACAAGCACATAATATAGTGCGTATTTGTTTAATATATGTTTTTCGACGAATTTGTATAGTATATTACCTACGTATTTATATACTAGTGTAAGAGCAGAGTGTCATGAACTTAAAAAATTTCAGACTATATCACTAGTCTTATTTCGCTAGATGAAGCGGATTGTCAATAAGGCTCAAATCCAACACCTATGGTGAGAGATAAAAAGACTTACAATCGCTGATATCAATACTTTCGAAACTCCTAATGAATGTCAAAGGTTATGGACAAACCACAAAGTTATAGTGAGTTTAATGAATGATTAATGTTGACCTGTATTAGTAAGTGTTTTTAATGCACTACAACAAGACTATGTTATAGCGACACTTTTAAGTATTTTTAAAATCTGAAAAAAGTGTCTCTAGCAAAAATACCGACACTTATAATTAGTATTGCTAGAGTGTACGTATAGCGACACATTATTGTAATGTGTCCCAAAAATGTATCGCTATAATCTAATTTTGGATATAGATGAAATATAAATAGAATACTTGAACAAAAGTGTCACAAAGATGTGTTCCTATAACTTAATTTTGTTGTAGTGATGTAGGCTTAGTGCATAGGTGAGTTATATAGTTTATAAATAGTATGATTGGCTAAGAGCAAGTAGAAGAGAGAGTGTCTGCACCTTGTAATTAGAATACTTAGTTTTGCGTAACCCCTCTCTCTCTCTCTCTCTCTCTCTCTCTCTCTCTCTCTCTCTCTCTCTCTCTCTCTTACACTTAGTTTTTGAGGATGCGAAGTTCCAGACTAAAAAGATCGAAATAAACTTGTCCATCTTCAATGAGGAAGACGGGAACTGCACTGATTTTTGCGAGTCAAAAATCTTAAATTCGTAACAAGAGGCTCTGAATTAAAATCATATCGCGATTCTAGTTTTATTGAAGGTCTATAAAAAATTGTTACCTAAATATAAACTATATATACCGGTTGTGTATCTTACTTATTTTCATTAATTTTGTTACTGTATGTTCTTAATTATAACTAGCATAAAGCAACGATCCATTCACTTACTGGACAATTTACTTGAAATGAAATGAATGGTTAGATACAGTTCCAATGAATGTTTTACGTAAATATAAACTATATACCGGTTGAAGGTCTATAAAAAATTGTTACCTAAATATAAACTATATATACCGGTTGTGTATCTTACTTATTTTCATTAATTTTGTTACTGTATGTTCTTAATTATAACTAGCATAAAGCAACGATCCATTCACTTACTGGACAATTTACTTGAAATGAAATGAATGGTTAGATACAGTTCCAATGAATGTTTTACGTTGTAGCTTGTTAGTGCGCCTTTCATCTTAATATGAAAGGTTTGCAAATGTAAAAGCCTATAAATCTAAAAATTAATAAAAAAAAAAAGTACTAGAAATTTATTTTTTTACAACAACAAATATTATTGTAATTAAAACCGTTAGTTATAGTAATACCTTTTTGCATCATTGTAATAAACCTTGTGGTAATAAATGGGTAAATAATATAATTTATATCATTATAATGGTATAAATTATTACAATAAATTATATAGAGAAATACTCAGATACTTTCTTTAATAAATAATAAAAATATTATTAACCGTTGATCGACAAAAGATAAAAGAATAATTTTACTTATTACTAGGTTAACAGGTAACTTTATAAAAAGGGTATTTTTGTAATTAAGCATCACAAAATAAAAAAAATATATATTAATTAAAATACCTTCTACTAATTTAGTCATTAATTTTAAAAAAATTAGAATTACAATTTAGACATTAATTTAAATAGTTTAATTTAAAAAAATTTAAAATTACAATTTAGGCATTAATTTAAAGAGATTTAGAATTACAATTTAGTCATTAATTTAAAGAATTTAATTTAAAAAGTTTTAGAATTATAATTTAGACATTAATTTAAAAAAATATAGAATTATAATTTAAGCATTAATTTAAAGAGTTTAAATTAAAAAAATTTAGAATTAAAATTTAGGCATTAATTTAAAGAGTTTAAATTAAAAAAATTTGGAATTATAATTTAGGCATTAATTTAAAGAGTTTTAGAATTACAATTTAAGCATTAATTTAAAAAGTTTAATTTAAAGAGTTTTAGAATTACAATTTAGGCATTAATTTAAAGAGTTTAATTTTAAAAAAAAAATTAGAATTACAATTTAGGCATTAATTTAAAGAGTTTAATTTAAAAAAAATTAGAATTACAATTTACGCATTAATTTAAAGAGTATAAATTAAAAAAATTTAGAATTACCATTTAGGTATTAATTTAAAAAATTTAGAATTACAATTTAGGCACTAATTTAAAAAGTTTAATTTAAAGAGTTTTAGAATGACAATTTAGGCATTAATTTAAAGAGTTTAATTTAAAAAAATTTAGAATTACAATTTAGGTATTAATTTTAAGAGTTTTAGAATTAAAATTTAAGCCTTAATTTAAAAAGTTTAATTTAAAGAGTTTTAGAATTACAATTTAGGCATTAATTTAAAGAGTTTAATTTAAAAAAAAATTAGAATTACAATTTAGGCATTAATTTAAAGAGTATAAATTAAAAAAATTTAGAATTACCATTTACGTATTAATTTAAAAAATTTAGAATTACAATTTAGGCATTAATTTAAAAAGTTTAATTTAAAGAGTTTTAGAATGACAATTTAGGCATTAATTTAAAGAGTTTAATTTAAAAAAAATTAGAATTACAATTTAGGTATTAATTTAAAGAGTTTTAGAATTAAAATTTAGTCATTAATTTAAAGAGTTTAATTTAAAAAAAATTAGAATTACAATTTAGACATTAATTTAAAGAGATTTAGAATTACAATTTAGACATTAATTTAAAAAGTTTTAGAATTAAAATTTATGCATTAATTTAAAGAGATTCAGAATTATAATTCAGGCATTAATTTAAAGAGTTTAATTTAAAGAATTTTAGAATTACAATTTAGACATTAATTTAAAAAGTTTTAGAATTAAAATTTATGCATTAATTTAAAGAGATTCAGAATTATAATTCAGGCATTAATTTAAAGAGTTTAATTTAAAGAATTTTAGAATTACAATTTAGACATTAATTTAAAAAGTTTAAATTAAAAAAATTTAGAATTATAATTTAGTCATTAATTTAAAGAGGTTTAGAATTACAATTTAGAACTTAATTTAAAAAGCTTAATTTAAGGAGTTTTAGAATGACAATTTAGGCATTAATTTAAAGAGTTTAATTTTAAAAATTTTAAAATTATAATTTAGATATTAATTTAAAGAGTTTAATTTAAAGAATTTTAGAATTATAATTTACTCATTAATTTAAAGAGTTTAAATTAAAAAAATTTAGAATTACAATTTAGGCATTAATTTAAAAAGTTTTTTAGAATTACAATTTAATCATTAATTTAAAAAGTTTAATTTAAGAGTTTTAGAATGACAATTTAAGCATTAATTTAAAGAGTTTAATTTAAAGAGTTTTAGAATGACAATTTAGGCATTAATTTAAAGAGTTTAATTTAAACAATTTTTGGATTACAATTTAGTCATTAATTTAAAGAGTTTTAGAATTAAAATTTAGTCATTAATTTAAAGAGTTTAATTTAAAAAATTTTAGAATTACAATTTAGGCATTAATTTAAAGAGTTTTAGATGTACAATTTAGGCATTAATTTAAAAAGATTTAGAATTACAATTTAGACATTAATTTAAAGAGTTTTAGAAATACAATTTAGGCATTAATTTAAAAAGATTTAGAATTACAATTTAGGCATTAATTTAAAGAGTTTAATTTAAAGAGATTTCGAATTACAATTTAGGCATTAATTTAAAGAGTTTAATTTAAAAAAATTTAGAATTATAATTTAGGAATTAATTTAAAGAGTTTAATTTTAAAAAATTTAGAATTATAATTTAAGCATTAATTTAAAGAGATTAAATTTAAAAAAATTAGAATTACAATTTAGCCATTAATTTAAAGAGTTTTAGAATTACAATTTAAGTATTAATTTAAAAAGTTTAATTTAAAGAGTTTTCGAATGACAATTTAGGCATTAATTTAAAGAGTTTAATTTAAAAAATTTTAGAATTACAATTTAGGTATTAATTTAAAGAGTTTTAGAATTACAATTTAATCATTAATTTAAAAACTTTAATTTAAAAAAATTTAGAAATACAATTTAGGTATTAATTTAAAGAGTTTAAGAATTACAATTTAGGCATTAATTTAAAGAGTTTAATTTGTTTAAAAAATATTAAAGTTTTTTTAATTGAAATATTAATTTTGTATTACAATTTTATAAAATTTCAATGTGCTTAAATATTTGATTTAATAGAAATATATGGTATAATTCAAATTTATTTTTAGAATAGAATTGTACGGCCAAAGTTAAATCAAATTTAAATAGTAAAATTTTATCTTTTAAAATAATGAGATCATATATTATAATTTAAAATATAAATTGATAATAAAAATTAATCGATTCCTAAATTCTCATTTCTAAAAATACTTTTCTAAAATTAAAATTATTTACAATATATTAAATAAAGATAATTAAAATATTACTATTTAAAATGATAACTAAATTAGAATATTTATAATTTATAATTTTTCTAAAAATAAAAACTCTCACTAAATTCAAAATTTTAAAATTTATAATATTTACAAAAATAAAATTTTTTAAAATAGAGATAAAATTACATAATTACCCTTGAAGCAAAAGACAAAAATAATCCTGTTTTGGGTACCTGATAACCGGTACCTCCTCAAAGTGACATGCTATATATTGTAGTTCATAACTTAAAAATAATCAAATCTTAGCCATTGAACATGTATGAATGGACAGTAACTAAAAAAAAAATTATATGAGTATGGTTCAATTATATATTGTAACAATTTTCTAAGACAAAAAAATTCCTTTCATCTTTTCATTTGTCCTAATATTCTAAATAAAAATTCGCTCCGATCTCAATCTATCCTGAATAAAATAATAAATAAAAATAAATAGTAAAATAAAAATTAACTTGTGTTAAATTTATTTCTATCAATCAAAATAATATGGTTAGATAAAAAAAAAAAAAAAAAAAAAAAAAAAGAATTGTTAGTCTCCCCAAATCAATTAAATTTATATAATTTATATTTATATTTTTATTTAATTTAAAATATATAAATAGTATTACTATCAATCAATCCTTCACTTCTTCTGTAGACATAGAAATAAGAAAATAAAAGGTAAAACTTCCAGGAAATGACATGACCGTTAAGTGATACTAGCTATAGAGAGAGAGAGAGAGAGAGAGAGAGAATCCTACATATAATATGCATCTGTGTAACAGTGAGTAACTAATGACAAGGATGGGATGGCACAACTCTAAACCATCCCATCGCACGACAATAATAAATAATCAAATCGCCACCATCGGCGTATTATTAATATTAACGCATTTGATTCCATGCACATTAACGCCGCTACTTCAAGCTTTATTCTATTCTACAAAGAGAGGAATAACACAGCATCATATTAATTTACTTGTATAAATATTGTTTCGTTAAACCAGGGAAACATCAATTTAAATCAACAAAAACTCCAAATATATATATATATATATATATATATATATATATATATATATATATATATATATATATTATAATAAAATTATGTTACAGCGACACTCTTAAGTATTTCTAAATTTTTTAAAAAAAAATACCGCTGGCAAAAATATCGATACTTATTATTAATGTCACTATATATGCAGTCGCTAGGGTGTATAGCGACATATTATTATAATATGTCCGAAAAATGAGTTCCTGTAATTTAATTTTGGATATAAATATAATATTGATGGGGCACTTCACAAATGTGTTCCTATAACCTAATTTTGTTATAGTGTATATATATATATAAAGTAGAGCTTATATGTTTTTAAAATTATAAGTCTATTCATACTTGTGAATTTTTTATCATTGAATTTGTATTGGGATTTGTGCTATTTATTTTATCTTTCTCTCTCGTTAGTTGACTTTACAAAAATACAAATCTCAATAAAAATCTAATGGTAAAAAACTTACCAGCATTGTGGGCTTGTACTTTTAAAAGTATATAAGCTCTTATATATATATATATATATATATATATATATATATATATATATATATATATATATATATATATATATATATATATATATATATATATATATATATATATATATATATATAGTTAATTTTAGGCTAAATTACAGAAAACTTTCCTGTCATATCCCGCTTTTTCACTTTACCCCCCTGTCATTTAAAAGTCGACAACCTGCCCCCTCGTAATTACCGAATTGTCTTTAGGGGGCAACGACGTTGACCGAAATTGTAAATTGACGAAAATGCCCTTCCCTTTTTTTTTCGAAGTCTTTTTTTTTTCGAAGTCTTTTTTTTCTTTTCGAAGTCTTTTTTTTTTTTTTTTTTTTAGGAAATATTTCCCAAGGGTATTTTGGGTATATAAAAATATATTTTCAAAAAAACTGACGGTCAACTGACGGTCAACTGACGGCGGGGGGTTATTGCACAATTCGGTAATTACGAGGGGGCAGGTTGTCGACTTTTAAATGACAGGGGGGTAAAGTGGAAAAGCGGGATATGACAGGGGGATTTTCTGTAATTTAGCCTTAATTTTATACAAGTATCTATAAATATATCGAATAGCAGATATATTCCTACAAAGTTTAACTTTTTATATTTATCTCTTCAAAAGTTCTAAGTTGTTCATATATATTCCTATCGTTTAGTATTTACTGTTTATTTTTTAACCGAGTATATGTGAAATATCATTTTTGCCCTTTCAAATATATTCCTCTAAAAATTTTAACTGTTAAAATAATACAAAAATATCTGTAAGGATAAAAAAATAAATTTATCTCACTAACTAACCAAGGTTAAGTATTTAATCTATTGTTAACTACATTTTTCTAACGGATATCGACGGTAGGGACATATATGAACAACTTGGCACTTTTGAAAGGATAAATATGAAAGTTGAATTTTGTAGGAATACATCTGCTGATATATTTTCAAGAATCTGTATGTAATTAACTCATGCATATATATAGAGAGAGAGAAAGAGAAAGCTAGACTCACTATAACAAAATTATACAATAGCGACACTTTTCTAAAATCTAAAAAAAGTGACGCCGGTAAAAATACCGACATTTATTGTTAGTGTCGCTATATGTGCAGTCGTTAGGTTGTATAGCTACACATTATTGTATTGTGTCCCAAAAATATGCCCCTACAACTTAATTTTGGATATAGATGAAATATAGATAGGACACTTGCACAAAAGTATCACAAAAATGTGTATCTATCATCTAATTTTGTTATAGTGACTCCTATACTATCTATATTACCGAAGCTCCGGTACTATAGTCTCGTTTTCGATTGGGGTGTTCAAATAAACGATCAATACCGTTAAAACTAATCAAAAGTATTTAAATTTTTTTACAAACAAATTATATTTTTTCGACATACATAGTTTATTTACTTTATGATCAAAATATTTTAAAATTGTTAATTTTTAATAACTATTATGAAGAGTTTGTAATTTAACAGGGTAGAATAATCTAAATTTATTCAAATTTTGATAGAAAGTATTTTAAATTATTTACATCAAGATCATCATTTTTGATCTTGAATTCAAAACTCATATTCTCAAATCTTAAAAATTATTCAATTTCCACCTTTCATTTTGGCATAAATTTTTTACTAAGTAAACGATGTTGAAAAAATTTAAAATTTTATTCATAAAAACTTCATAAACCCTAAATTATATTTAACGGTGTGAATCGTTGATTTGAGCACCCCAAGATCGAAAATAATACTATAGTATTGGAGCTCCGACACTATAGAAAGGAGCCTAGCTATATATATATATATATATATATATATATATATATATATATATATATATATATATATATATATATCTTACACCTCACCCCCCACCCATCTAAGGGTGGGGTGAATTCCACCCATCACTTGATGTGATGGGTGGAGAAGTCCCCCATCTTTGGATGGATGGGGGTGTAAGATGTATACCCATGATTGGGTGTACAAATAGCATTCCTCTATATGGAAAAAGCTAATATATATATATATATATATATATATGCTGAAATACTATCGTTAGCACCAAGTTATTTGTGCTAGCTACCAATATTTTAGCCCTTTGATTAAGTAATGTCTGACACCCCGGAATTTGGATTAGTCCTATATATAAATAATATAATAAGACTGAATCTCTTAACCCGACTATAGCATTTTGGATGGTAGCAAGATCCAAGAGATTATGAGAGTTAAGCGTGCTAGAGCTAGAGTAGTTCTAGGATGGGTGATCCCCTGGGAAGTGGGGCATCACAGTTGATATCGGAGCCATTCACAAGCCAGAAATGTGAGATGAGTCACGGCTGAGCCAGAGTTATATAGCGGGTAGAGCGAAGCTACCCGGCTAATGACCGTTGTGAATAGAGTGCAGCTCCTCACAAGGTCGGCTAAGGCTAGCGAGACGAGTCTCGCATCGCCTGGTGCTTGTGAGTGTGCTTGAGCCTGACGTGGACGTCAGGGCTTAAAGGGGGGAAGAATGTGACACCCCGGAATTTGGATTAGTCCTATATATATCCACGTCAGGGCTTAAAGCGGGGAAGAATGTGACACCCCGGAATTTGGATTAGTCCTATATATAAATGATATAATAGGACTGAATCTCTTAACCCGGCTATAGCATTTTGGATGGTAGCAAGATCCAAGAGGTTATGAGAGTTAAGCGTGCTAGAGATAGAGTAGTTCTAGGATGGGTGACCCCCTGGGAAGTGGGGCGTCACCGAATGTGCGGTTATGATGATAGTGATCCTCTAGAATTTAGTGGGGCGTCACCGAATGTGCGGTTATGATGATAGTGATCCTCTAGAATTTAGTGGATGGTTGGTTGAATAGTAAAAATTCTAGGGGATCACTATAATCTCAACCGCACATCCTTTCATCCAAGGGCTGGAAACTTGGTAGTACCAATTGCTTAGTACTATCGATAGTATTCCAGTCGGACTATATATATATATATATATATATGGGCAACGCTACATGTACACCCCCAAAGGGGGTGTACATCTTACACCCACCCATCTAAGGGTGGGGGGGTCACTTCACAAATTGTGAAGTGACCCCTCACCACACCCCACCCATTGGATGGGTGGGGTGTGCGATGTACACCCCCAAATGGGGTGTACAAGTAGCATTTTCCTATATATATATATATATATATATAACTACATTATTATACTATTAATAGCATCAAGTCATTGATGCTATTAGATTTTTAACCCTTGAATCACTACAACAAAATTAGGTTATAGGGACACATCTTTATGACACTTTTCAGCAAGTGTCCTATTTATGTTCCATCTATATTCCAAATTAGGTTACAGGGACACATTACAATAAAATATCGCTATACACCCTAGCGACTATACATATAGCGACACTAATAATAAGTGTTGATATTTTTGTCAGTGACACTTTTTTCATATTTTAGAAACACCTAAAAGTGTCGTTATAGCCTAATTTTGTTGTAGTGAATGAAGAGATGTACGTGGTTTAATGGATGGTTGGAAAAATAATATGATCAATGGGTTGGAAATGATCAAAGAGATAGATATAACGGCAGAAAACTTGGTAGCACCAAGTGCTTGGTGCTATCGATACCATACACTACAATAAAATTAGGTTATAGGGACACATGTTTGTGACACTTTTTTACAAATGTTCCATTTATAGTCCATCTTTATCTAAAATTGGGTTATAGTGACACATATTTTAGACACGTTATAATAATGTGTCGCTATACACTCTAGCGACGGCACATATAACGACACTAATAATAAATATCGGTATTTTTTTCAGCAGTATTTTTTTATCTTTTAGAAACACTTAAAAGTGTAGCTATAGCATAGTTTTGTTGTAGTGATAGTAGCCGAACTATATATATATATATATATATATATATATATATATATATATATATATATATATATATATATATATATATATATATATATATATATATATATATATATATATATATAAATACAAACTCTATGGTAAAAAATTTATAAGTATGGATGAACTTGTACTTTTGAAAGTATGTAAGCTCTACTATATATATATATATATATATAGTAGAGCTTACATACTTTCAAAAGTACAAGTTCATCCATACTTATAAATTTTTTACCATAGAGTTTGTATTGGGATTTATACAATTGTAATCTCTCTCTCCCTTTCCTTAATTGCCTTTATAATAACACAAATTCTAATGCAAATCCTACGGTAAAAAAATCACAATCATGGATGAGTTTGTGCATTTGAAAAAAAAAAGCTCTACTCTTTCTCTCTCTCTCTCTTTGTGATTTTTTTATCATAGAATTTGTATTGGGATTTGTATTTTTGTAAAGTCAACTAAAGAGAAAGAAAGATAAAGTAAGTTAACTAAAGAGAGAGAAAAATAAAGTAAAACGCACAAATCGATCTCAATACAAATCCAATGGTAAAAAATTCACAAGCATGAATGTGATTGTGTTTTTAAAAGCATATAAGCTCTCTCTCTCTCTCTCTCTCTCTCTCTCTCTCTCTCTCTCTATATATATATATATATATATATATATATATATATAGTAGAGCTTATATATTTTTAAATTCACAAGCTCAACTATGCTTATAAATTTTTTACTATTAGATTTGTATTGAGATTCGTGCTATTGTTCTTTCTCTTTCTCTCTCTTTAGTTGACTTTACAATAGCACAAATCTCAATATATATTCAATAATAAAAAATTTACAAGCATAATTAGGCTTGTTCTTTTAAAAGTATATAAGCTCTAATATATATATATATATATATATATATATATATATATATATATATATATATATATATATATATATATATATATATATATATATATATATAGTCCGGCTACTATACTATTAATAGTACCAAGTTATTGGTGCTATCAAGTTTTCTACCCTTAGATCAAATCCTTTGATCATTTTTATCCGTTAGATTTTACTATTTTTCCAACCACCCATTAAACCCAATTGGGCCACTATCATCTCAACCACACATCTTTTAATCCAAGGGTTAAAAACTTAATAGTACTAATAACTTGATACTATTAATAGTATTCCAGCCTAACTATATATATATATATATATATATATATATATATATATAGAGAGAGAGAGAGAGAGAGAGAGAGAGAGAGAGTTCGACTATTATGCTATCGATAGCACCAAGTATTTGGTGCTATCAAGTTTTTCATTGTTGGATCAATCCCTTTGATCAATTTTATCCGTTAAATCATACTATTTTTCCAACCACTCTTTAAATATCCTAGGGGCCCACTATCATTCCAACTACACATCTCTTAATCCAAAGGTCAAAAACTTAATACCACCAATAACTTGGTGCTATTAATAACATAGTAGGCTAGGTATATATATATATATATATATATATATATATATATATATATATATATATATATATATATATATATATATATATATATATATATATATATATTGTAGAGCTACTATAATCTTATGAGTATAATCCCCCTT
This sequence comes from Tillandsia leiboldiana, assembly GCA_029204045.2. Classification (NCBI taxonomy): domain Eukaryota; kingdom Viridiplantae; phylum Streptophyta; class Magnoliopsida; order Poales; family Bromeliaceae; genus Tillandsia; species Tillandsia leiboldiana. The sequence goes on from CM055070.1 coordinate 43,445,732, forward strand.
TTCTTTATAACTTTCCCGTCCTTGGATGAAGGGATGTATGCTTAGGATGATAGTGGTCCTCCTAGAATTTAGTGGGTTGTTGGTGAAATAGTATAAATCTCATAGGACCACTACACTTCTAACCCCACATTTCTTCATCTAAGGGCTAAAACTTATGAGTACGTACTAAAGAGTTTTACTCATAAAAGTATATATAGTAGCCGGACTATATATATATACATATATAACTAGGCTAGTATGCTATTAATAGCACAAAGTCATTGGCCCTATAAGATTTTTGATCCTTGGATGAAGAGATGTGCGGCTAGTATGATAGTGGGCCCCTAGAATTTAATGAGTGATTGAGAAAATAGTATGATCTAATGGATGGAAATGATTGAAAAGGTATATCTAACGGTAGAAAACTTGGTACACTATAATAAAATTATGTTATAGAGATATATTTGTATGACACTTTTATACAAATGTCCTATCTATATTCCATCTATATCCAAAATTAAATAATAGGGATATATTTTTAAGACACATTATAATAATGTGTCGTTATACACCCTACCGACTGCACATATAGTGATACTAATATTAAATGTCGATATTTTTGCTAACGACATTTATTTCAAATTTTAGAAACACTGAAAAGTGTCGTTATAACATAATTTTATTGTAGTGACGTAGCACCAAATATTTGGTGCTATCGATAGCATAGTAGCCAAACACACACACACTCTCTCTCTCTCTCTCTCTCTCTCTCTCTCTCTCTCTATATATATATATATATATATATATATATATATATATATATATAATTGAGCTCCTATATTTTGAAAAATAAGTTATTGGTATTTGTGGGTTCTAGCATTTGAATAAAAATTTATAAAATTTGAATAATAGTAATCTTTTAGAGTTAAATGGGTGGTTTGTAGAATATATAGCATAATCTAAAAAATAAAATTGGTCCAATAAGTAAATCTAACAAGAAAAATTTATAGCATGGAGTGCTTGGCTCTCTATATATAATTAAAAGGGCTAGCTAAAACTACCAATTATTATAGTATCACATTTTCAACTTTGACTTGGTCTTCTTATAGAGTACATTCCCAGGGCCCCATTGCATTATTCAACAGGAGAAAAGAATTGAATTCCAAATGCCAAAGTGTGTGGAGCCCCCCCACCATTAATTAATACCACCATCAATTCCTTGTGGTAACAAAACTACCTCATGGGTGCTGGTAGTTGGAGCAGTGTCACAAATTGCAGAAAGAGTAAAAAGAAACAGCAAGTTTTATAGCAGGAACAAGTGTACTGATGAGCACAAGCACAGAAAAAAATTATTTCCTGCACCTGCTGCATCCATACGATCTCTGAATCATGTCTCTCATTTCTTGATAAATAGTATGGTAGAATTTTCATGCTTAAATATCTGTTAAAGAAATGTAAAATAATTATTTATTTTTATAATTTTATACTTTTAGTGAATAATATTTTTGATATTTATATTCAAAACATTTTTTTTTCAAAACTCGAGACTTTCTATATAATATGGATTAAATAAAAATAAGTTAAATAAAATAATGAGTCTAGTAGCACTCAAACGCGATAATCATGATCTCTAACTCAAGTATCATGTTAAAAAATATAAAATCACTATAACAAAATTAAGTTATAAATACATATTTTTGTATAAAAATTTTATTTATATTTTATTTATATTTAAAATTAGGTTATAGGGACATATTTTTAGGACACATTATAATAATGTATCGTTATATATCCTAATGGCTGTACATATATAATGTATTATTATATACCCTAGTGACTGTACATATAGGGACACTAATAATAAATATTAATATTTTTATCAGCGGTATTTTTTTAGCTTTTAGAAACATTTAAAAGTATCGCTATAGCATAATTTTGTTGTAGTGAACAACCCTTTATCGCTAAAAGTTTAAACTACCTAATAATAGTATCTTTAACATTTATATTGGAACATGGACAATTTATTCTGAATATTTATGTTTTTTTATTTTATTAAAGAAGCATAAAATATTTGGTATATATATATATATATATATATATATATATATATATATATATATATATATATATATATATATAGTGAGAGAGAGTGAGAGAGAGTCAGGTTACTATGTTATCAATATAGCACCAAGTCTTTGGTGCTATTAGATATTTTATCTTTGAATAAGGAGATGTGGTTACGATAATAGTTGGCCCTTTGGGTTTCACTATAATAAAATTATGTTATAGGAACATATTTTTGTGACACTTTTGTGTAAGTATTCTATCTATATTCCATCTATATCCAAAATTAGATTATAGGGACACTTTTTTGGGATACATTAGAATATTGTGTCGCTATACACCCTAGCGACTGCACATATAATGGCACTAACAATAAGTGTCAGTATTTTTGTTAGCGGTATTTTTTTTAGTTTTTAGAAATACTTAAAAATATCGCTATAGCATAATTTTGTTAAGTGTTTAGTGGGTGGTTGGAAAAATAGTATGATCTAAAGGATGAATATGATCCAATGGATAGATCTAATGGTGGAAAACTTAGTAGCACCAATTGTTTTGTGCTATTGATAGTATAGTAGCCGGACTATATATATACAGAGAGAGAGAGAGAGAGTAGAGCTTATATATTTTTAAAAGCACAAGTGCATTCATACTTGTGAAATTTTTACTATTGAATTTATATTGGATTTATATTTTATATATTTTTTTATTTTTCTTTAGTTGACTTTACATTGGCACAAATTCCAATAAAACTCTAATGATAAAAATTTACAAATATAAATTGGCTTATACTTTTAAGAGTAATGCTACATATACACCCTAAAAGGGATGTACATCCTACACTTCACCTATTTAAAGATGGGGTGTCTTTTAGAAATCACTTCGGGCGACCTCTCACCACATCCCACCCATTGGATAAATAAAATGTGAGATATATATCCCACAAGAAATGTACAAATAGAATTTTTCTTTTTCATAATAAGGTAACTTACTTTGTTAGTGAAATTAATATATTATTCTATTCAATTATGAATGTCAATATCTTTTAAAAAGCACAATTCATAACTTTTAATTATATATATATATATATATATATATATATATATATATATATATATATATATATATATATATATATATATATATATATAGAAAAGAAAGTATTTATACTGAGAAAATATTTATTCCTCGTGCCTAAGTGTAATGAATAGTTGAAAAAAAAAAATATTGTTTAATTTGTGAGAATTTATGAGTACTTTTAATAGTGAGGCCTCTTAAATATTACAAATCACATTCTCACGAACAAATTAATAGTAAGAGTGTTGCTATAGGTATTCTAGAAGATATTTTATAATACTGCTGATCATATATATATCAATATTATTATTATATTATAAGCACTATTATTATATTTTAAATTTAAAACTCTAATATATATATATATGTGTATAGAGAGAGAGAGAAAGAGAGAGAGAGTCCGGCTACGTACTATACTATTGATAATACCAAATAATTGGTACTATCAAGTTTTCTACCTTTAGATTAAACTCTTTGATTATTCTCATCCGTTAGATGTTACTATTTTTCCAATCACCTATTAAATCCAAGGGACCCACTATCATCTCAACCACACATCTTTTAATTTAAGGATTAAAAATTTAATAGCACCAATAATTTGGTACTATTAATAGTATTCCAGTCTAGCTATATATATATATATATATATATATATATATATATATATATATATATATATGGGTCCGGCTACTATACTTTTATGAGTAAAATTCTTTCGTACTCATAAATTTTTATCCCTTGGATAAAGGAATGTGCGGTTAGGATTATAGTAGTTTTTAGGATTTATACTATTTCACCAACAACCTAGTAAACCCTAGGGACGAAAAAGTTATGAGTACAAAGGGATTTATACTCATAAGAACATAGTAGCTAGTCCTACGCTATATATATTTTTGCTAACACATCAATAATATATATAGTTGGTGTTGTGACAAAAGCGAAAAAGATCTAGTTTTCGTTGGGTGCGAAAATAGCAAAAGAAAATCAAGAAAGAGGGAAGAAAAATAAAGTACATAAAATTTACGTGGTTTGGCCACTGTCCTACGTCCACGGGCGAAGACGGAGCGGAGACTTCCATTATAATCAAAATAGTGTACAAAATATGTATCTCTCATAAAATCCTAATTTCAAAATACACACATACTCCTTCTCATCCACCGCACAAAATTAATAGAATAATAATATATTTATAATAGTAGCTGAATCCTAAAACAATTAGTAATACGAATCCACTAAGATTAGAAATAATCTTTATAAGATTAGATATAATTCAAATTTATCTTAATTGAATAAAATTAAAACAGAATAAAATTAAAAAATCTTTCAATTTTAAAATTCGAAACATATCTAACAGTGGGGTACCCAAATGCTCTGAGAATCCAAAGCATGCATGCGTGCATGTCTTGAAATTTTAATCTTACGTTTTAGATGTAGAGTTTTAGGTGCATGTGTGATGGACATAGATATGTACAACTGCTCACATGTGCACCTGGTGCAAGTAACAAATTCTAAAAACAAAGCAACAATCCAAAAAGCTACTACATATGTAAATTTATCATGCAGCTGTGTTGTCACTTCTGAGGCGTATATATTAGTGATGATGGAGAGGGAGAAGTGAGAAGTGAGGAGGGAGGAGGGAGGAGGAGGAGGAGGAGGGAAGACGCTGCTGATGACTCTGGTGAGAACACGGGATATGTTGTTGGTTTTGCAGGGATTCTCTGTGGAGTGGAATGATTACACCCTACACGAAGCTAGGGCTTAGGTTGGGACACCCTAGCTACCTAACTAGGGCACAAAATTCTCAAAAAAGAGAGAGAAAAAAAAAAAAGAAAAAAAAAAGGGTGATTAATTAAGAAGCTACTAGGGTTTCAGGTTTTGTATATATATCTCAATAAAAAATACTCCCATTTTAAGTGAGATTTTGGTTTGTATAAAGTATTATGAGTTTAAATTTAGAGTATTAAATATATTTTAAAAATAAATTTTATAAATTTTTTATATTATTTATTTAATAATTAAAATAGTTAAAAATCAACGATCGATGATATAAAATTAAACTTTTAGATTAAAAATATTAATCTTATTTTATATAGTATAAAAAAAATGTAATAAAATTTTTGTATGATTTGAATATTTTTATATATATTTTTAAACTTATAAATAGCTCATCAATGTTCGTTATTTATTTATGAATTAAACATAAGTCTAATTTTCTACAATACATTCAGAAAATTAATAAGTTGAGGTGGATGAGTTTAATTAGTTGAGTGGGAATGCGGTCAACAATAAATCTAATGACAAAATCTCCAACAATAGACCTAACGGCAAGAGGTCCAATAATAAACCCAACGTTCAGATCGGCTGAGTCTGAACGAGATTCGCGAATGTTGTGTCAGTATGCTTTAAGTAAATTGATTGCGTATTTCTAACCGCTCGAATTTTTTAAATTAATGATTAATATTAACGATCCAACAATCACGATTATTAAAATTATTAATTTTAACTGAATATATAATACCAAAAAATTATAAAATTTATTTTTTGAATATTTAAAATATTTAGATCTAATATTGCTCGTGGATTGGAAAGTCCCTTCTAAAAGCACACACACAAATCTAGCCCACGTATTATAATATATTCAATTTAAGTTTGTTCTATGTGAGTAAAGTTGTGTAAATGTGATCACTTAATTAATTACAAACATTCACTATAAAAAAGATCTCAATACAAAACACCACGTTAGGAAAAAAAAAATTTAATTATTTTTACAATATAATAAATATTAACGGTTTAAAAAATATCGTCATATATATTTTTTACTATATTAAATTAATTTATTAAATAATAAATTTTATTATTATTTTAAATTTTCGGACTTTTAAAGCATCCGAATTATTGGACCGACACTTTTCATTTGCCGACGGTTTAACCGATATTTTCAAATATGATACTAAATTATATTGAGACGATGCTTTTAAGCATCATTAAGTATAAAAAAAAAATATCTTTAAATATTAAATTTTTTATATTAATTTTTAACAGAAATTAAAAATATAATAATGTGTGATTGCTATTATTTGCTACTCTAGCTAAGTGTAGTCCATTAATCCATACAATATATTGACTTGTTTTGTCTCTATTAAAATTAGTGTTGTGAATACCAATACTAATTTTAAAGCGCCTGTTGATTTTATTATTTGGTGCAATGCTATGATCTTAAGAAATGCTATTAGGAGAAGTTTAATTTTGCATTAAAATCTTTCAAACAAATTATCTATTGTAGCAAATTCAGAAGCTTCAAATTATTTGATCTTATAATTTTGAGTAGAATTTTTTTTTCCTTATCTGTTTGCCATGTTTTAGTAGTAGCGCTATGCAGCTATCATAAAATTAGTCTTTATTAATAATAAATAAGAGATCAACAAATTTAGAAGTTTCAAAGTAGTCTTTAATAAAGCTTAATTTAAAGACAATAATTCAAAAAAAAAATTTGTCAAACACTTCATAGAAGAACTTGTACATGGGGGATAAGGTACAAAATGGGGATAGAGCATAAATATTCTGTTTTATTATGGAAAATGCTATGTGTACACCCCTTTCGGGGTGTACATCATACACCCCATCCATCTAAGGGTGGGGGTGTGATGATGGGTCACTTGATGTGACCCGTAAAAAGTATCGCCACCATTAAAATGGTGGAGGTGTATGATGTACACCCCTTCGGGGTGTACAGGTAGCATTGCTCTTTTATTATATATCCTCCACTTTATTTTCCATTTAAATATAGTTCAGTACAAGAGAGAGCCTTATCTTTTAGACTTGAATTTGTATCATTGAATTTTTTATCATTAAATTTGTATTGAGATTAGTGCTTTTGTAAAATTAATTAAAGATAGAGAAAAATAAAGAGCAAAGCACAAATCACAATACAAATTCAATGAAAAAAAATTCACAAGTATGAATATAATTGTGCTTTTAAAAGCATATAAAGCTCTACTCTCTCTCTATATATATATATATATTTGGACCGGGCTACTATTAGTAGTAAAATCTTATTATTACTATCGATTTTTTTTTCGATAATGGAGCCTCCGAATCGATGATCGGCACCGTTGAATATGATCTAAATCATTGAAACTATTTAGAAATCAAATTTCACGTTTTTCGATATCATTAACCTAATGATCAAAAGGTTGCAAAATTTATAATTTTAATGATAAATATGAGACGTTTACTCGTTTAACGGTGCAAAAAAATCTAAATTGATTGAATTTTGGTTAGAAATTTTTTTAAACTATTTAAAATAAGATCTATACTCCCGATCTTGATTACAAGACTCTTATTATCACTTTTTGAATGATATTTATTTTCAGTCGTTGATTTTTGTATCCACTTGATGGATAAGAAAAGAGTATTAAAAAAGTATGAAATTTGATTTTTAGATATATAGTTTTAGTGGTTTAGATCATATTCAACGGTGTCGATCATCAATTCGGAAGCTCAATCATCGAAAAAAATCGATAATGATAATGAGACTTTACTACTAATAATAGTCCGATCCAACTATATATATATATAGTAGGGCTTATATACTTTCAAAAGTACAAATCCAAATATGTTTGTGAATTTTTTACTATTGGATTTGTATTGAGATTTGTGCTATTTACTTTTTCTTTCTCTCTTTTTAGTTGACTTTACAATAACACAAATCTCAATACAAATCCAATGGTAAAAAATTCACAAGCATAGTTGGCTTTGTGTTTTTAAAAGTATATAAGTTTTACTATATATATATATATATATATATATATATATATATATATATATATATATATATATATATATATATATAAAGAAAGAGAGAAAGAGAGAGAGAGAGCTAGACTGGAATGCTATTAATAGCACCAAGTCATTTGTACTATTAAGTTTTTAACTTTTAGATTAAAAGATGTGTGGTTGAGATGATAGTGGGCACCTTGGATTTAATGGGTGGTTAAAAAAATAATAAAATTTAACAGATAAAAATGATCAAAAGAGTTGATCTAAGATAGAAAATTTAATAGCACCAAATATATATTTGGTGCTATCGATAGCATAGTTGCCGAACTCTATGATAAAAAATTTACAAATATAAATTATTTTATGTATTTTTAAAAACATATAAACTCTACTATATATATATATATATATATATATATATATATATATATATATATATATATATATATATATATATATATATATATATATATATATATATATAGGAAAATGCTATGTGTACACCTTTTTCGGGGTGTACATCATACACCCCACCCATCTAAGGGTGGGGGTGTGATGATGGGTCACTTGATGTGACCCGTAAAAAATATCGCCACCATTAAAATGGTGAAGGTGTATGATGTACACCCCTTCGGGGTGTACATGTAGCATTGCTCATATATATATATATATATATATATATATATATATATATATATATATATATATATATATATATATATAATTGAGTATCGTTTCGCAATATTAGAACTGTGAAAATCACCACCATTTCTCATACATGTAATCGAGTAACAGATTTAGTATCGTTCGTAATACCAGAACTGGGAAAATCACCACCTTTCATTTCTCATACTGTATACACGTAATTAAATTGCATTATATGTACATTGGGCATATATATAACAAAAAGAAGGAAATCCCGCTCTCTTTATCTCTCTCTCTCTCTCTCTCTCTCACTCCACTCTTTCTCGAAAAAGTCTAAGGAAAATGCTATGTGTACACCCCTTTCGGGGTGTACATCATACACTCCACCCATCTAAGGGTGGGGTGTGATGATGGGTCACTTGATGTAACCCGTAAAAAATATTGCCATCATTAAATTGGTGGAGGTGTATGATGTACACCCCTTTGGAGTGTACATGTAGCATTGCTCAAAGTCTAAATTGTGACAATTATATAGAGTGATGTGATATTTTTAATCGGTCAAATTGTTCTATGAAGTTCACTAACTTTATTATAAATTTTTAAAATATATTTTTATTACATTTTTATTTTCAAAAATAATATATAATTAGGTATAACTGTTACAGTGTAGAATTCCTTCTCTCTCTAGCTCTATCTCGGCGTGGACTGAGCAAAAGATATGGTAGTGAAGAAGGTTACGTCCGTTGGGTCTGACAATCAAGGAAAGTAAATGTTATTTTGTTTTTCCTGTTGCATGTGTTCGTACATACGTACGTACGTGCTTTATTTGTGAACTTGCGCGCGTATGCATGCAGATGCATGGACGCCTTACGTACGTAGCTAGGGTAACAGTAAATGTTAAATATAAATAATAATAAACATCTCTCTCTAGAAACTGAATTTTTTTAAAAAAAAAATTAATTGTTTTATATAATTTAATATGATATATAATTATGAGTAGTTAAAAAAAAATTAATTATTTTATATAATTTAACATGATATATATATTGGAGTACTCTATAACAAATAAAACAGGAGTATTTATAAAAGTAAATAAATAAAATTATTTATTTCTACATCGGTTATCATGATGGAATATTCAAAATCAACGATCTTCGTTAAGTATTGTTTAAACTATTTAAATTTTTTAAAAATTAAATTTTATAATTTGATATATAATATTAGTTGTCTAATGATCAAACGGTGCCAAATTCATTGATATTAACTAATTATAAAAATTATCAATTTTTGAACACCATCATGACTAAACAAATAATATCAAAAAATAATAAAATTTAAAATAAAATAAATTCAAATATATATATATATATAGAGTTGGGCTGGAATGCTATTGATAGCACCAGCCCAACTTTGCCACCCATTTTATACCCTTTGGATTGCGTTGAGATTTGTGAAAGCTATTTAATTTTTACTTTTTCTTTTTACTTTTTTTTTTTTCTTTTTTTCATTAAATAGCTTTCACAAATCTCAACGCAATCCAAAGAATATAAAATGGGTGGCAAAGTTGGGCTGGTGCTATCAATAGCATTCCAGCCCAACTCTATATATATATATATATATATATATATATATATATATCCATTTTCTTTAACAGTGGGAAGCATGAGTTGCAGGACATAGTGTTCAATACCAGTGGCTACTTGTATTTGACTAAGTACATATACTAGCTAGGTTGGAAAAACCAAAAAAAGAAAAGAAAAGGAAAGAAAAGAAAATTAGTAGGAGAGGCATGAAATTAATATATCTAGCTAGCTAGATTTGATCATTTCCCAAATCTACATGTGGAGTGATCACTATTATATATATGGCTTGATCCTAAAACACAATAGATTAGGCCTACCCATAGGCTCATAACCCTTTTGGGGCCACTCCCATATTGAACAAACTAACTAGTACAAGATTATTGTTCATCTGAAGGGAAAAAACAAAAAGAAAATGAAAAGAAAAGGAAAAAAGTAGTTTGTGTAGGGCTCTAGAGTACCCCCACCAAAAAAGTGCACATGTCAAGATAGACTCATTTGAAAGAACATATAAATGCCATGCTTTTGGGTTGGTTCTCTACTTTTTCTCTCTAAGATTTAAATAAAAAAGCCCCCTTCATCATGGCCTATTTATTAACAGTTACACCACTGTTTCCAAAGAAGTATAAGTCAACATAAAGAGAGCCCACCCTTTTACCTACCTTTTTTCCCCTACTTGGCTCAATCCTTGGTTTCTTTTAATTCCACCTCTCTATCTCTCCTCTTTGTTATTTTAGTTGCGTGAGTTGGGAGGTAAAAGATGTGTGATCTTTCCTTTGATGCAGTGTTAATTAATTAACACAAGTCTCCACAGCTGCCGCACAAAAGATTACTGCAGTGACTTCAAGATTGCAGGAGAAAATAAATTATTTCCTGGAACAGAACCACAATGGACCAATTGATTTTTATAACTCAATTAATTCAAT